>VWZF01003897.1:94047-658791 GCA_013396755.1 Sclerurus mexicanus | reverse complement strand
TTTCGACTGTTCTGGCACAGAGACCATGGTGAGGTATATATTGTTATTCATTTATTAGTAGGATCCACAGGAAGGGCAGAGTTTAACAGAATGTACACTTTTGACAATTCAATACATTTTTATACCTAGCAGTTTAACAGCATGTTTAAACTCATTCTGCTATTTTATTTTTTTTGGCTCTGATTCTTAAAAACTTCTTTAGGATGTGTTCAAATCTAGTAACAGATAAAGCTGTACTCAAGGTATTCCTGCTAGAAGTGTGATTTTGACACTGCGTTGTGTGTATTTTTAGATGCACTGTAGCATTGGGTGGAAAGGGGGAATGAGCATGAAGGTGAGATTTTAATGGGTTAATTTTGATTCATTTCAAGGTGATGTCCTCATGTGTGAAATAAGGAATAAGTGCTTACTAAGCATGCAATAAGGCGAGACGAAAAGTTACCTTAAGAATTTGGGGCCACAAAGTTGATGAGAGAACTGGAGAACCTCGCTTATGAAGACAGGCTGAGAAAGTTGGGGCTGTTCAACCTGGAGAAAGCAGGTTGCGTGTGTCTGAAGGGGGCTGCAGGAAAGCTGGAGAGGAACTCTCCATCAAGGACAGTAATGATAGGACAAGGAGCAATGGGAACAAATTTAAAGAGTAGAAATATCTCAAGGATAAATTCTTTACTGTCAGAGTGGTGAGACGCTGGCACAGAATGCCCAGGGAGGTTGTGGATGTCCCAACCCTGGCAGTGTTCAAAGCCAGGTTGGGTAAGGCCTTGAGCAGCCTGGTCTAGTGGGAGCTGTCCCTGCACATGGCACGGAGGGGTTGGGACTAAATGGTCTTTAAGGTCCATCCCAACCCCTTAACATTCTGTGATTTCATGGATTTATCCCTGTGGAAGTACAGGCGTCACTGTTTACATTCTAAGATAGTTGTCTTTCATAGGCATTGGATTATGTTAGGGCTACTACATGTCCTCAGTTTAGTTTTTTTTGTTTGTTTGTTTGTTTTTCTCTTTGGTTGTGTCTAGTTGGATTTTAAATGTTTGTTCATGGTTTTCTGGTGACCTAAAAACTTCTCACACCAGACATTTCAGCTGGGTGTGAAGAATGCTGCTTCTTCCAAGGAGATGTCTGCTACCTGCATCTGAATGACTTGGTTATGTGGGATGTTGTGCCTTTGTAATGTCCAGTGCTCCTGCATCTGGATCCCTGTCATCATTACCAGAATTAGCAGTTGGCTTAGGCTGCTCACGGTGTTCAAGGCTGAGCAGATATATTTGGCAATTTCACAGTCTAAACTGGTGTCTCTCTAGATGAACTCAGAAATAAGATTTTCAAAATTGGGTGGGTAAAATGAGCCTCCTGATTTCTTCTGGAGGAACTACCTACCAGTAGTTCCTCAATCTATTTCCTTCAACGAGATACATATTTTAAGTGTCCAAAAACTATAGTCAGTGTAGAACATGGCACTTCTTAGAGGCTAGATGTGAGCTTACCAAATAAACCCTTGTGAGGCCATTGGAGTGCTGTGGACTTGCCCTTTTCCTATAAATGCTAGAAATAATAAGATGTCTAGCAATGTATATAGTGTTTCTGCTTGCTCTCTAAAGCCCTGTGTAAACACAGTGGCACATTATGATGGGGGGGTTGTGGAAGATTGGTCAGCCCTGACTGGAGGCTATTAATGGCTTTCTCTTTTTGAAGATGTTCAGAAATTATGCTGCTATTTATACGGAATAGAATAAAATACAGGTTTTGGAACATAATATCGGGTGTCTGAATTGGAATTTCAGGGCCTTGTGTGCCTTGGTAATTTTAGTCAGTGTAGTTAGAGCGAGTTCTTGGATTGTACATCTCCCTGTGTAGCACCTGATTGAAGTCCCAGTAGTGGATATTTGAGAACTGCTGTGTTAACTAAGCGTGCTCAGGGACTTCAAACATTATTCAGTCAAACAGCTGGAGCACTGCTGAAAACCACCATGCTACAGCCAGAATGCTGTGCTGCGGCCTTAGAGCTGTGCTGATTTGCTTAATGCAGTTCAGAATGGGTAACAAGGTAGAATTTAAAGTGGGATTGAGCTCTAGATTTGTGTCTTGCGCGCTGAAACAGATATATTTTTATTTCCTCATGAAATGAAACCGTTAAAAAGGTTCACAGAAGTCCACCATGAAGTCTTGTGGGCTGTGGTGAAAGGGTCAGGCAGAAGTTTCACAGGGTGAAGCTGTTGTAGAAGGTTCATAATGATGTCACGCTATGGCCTATGAATTTATGACAGGAGTAGCTTTGTTTGTTCTGGAGCATCCTTTGATAGACTCGACATTTCCCTCCTGCTGGTTATACCCTTTTCTTGCACTGTCATTGCCTCCTGCTGCTTGTCCCAGACTGTGCTGCAGGCACTTCTGCAGAGAGACAAGTGTTTCTAATTTATTATTTTAATACCATGATCTTCAGGAGCTGAGTGTGCTGTGCTTGTGACTGCTTAATAGTGGAAGTACTGTAGCATCCTCTAATGAGGTTGCCCCTGAATACCACTTGAGATTTGGAGAAGGGCAGAGTGCCAGCTTGCTAAGCTGTGTTTTCTCACAGGGAATGTTTTATGTTGCCTGTGGTAATACGGCCTGGATTCTCGCTCATCTCCAGATGTGATTAGTGATTGGCCTGGCACAGTCCTTAAAGTGTGGCTCATTATTGGTTTTATCAAGTGGAGTGGTGCAGAAGGAGGTACCTTCCTCAGGTTATAATCCAACAGCTCCTCATAGGAGCCTTGTTGAGGTTCCTTCCCCTTTCCCACTTCTCCATGCCCCAAATCAAATGCACTCCTGAACCGTGCTGCACTGAGCACTAGTGGTTAAGAGTTGGTTCAGAGTTGGTGTGCCACCTTCCTCTCACCAAAGCAAGGTCATTTATATGCCATGGGAGACAGAGCCACAACAAATAGGACAAAGACTGCTTCAGGATTATGGGGCAAATATATAGTTGTCGCTTTGTGCAAAGGGACTATAAAATTCTGCACGGAATTTAAAGCAAAGAGAACAAGAGGAAGCAACAATATGCTGTGAATGCTCTTCCATCATTCTGCAAGCTTGATTGTCTCTTGCTTTACTATATGTCTTCTGCTGGAAATGTTACTGACTGTGAGCAGGTTACCTCTGAAAGCATTGTATCACCATATTCTTTTTAAGTGCCTGGGGCTTGAACTTCTTCCTCAATGTTCCCTTTTATTTGACACTAAGGATTGGAAGTGTGTTTGCCATTCAGTGAATGACCTCCAGCCTGGTACAAGTGCCAATGACTATTTAAATGCCCCTTTACTAGAGCTCTGTGTGGGCTCTCATGCATCATCTTGCAATCTAACAAATCCAACAAAATTCCGTGGTAGAAACTGAGACAGCCATGCGGTTAGGAAATCACCTGATGGTCTCTGTTAGCTCTTGAATATCAAGGGCATATGGAAAGAGTGTGGGGTCCCAAACTATGGGACAGTGCTGTCATTTGACAGGGTTTGTGCCACTGCTGTTAGGTCAGACTAGTGAAGTTTCTCAGGTGAATCCGGTCGTTCAAAAGCTATTATTGAGTTCACCGAAGCTGAAAAATGTTAGCAGAGGTGTTAGTTCTTTCAGGACAACTACTGGAGTTCCTTGATGAAATTAGGAAGCATTTCCATATGGCTCTTTTACTGTTCTGTCTTTTTTAATTGAAACACATTTAAAATGCCTTCTTTTTTTTTTTTTTTTTTTTAATGTGAATGTTGCTGACCTGCTCCTGCTCTTCATTTCATATAAGAAGCAACACCATTCATTTGGTCTCGTTACCTGGGATGCCTTAGTTTGCTTTTTGAAGTAGCTGTTACTATTCAGCCTGGGCCGCTGCTGCTTGCTAATCTGCTGTGCTGGGTCAGCATTTGTTCTGTAAGCATTATTGTATAGATTACTTACAGGTGCACTTATGAGTGAAGTATAACAGATGGCATTTAGCAGTCACAGTCCTTGTTAACCTTAATCTGTTGGATCTTTGCTTTCACACACTGATAGCTTTGGATGTTCTTTATCTCTTTTTTTTTAATGCTTTGTATGCAGGGGTGTTATTTGAAAGGGGGCAACAAGGCATCGTTAACAACTTGAGGTAATAGGAAAATGAATATATGTTTGCTCATCACGGAATCAGGATGGAAAAGACCTCTAAGGTCACTGAGTCCAACCTATGATTGAACACCACCAAGTCACCCAGACCATGGCACTGAGTGCCACGTCACCTCTTTCCTTAAACACCTCCAGGGATGGGGACTCCACCACCTCCCTGGGCAGCCCATTCCAATATCTAATCACCCTTTCTGGGAGGAAATTCCTCCTAATGCCCAATCTAAACCTTCCCTGGCACAGATGAGTTCGTACACACACAGAGGCCCCTTCAGAAACACATAGACTTCAAATCCAGTTTCTATTGATGTGGATGATGCAGTCTCATCTTGTGCAGCCTCAGTGCAGCAATAGTTCCATATTTTGCAGTCACTAATTGGGCATAGCTGACTCCCTTTTGGATTGAAATATGATGGCCGAGGGGACTGAGGTGATCTGAACTCAAAAATCAAACAAAACAAACAAAAAAATCCCACCCCCAAAAACCCCCAACCAACGAAAAAGAACTCCCAACCAACCCGAAACCCCACAACAACCCAAACCACACCAGACTGTAAGAGCAGTGATGATGTTAGTGGAGCTTCTGGGACAAAAACACACGTTCATTACTGCTTGCACAGACAGTAAAGCACTTGGTTAAATTCCTTTTGGAAGATCTTGTTATTTTCTGTCAGGTGAGGCTTTCAAGAGCAGCTTGCAGTGAATTCTGTGAGACTGAGCCTTAAAGCTAGGAAATGCACTAGCTGACCTCCTGTAGGATCTTTTATTCTTTTTCTTCTGTGATTTAACATCAGATAAGAAGGTGGGAAATGCACTTAGTCCAGTCTTCAAATGCTCATGTCGTTTGTATTCAATTAAATACGTGCAGGACTGCTGGAAACCATTGAAACTTGTTAATGTTTAAAGAGCAAAATGTTAATCTTAAGAAGTCAAGGAGGAGAGTGGCCTCTCAAGTGTTGTTTCTCCTCTGCTGTATTCACTTGCGTGTTTCTGGTCAGTCCTTAAGGCACTGGAGTAGTTTCACAGCAGCTTTATCATTATGCTGTATCTCAAAGCCATGTGTATACATGTATAGGGAACTCAGTTTCACTTTCTGGAATAAAAGAATAGACTTCTCCTGTTTGCAAGGCTCATCCAAGTCTGTTTTATGGAGAAATTGAATATGAAGCATAGAAATGAGGCACTTTTATTTACACAACACATGTATGTTTCAAAGTTGTCAAGATCCAAACTAAAATCTCTCAGGCATCCTTGTGGATTTTCTGTCAAGTTTGGACATCCCAAGATATTAATCACAGCTTAATCTATGCAGAAAATAGCAGCACCAAGAGTAAAACCTAAAATCAAAGCCTTAAAAAAGGGAAGGAAAAAACCCCAACCAAATAAAAAAACAAGCCAAGTAAACAAACCAAAGGTAACCAAGTTAAAGGGTTGGCAGCTTCTGTTCACTGGGAAGTTCTTATCAGCTTTCACTTCTGGTGAGTTTTAGGTTTGCATGTAACTTCAGGGATTAGGACCCTTAACAACAGCACTGTTGACTTTCTTTGTAGAGGTGACTAGCCAGGTAATAAATTTGGTTCTGTGTGACACAAAAATAACCCATGCCAGTCTCAAAGCGCTGCTGTTGAAAAATGCGGATTAAAAAAGGGGAACGGGCACCCTTGTCATCCCCCCCTCCTGNCTTTCTTCTTTTCTTTTCTGCCTTCAGCTTTCTTGGCAGAAGGGCCCCACCATGTCAGTGAAATCTCCGTGTGCGTGTGTGGGATTTATTTGTGTTTGTACTTAGGGCTGACGTAGGTGTGGCAAGCCAAGTGTTCACCTACAGACCAGACCTAAGCGAGGATGAGTTAGAACACTCTTGGTTTGAAACCACACCTGGGCAGTTGTTGAGCACATGGTGTGACTTAAATCACTTGCACCTTTCCTGAGGTGTCACAGAGCACCTGTGCCAATAGTCAGTCTCCAGATGCTCCCTTTTGGGACTTTGCACTCTTGGTGAGCGTCTGTGTACGGGGGAAATCCTGGAGGCTGAGGAGAAGTCCCTGCTAGGGAGTTTGGCCTGGGTATCAGTAATGCTTACAAGCTCTCAGGCTCTTTGTCTGCTTTAAATACAACTGACAGCCTCTAATGCAGGTACTTCAAGGCAGGTACCACTTCCACTTGAGGAAATGAGTGCTCTGCANAAACACCCCAAAAAACCCCAACCAGACAAAAAAACTCCTCAAGCCAACAAATAAAGCAACAAACCAACCCACAAACAAAAATCCCAAGAACCCATTAGTAGGCCTTACCCAGTACAAAAGGTAGTAAATGAAGAGGAGAGAAGTGTGATGTATACACCTGCTTGTTGTGACAGGACAGAACATTCTCTGTCTCTGATCTCTGTGGAGTCAGGGGAATTTGCAGTGTCCAGCAAGATTAACTAATCTGATCAATTGCCAGCTAATTTCAATATTGAAAGGAACTATTTGTTGTCCCTTGCACCTTGTCCCTTGTCCCTTGAAGTGTGACTGTCACAGTGAAGTCTAAACAGTTGTCAGGATTTTTGGCTTGGGTCTTTCTGTAAATCATAGCTGGGGTGGATTACATGTGAGTACTTTATGGAAACAGCTTCTCCATTCCATCCAGCTCTGACCTTAAACATGAGGAATATGATTAACAGTGTTTGTGTAGTACTGCCTTTGCAAAATTAAAAAGAGAATTGAGAATTTAAAGTTGTTACAGGAACATTCTGTTAGTTAAATTTTACATAGAGAGTACACACAGTAGCTTTTGGCTTGCTTTAAATTAAATCTGTTGCTGTACATCCAGTAGCAGTTGGAGCTGCTGGAAGGCTTTTCCTGTAATTTCCTAGCTTTGAATGTTATTTTGAATGGCAGTTGAATTTCCTCAGTGCTGGAGCTGATTCTTTGTGGCTTATGTTGATGGATTGTCTGCCAGCCTTCCTCTCTGGCAGGACAGAAGCTGGAGGGACGCGTGTGTTTATCAGGCCAATTGAAATAAATGGGAAGCTGGCCAGCGAATTCACTAGGAGCTGAACCCGTCCCCTCACAATTTATTTATTTTATAGTTATGACTGCTGATGTGCGTTCTGTTTTGTTTTATTTCTTGTTTTCTCTTACTGTAGCTCTTCTTTTCTGGTCTGTTCTTCCCCCCCCATTACCTGGTCAACATTGATCCTGGGCAACGCAGCAATAAGAGAGTAAGAAATATTTATACATACAGGTTCTGACCAAATTGTTCAGTGCCTTTGCTGCTGAAAACCAGCTGTACGTCTGACAGAAGGGAGTTAGCTTTGCTGCAAAAGGAAAATATTGATGTCACGAAATGCTGGGGCAATAGTCAGTCTCCAGGTGCTCCCTTTCCTTTGGGACTTTGCACTCTTGGTGAGCGTCTGTGTACGGGGGAAACCCTGGAGGCTGAGGAGAAGTCCCTGCTAGGGAGTTTGGCCTGGGTATCAGTAATGCTTACAAGCTCTCAGGCTCTTTGTCTGCTTTAAATACAACTGACAGCCTCTAATGCAGGTACTTCAAGGCAGGCACCGCTTCCACTTGAGGAAATGAGTGCTCTGCAGGTACAGCAGAGGGTACATAGGTAAAGCACAGCCTTGTGAGCGTAGCCTGTGTGCCCCTGTGGAGCCATTCCCCTGCTCAGTTTACAGGTACAGACCATCCAAGCAGTGTTTGGCCATCCTGTGAACCCAAAGAGAAACAAATGTCCAGGAGGGGCAGCTTGAGAGTCAAGCAGTTAAAGATCTGCCAGCTGGACACTTGGGCTGCCAGCAGAAGTGGTGCAGTGGCTTAGGGTGCAACAAGAATATTTTGGGCAATGTGTCCTCCCCTTATTTCATAATGAGTCAGCCTGGGTATNATAGTTATGACTGCTGATGTGCGTTCTGTTTTGTTTTATTTCTTGTTTTCTCTTACTGTAGCTCTTCTTTTCTGGTCTGTTCTTCCCCCCCCATTACCTGGTCAACATTGATCCTGGGCAACGCAGCAATAAGAGAGTAAGAAATATTTATACATACAGGTTTTGACCAAATTGTTCAGTGCCTTTGCTGCTGAAAACCAGCTGTACGTCTGACAGAAGGGAGTTAGCTTTGCTGCAAAAGGGAAATATTGATGTCACGAAATGCTGGGGCCTCAAAAGTTCATTTTCTAGAAAAGCTTTGACGGTGTCAGGGTGTCCGGACTTGGTGCAGACACAGCAAGGGCTGTCAGGGGAGGCACTTCTTTCTTCTTTTCTTTTCTGCCTTCAGCTTTCTTGGCAGAAGGGCCCCACCATGTCAGTGAAATCTCCGTGTGCGTGTGTGGGATTTATTTGTGTTTGTACTTAGGGCTGACGTAGGTGTGGCAAGCCAAGTGTTCACCTACAGACCAGACCTAAGCGAGGATGAGTTAGAACACTCTTGGTTTGAAACCACACCTGGGCAGTTGTTGAGCACATGGTGTGACTTAAATCACTTGCACCTTTCCTGAGGTGTCACAGAGCACCTGTGCCAATAGTCAGTCTCCAGATGCTCCCTTTTGGGACTTTGCACTCTTGGTGAGCGTCTGTGTACGGGGGAAACCCTGGAGGCTGAGGAGAAGTCCCTGCTAGGGAGTTTGGCCTGGGTATCAGTAATGCTTACAAGCTCTCAGGCTCTTTGTCTGCTTTAAATACAACTGACAGCCTCTAATGCAGGTACTTCAAGGCAGGCACCGCTTCCACTTGAGGAAATGAGTGCTCTGCAGGTACAGCAGAGGGTACATAGGTAAAGCACAGCCTTGTGAGCGTAGCCTGTGTGCCCCTGTGGAGCCATTCCCCTGCTCAGTTTACAGGTACAGACCATCCAAGCAGTGTTTGGCCATCCTGTGAACCCAAAGAGAAACAAATGTCCAGGAGGGGCAGCTTGAGAGTCAAGCAGTTAAAGATCTGCCAGCTGGACACTTGGGCTGCCAGCAGAAGTGGTGCAGTGGCTTAGGGTGCAACAAGAATATTTTGGGCAATGTGTCCTCCCCTTATTTCATAATGAGTCAGCCTGGGTATGCTGGAGGTGATTAAGCTCTGGTATGAAAGTGTCTGTCTCCATATTCCCATTTCCTGCTATGAATGGAAAATTTACCCATCGGGTTGCTTAAAGAAGAGCTTGACTTATTCTTTACTTAAAAAAAAATAGAAAGTTGAAAAGGGGGCAATGCTAGGAAATGTTTGTTAAGGGCAGGTTAATGTTTGGCTTTCTGGACTTTCGACAGCAGTATTCTTGAAAGGTACTGCCACAAGACTTTGCCTCAGACCAATCTTGTGACTCCACTGTTGTGAGACTCCACCTGGAGTGCTCTGCCCAGCTCCGGGGACATCAACACAAGGTTGTGGACCTGCTGGAGGACCACAGAGATGATGAGGGTGCTGGAGTACCGCTCCTGTGCAGACAGGCTGAGAGGGTTGGTGTTGTTCAGCCTGGAGAAGCGGCTTTGGAGAGACCTTAGAGCACCTTCCAGTACCTCAAGGGGCCAACAAGCCAGCTGGGGAGGGACTTTTGCCAAGGGCATGTGATAGAACAAGGGGAGATGGCTGTAAACTGTGAGACAGTAGGTTCAGATTAGATATTAGGAAGAAATTCCTTACTGGGAGGGTGGTGAGACACTGGCACAGGGTGCCCAGAGAACCTGTGGGTGCCCCATCCCTGGGAGTGTCCAGGGTCAGGCTGGATGGGGCTCTGAGCAGCCTGGGCTAGAGAAAGGTGTCCCTGCCCATGGCAGGGGGGTTGGAACTAGAAGATCTTTAAAGTCCCTTCCAACCCAAACCATTCTGCAGTTCCATGGTATGACTTTCACTGGGTTCAGAGTAGAATGCCATTATCTGCAGTTGTGTCTTCTTAGGGTGCTGGTGTATTCCTGCTGTTACTGAGAGTGCTTTTCTATTAGCTCTGCTTTCTTTGCACAGAACCCACTGTGGGAATGACATTTAGTACTGTATGCTCAGGCTTTGAGCCTTTCTAATGACTTTGGTAACTGTGAACGGAGGATTTAAATGGTCATTTTGTAACTGTGGGAAATCAAATCACTGAGATCAGATGTTTTTCCTAGAACTGACTTGTTGTAAGGCTTTCACATGGAAACTCGAGTTCTTAGATCTGTGTGCCTCTGTTTGCACTCCTGTTCTTGTGTACAGGTCCGCAGTAATGCTGCTGCTGGAATAACCTGATTCACAGTAAGGAGTTTCGTCATTGAGCCTGTGGAAACGTTTCTTCTTTTCTCTTAGTCTGCTATCCTGTCAAAAGATCATAAGTTAAATTTCAGTGCCAACAAACCTTTTTAAGTCAGTAGGAAATCAGGTCTACTATGCAATATTTTGCTTTGTCTCCTGTGAACATCTCTGTTTTATTTGTTTCTCTTCCCACTCCCAGCTGCCACAGTCGTGTTGCCAAAGCCCCTGGTGCAGGCTGGGTTACACAGAGAGCACAGCAGTTGTCACTTGGGAGGAGCAGCGGCAGCGCTAGACGAAAAGCATCCCTTCCTTTAGAGTATTCTGCACCTCCAGGTGGAGTATTCTGCACCTCAGGAGGGTGTCCTGACAGTGACATGGACACGCACAGCTCTGCATGTCTCCTCTCACTGCACAGGGCTGTTTTCCCTGCTGATGGAGGGTGAAGCGTGTGTGAAACCATCAGTCAGTGTCTGCCTTCCACAGAGAGGACAGGCAGCCGTGAGGGCTGGGTTGTGGCTCTGTGGTACCCCCGGTGGAGGTGGCCATATGGTGTTCCAGGGGTGTCACAGCAGATGTTTGATGGCACACGAGTAGCCAGAAGCTCTGTGTGTCAGTAAGGTGGTGCTGGAGCTGTCCCTGGAGCGCAGTGAAGGAGGAATGCTCTTTAGATAACACACAGAACAATTTATTGTTTTCATTGGTATTGCAGTAGCTGTTTTTTGTCAGGCAGACAAAGGTATAACAAGGCACAGAGGTTGGGCATTGGAGCCAAATTCATACGTGGTACAGAGTTTTAATGTGAGAAGAGTAACCAACCATTTGAATACCGTACCTGGAGAAAGGCAGATCCCCCATCGGTGTAAATCAGTTGCAAGCCACGCTTAACTTGAAACAAAGGAATTTCAGGCTATCCTTTATACAAAAGGCTAAACCAGATTGTCACAGTGATCCTTTTGGGCCTCTGAGTGTATAAATTTGGAACACTTAGCCTGCCAAGTGAGAGACTTCTTTTCCTTTCTGCTGAAGTAGGATGGACAGGCTTATGGGGAAAGAAAGGAGTGTATCTATCATGGGATGCTGCTGCATGAAGTACCAAGTGGCTGTTCTCATGTCACAGAGGAGGCCTTAGAGCTCTCGTGATGTAATTCAGAAATTCAAGGGCTGTGCTCCATCCTTATGTTTTAAGTTGTGTTTTCACAGTTGAAAAAAACCCAGCCCAAAAAGCCCTGTAGTATTTTGTCATGGTTCCCAGGCAGCAAGAAGTTATTGCACCAGGGTTTTACTACACAGTATGCTGAATTTACTGCTGGTTACTGTGAGCTATCGAAAGCTTCAAAATTATTTCCATAGATTCTCTTCTTATTTATCTATAAATATTATAATTGAGAATCCCACAAGGAGGAAAAAAAAGCTTGAATTTAGACAGTGAAGCGAATAGTTATGCTAAACTTATACAACTTTATGCCCAACTATTCTGTTTCTTGTCCAGATTTGCATTTCCTGAATACATTTGCTGAAATAAATAGCCAGTTTCCTTTGAGAGCAAACTTGGAACTGATTAAATGTAGGGCTTCAGAGTACTAACAAAGGGACTGAACTCTAAAATAGTGTAGTTATACAGCCCATATAATGTAAATTAAAACAACAGAGAGGAAATCTAAATTTAAGAATACACAGGAAGAGCTAGTAATGTTTTGTGAGAGTTTATAAACTTATAGGCTTGTAGTCTTGTCCTTTGCTGTTTAATCTTCCCTTTTCTTCTGTTCCCCCAAGGGCAAATAGATATGGAAAACACACATCTTACAATACAAACAGGTAAAAGGAGTTTTGTTACTTTTCTTGAGAGAAGGCGCCTATGAAAAGAGGAGAATTCAGGAAGGAGATCCTGCTGTTCTATTCAGTGGAAGAACCTTTGCAGCTGACAGTCTGTCTGTATAGAATTGTCCCATTCACAGCTTCCCCAAAAGTATCCACAACATACCTTGGAAACATGCCATGATTATATTACAGTTGGGTAAGAAATGTATTTCAATTCTAGCAAAGATGGCTTGAGTTAGATATTAGGGGGAAACTTGTAAACAGCAGGAGGAAGCATTGGAATGCATTATTTGAGAAGATGATGTAGTCACTGGGAGCCTTTCCTTTTTCAAGGGTGCCCTAAGAGGAATTATCTGCAGAACTGATTCTGCTTAGGGGCAGAGAAATGGGCTAGCTGTACAAAAATTCGATGTACAGAACAAGTGAGTGCTTTGAAGTATTCCTCCTGTAAATCACTGATGCTTTCTTCTGCAGTGCATTAATGATGCTTATTTTTAGCTAATCCACAGCTGACGTCAAAAGTGCACAAATACGTGAAAAGGGGTATGAGGAGAGAAGCTCCATAAGTTGTGACATAAGGACTGAAAACTCTGTGTAACAATCACTGTGAGTTTGCCAGATGGTGAAATCTGTCTCTGTGATTTCATCTATTTCCAAACTGCTGGTAATTGGCATTTGGATTCATAGAGGTTTCAGAGAGATCACCTTGGAAAAAAATCTGAACAGTTGCACGTTCTCTTACTTTGTTAGTTTTTATGTGTTAAAAAGAAACACAAGTGTCTTCTGGAGTCTGTGATGAGTTTTCCAGGAATGTACTTTCTCTTGATGTCCAAAAGGCACTTTAGATTTTCAAAAAGAAAGCTTCAGATAATAGCCCCTAGGTTTTTTTCACAAGCTCCAAGTCTGTGTTTCAGAGGGTAAAAATCAGCAAGAGAATGCATCTGCAAAGAGTTTCTCTGTAGTTTAATCCACTTTGTACTGGAAGAGTTAATGTATTTAGTTTTTGTGCGTGTCACTCCAGAGACAAACCCTGCTGTCAAGTGTAATTTCTGTAGTCATTACCTGCAGTGAGAAAGCGCGCCTCAAATCACAGGATTTCGGGTGGTTTGAGGGGCATCAGTTGTGGAGTCAGTGTACATGGTGTTCATCTGCTGCACTGGCAGATGGCTGAGGTGAACGTCTACTCTCTCTTCAGCTTTAAAAATCAAACTTGGTGGCAGCGTTGTCAAAACATGTCAGCGTTTGAAAGGTGGTGTGCAACAAACCACTGGCTCCACAGCATATCTTGGCACACACGTTGGGGCTTTGAGACAAACTGTGTTCTTACTATACAACTGTTTGGGGGGCTTTTTGGGTTGGTTGTGGGTTTTAGTTGCTGTGTACTTTGAGCTGCTAAGCTGGAGCGGTCAGAAAAAAGGTATGGCACTGAAATGTTTTCCGTGGTATCTCATGGCAAGAAGTAGCTGTGCTCCTATTGTGAATTATGCTTAACGCTCTGTCTTTAATTTATTTTGTTAGTCCTGGATAGGCGTGTGAAGTGCCAGTGCTTGGTAGCTCCTAACAACTGCTTCATAGGAATAAAATGGTTTGAGGTGGCAAGGGCAGAGCAGGAGGCTGGGGAAAAGAATTTTGTGGAGTGCTGTATCCTAAGTTGCTGAATGGGCTGGAATAGCAAAAGCTATGGGTGATTCCCCTAGGGAAGAGAATAGGGGGAGTGGCAGTGCTAGTAGCCTTTCTGCTACCACTCTCACATGTGACTATAGGGGTGCAGAAGGTAATGTCATAAAACAGAGGGAAGAAATGGAGCAGGAAGCAGGAATAAATACAGGCAGTCTCTAATGATGTGCTGGCTTGGATTTACTTGATGGATGCTAAAAGCCATTCTTTTTATTAAGGGAAGGCAGCACCCTGCCTGAGAGGACAGAGATGGCATTTTGTCCTTTAGAGGCATAAAAGTTTCCCTGATTATTCCTGGCATTTTGTCATTCATGCTATGAGCTTCCTCAGAGGAGAGAAGCAAATAGCCAATGTGAGAGTGAAGCATAAACTGACTGAGTTCAAGGGTGGAGATGTGTCAGCACTGGCACCAGATCCTAAAATGATGTTGAAATTCCAGACTAAGACAATGGGGAACAGCGTGAGATACGTAGGGTGTGTTAAAAGGCAGACAGTAAGCTTTTCCAAACATAATGCAAGAAAGTCTACATTAGGAAGGCATTGATACGCAGCTTAAGTTCAGGTTTAACTAGAAGGCTGAACTTTGACTATATTATTGCTCTATTATTCTCACACCCTCAAGTCCTTGCAGGACACCTGCAATAGAGAATGTAGGTGACAAAATGCTGTTCTTGCCTTGCGTGCTTTAAAGTCTTCCCTTGGCCAGAGCAGCGCCCTGGTGAACCCAGGGTGCAGAGGTACAGCTTACACAGCACTGCAGCCAGAAAGGGAGCAGCTCAAAGAGCACAGGTATTGGCCAAAGCATCTGCCTTGCAGGTCATTGCATTTATATGGAAATTCAAAAGATAGCTAAACATGCTTCCTTCTACAAAGCTGGTAAGTAATTTTAGCTTTTGACATCCCAGCACTTCATGACATGTTTTATGTTTTAGGGAGGTTTTGTTCTGACACTCCGGATGTTCATTCAAGTTCACTGTTTCTCAGCTATTAAGTATAAACTTGTCGGTTTTTTTCTTCATAGCCACTAAATTTATTTTTGCCTTAAGCAGTAATATTGCTGGTTATTCAGCTTTTAAGCAGTTTTTTCTGGGAAGGCTCTTGGGTGCAGTAACAAACAGTGGCATTTTTCAGTTTCCTCATTTCCAGTTATCACAAACCTGAAGGTATTTGGGTTTCTTTCCTGGCTCCTGTGCTGCGTAATGTTGGGAAAGCTTTTAGCCTCGTTCCTCAGTTCCTCATCAACAAATTAAAGACAATTATACTTGCCGAAATATCATGTTGAAAAGCTCTAAACTTTAGCCAGTAGTAATGGTACTTTTTTCCCCCCCTTTTTTTAATGTTCATGTTAATTGTAGATTTCAAGGTAACACTGTTTGCTTGCCAGAACCTAAAGAACATTTCCTAAATCCTTCCAGAAAGGTTGTTATTGCTGTTTCTTGGAATGCCATTGTCAGAAGCAAAGCAAATGTAGTTGAACAGATGTGGTATAAAAAATATACACGTCCCACCAAGGGGTTTTTTTCCCTTGTTTTTCTGAGATAATCTTTAATCACGTTGTTGATTTGACTGCTGTTCTGAGTTCATGATACAGCAGATTGTGAAATCTGGGACAAAATTACAGGAAAAATTATTTTTGGGAGACAGCATCCAGAATGTTATGGCATTTAGGGACCAAATTAAGAATTCCTTTTCAGAGGTAACCTGGCCATTGTGGAAATGCAGCTGAGCACTGATGGGCAGCTGGCATTTCATCAAACTGTTTCTGTAAACTTGGAGCAAGCTCTATTTTTCTGAGAGAAGCAAAACGAAGGGCTTGATTCGGTTTGGGGGTTCTACCACCCCCCACGATACAGTGCTAAATGTGATGTGTCTTTTCCAGTGACCTTTATCTTAACTTTAATATTTCATAGCCTCTTTGGGGAAGCTGTATTATTTGATTGTCCATTTCCATGTGTGAAAATTGACTTTACCATCCTTTAGTGCATTTTATGCTTTTCAGATGGATATTTATGTTACTAAATGAATAGTAGTGTTATGAACAGAAATGGCTTTTGGGGCATTTAAAGCACTTTTACAATATTCAAACACTACTTATACCATTTTTGTGTTGAAAAATGTTGTCAGTCACAAATAAAAATGGGATCAAAGAGGCTGAGATTAGAATTCCTGTACTGAAAGCCACTAGTTTTAAATAATTTTTCTTATTAAGGGTTCAGTCGCTGAGAGAGGCTGCACGAGCAGCACCTGTAGTGTCTTTTGAAGGTTCAGATTTCCAGTCCTTTCAGAATGAGGCAGCATAGGTGGAAATAATTGGAAAATAACCTTGAAGGTTTCTGTGCCTATTTGAGTGTGAATGGATGGATGTCAGACCTAATTAGGTCTACTGAGGAAAACATAAATGTCAATCGGTTTTCACCAAATGCATCCAGCCACTTGGAGCTCGTGAATGGGGTGCAGTGAGCATACAGCCTGCTTAATGTCACCCTTCTATCTTATGTCTTTTAGTTCTGTCCCCTGGGATGTGTGGCATTTGATTCCACTTGAAAACAAAGTCAAAGAGCTTGAAAGTAGGCATTGCCACTCCGGTGCTTGCTTAGCTAATGCAGAACATTGAATGAAAATGGTGGTTATTTTACCTTCCAGTGGTTCGTAGGGTTTATTTGGTTAAATTGTGGAGCTCTATGTATTTCATTTGTTGGGAACTTCATTACCCCCTCCCGTGCCTTGGCTAGCCTGGTTTTTTATTCTATAGCTATGATTTTATCAAATCCTATTAGAAGTGGGAAATGCACATCTGTTTTCAACCATGATCATACGTAAAAGGATCTTTTCTGCACCTGTTGTACAGACTTGTGTCCTCTGCTCTTGTTAAGTGAGGTGCTGCTGGCTTTGCTGGGTCATCGTGAAAGGTACTGTCTTTCCAATCTGTTCTCTCTGGGTGGGTTCTGCAGAAATATTCCTAGAATTCCAGCTGTGTGTTCCTGTAGCTTGGTAGAAATAAGCATGTTTCCCTAAGGAATCCCTGAAGAACATGCCAGGAATAAAAAGGGTATTGTCCAGAAGCAGCATCACTGAGTGGGTAGAGTCTCTGACTGTGCTGGAGAGGAAAGAATGCACCTTGGGTTTAAATTTGTTTGGGGACTTTGGAGACAAGTGGCAGTTCGGTATTGTTCACATGAGGAAGTTTATTTAAAGGCATGAGCTGCACTGTGTAAGTAAACTTCTACAAATCCCTTTATGGATTGTCTTTTGCGATGTGAAAGTGGCTGAGTCTGTTCATCTTAAGTGCGTCCCTAAGAAAAAGAACTTAAGGAAAACTAAAGTAAACCTAGCGGGAGCTGAAACCAGAGTGTCCATGCAGCTTTTTGTACAAATATAATTGTTGGTTGAAAATCATGCCTCCCAGATATCTGCTCAGCATTTCCTTGGGGACAGTCCCGTACTGGCAGTGGAGAGGTGGCAGGGTACTCTTTCAGTTTCCAGTGCTGGCATTTATGACAGTGAAATCAATAGAAAAATCCTGTAAGGTCTCATTTTGGCTCTGATTTGAATTCTGGACTGAAATTTTGGTAACTTCACTCACTAGCAAACTTAAGATTTGAGAAACTTCCTCATTTCAGTGCCTCACTTTCTAGAGATCAAGAGACCCATGGAAATGTGTTTTGTGCCACAGATGTGGTCAGTGCTTGTAGCACCAGATGGTCTTGGAGATTCTTCCATACATTGTGCTTCTGCTATTAATTATAAATTTGTTCAATTTTAGCCTTATTTTCTTTCAAAGTGATTTTTTTTAAAATTCCAAATAGCCTTTTTGATTAACTCACTCTAAATGCAACAGCTTCTTCAATATTTTGATACTTATGGAAGCAAGAGAGAATAGAATCTCCTGTTGTATTGCAGTAAAACAGATCTGGTCATTTAAGGTATTTCTTCCAGTGCATTTGCTCGAGCTACCCAAGCTGTTATGTTTGCTGGGTTTGAAATGTATGTATAGCTCCAATTAAATGTAATGGGATGCATTCATTAAAACATTATGCATGGTAACATTATCTTTACAGCTGTTAGTTATTTAGTTGTTTGCACTCTTGAATTCCATGCTTGGACATGCTGGGTGCAATGCCATGTACCCATGCATTGGGTACATGTTGGGTGGGCATCAAGGCTGGCTCAGAGCTCCTCATGTGCATCCTCTCAGTGTTAGTGGAATTGTGGTGATTTGTGTGTGAGTCAGGTTAGCAGCACAATTCTCACACTTCTGAAGGCTGAGGCTTTATCCTGTGCAGACCTGGTCACTGTAGCATACAGGGCAGATGCACAGGCTGGCTAATCAGAATTAAAAAGGTAATTACTTGGAAAATGCTTATTCCTTTTCTCTCGAGAACACACTGTTCCACAATTCATTATTAAGCAATTATATTTTATACAATATTGCAGGTTTGCTTGATGTTATGGAGACAATGCCCCAAGTTGTTCAAAGGCTAAATTAGCAAGGGATGGTTCAAAGTGACAGGAGAGGGTATCATCATCTTCTTGAATTGGGTGTTCCACAGTTAGGGAACATTGCTTTTAGGATGTTCTGTTGCTGCTTTTCTTTTTGTCCCTCTCCTATTTTCTGGACATTTCCCTGAGACATCCCACATTATCTCGTTATATTTTTCTGAGCGTGGGGAATGCACTATTAAGATGTGCTAATGGGGGCTGCGTGAAACTAAATTAAAACTTATATTTGCATTGAAATACGTCCCGAAATACGAGGCCTCCAGGCTAGAGGGAATTAGCGTGTGGAGCAGGTCTTATTCAGAACTGCTAAGATGCAAGAGCTTAAGATGTTCGTGGTGTAAACTGGGAGAAAAGAGAGAAGGGAAGCACCAAGAGAAGGTGAGACCACTGAAATCGGCACCATGTGTGGTGACCATGGCATGCAAACCACTGGGCTGCCCTTCTGTGTCTGTGGTGTGGTGGCAGGAGGTGAATTTTGAGAGGTTCTTGAGGATAATACATGCTGAGGTTGGAGTCTTCACCAGCGTGGGATGGTTTAACAGAAGGCATTGAAAATTTAAAGGGTGCCCATAGATCTTTAGGGCTGAAATTGTTGCAGGATGTCCGAGAGGAAAACATTTACCAGATGTCAGTGGTGACAGAGAGGAGACAGGAGGAGAGGGCAAGGACATCGTCACCATCTGAAAATGATGCTAGAAATTGAGAAACAGGAGGGGAGGGGTAATCAGAGGATCTTCAGAGTTTTGAAAGAGAATAAAGAAATGGCAAAGAACGACTTGGAAAAGCAAGTGAAAAGTGGAGAGAGAGCCATGGAAGCTGCAAGTGACAGCATGCCAGGGACACAGGGGCATTGCTAACAGAGACTTGAAACCAGTCAGTACTCTGGTTGTCTCACAAAAGCCTCGCAGGAAGAACTGGGGACCGAAGTGTCCGTGTGCAGCTCCAGCTGCTGATGGCATTGCCTAGGGAAGGATGGTAATAGGTGAAAGACCTTGGCAAGTCTGAACGCCCCGTTGTTCCTTCAGGTTGTGTGAACTGGACCAGTGGCGTAAGCAGGACTGGATGTGGCAACTCTCATGCTCGTGTAGCATCCAAACATCCTTCTGTGAAGCCATACCAGTTAATAGCTAGAGATTCCACTTCTGTCTTGCTGCGTGTGACTGCAGCATTTCTTGGGGAAGAAATGTTTGAAACGCTACAGATTTTTCAGAGTGATCAGTGCTTACTGCTCTTCCAGCACTCCCTCTCTTTGCAATTACACCCCTGCCTATTCGTTCTGTTTCTGGCACCCATAAAATCTCTTTCTGGTCTTAAAAAATAGCAGACCTGCCTGAAGGGGGATGGATCTTTGGGTTTTAGCATGTGCAAAAATGGCAAATTAACAGTCCATTCAGGTTCTTTATAAGTGCTGTGGGTTTGAATACACCGGTTTAGTTTTTGAGCCTCTGAACTCTGGCCTTTTATCTTGTTTGATTTTGTTTTCATATTCATATCTTAATTTTCATTTCACTTTTAATTAGTTTCATTACATTTGATGGCAAAATGTTTGCTTTATCCTCACCGTTAATGGTCTAATTGTTTCTTTTGCCTTAAGTAATATCTCGTTAGCTTTAGAAGCCATCTTTTACACATCATCTACAGAATTAATTTCCCGTGCATGCAGTTGTATTGTCTTCAGCATCTTTCCAAAAACTTCCTTAATTAGCATTTTTATTGTTGTGTTGGTTTCTTTTTTGTAAGAATTAAGCTCTGAAGACAGCTGATAAAAATTAATACTCCTAGTTTGTGATCTTTTCAGGCATCACTAAAAATCTGTGTATTCCCTATTGGTGAAAGAGTTTAGAGTTTAGAGGTGATGTAGGTATTATAAAAACCAAAACCCGAACAGCAGCCAAATAAACAAAAGGCCACAATGCCCAATCACCACGCAATAACTGAGTGCTATTTTCGAAATCCACATGAAAATTGCCAATAAACTTTTGATATGCAAACAACAGATGTGATTGGTGATTTCACAGGAGAGGGGGTGAGTGTAGTGATTGTTTCTCCGAGCATCTTATTGCCACTTTCTGATAGTTACATTCGCCAGAAAGAATCAGCGTAGCAGGAAACAAGTATGTTTTAGCTTTTAGAATACTCTTTAATATTCCCTTCCTTTCACAGAAATTCCGTGGCAGAAATAGAATGAAGTTACAGCAGACTGTCACATCTTCTTCTAACATCTTTAGTGCGAATATTGGGGTTGTGTGTGTGTCCAGGATGTGTCACAGAGCGTGCCATACTTCGGTTTTCAGCCTGCAGTCATTTCAGCAGTGTGCCACCAGGGTCACCTGTGGATGTTGGGAGGCTGGAGGTCGTTTTGGGAGGTGCAGTGCCAGGAAAGTCAGGAGACAGTTATTCACTACACTTTTAGCATTTGGTTGCAAGTTATTTTGACCGAGGAGTCAAGTTATTAGTGCAATAACACTTATTATATATGTGTCATACATCCGGGTGAAGTAAAAAACAAAAAATCCCATCTAAAGTCATCCTTAATGGAGTCCTTGCTAAAGATATAACGTGTTGCATGTTGCATTTTTTAGGGGAAAAAACCCCAAAAGCAAACAAACCTAAATCTGGGTTGCATCCAGAGCAGTAAGGTTAGATAAGCCCCCGTGTTCACTCGGTGCCTTTGCTGTAGGTCTTGAGTTAAACAAAGATTCCTTTGTCCTGGAAAAACATGCAAATTAAAAGATGTCCATGTCCTAAGTGAGGATAAGAAGTTGAATTCTTGGAGAAGTTCCTAAATTATAGCTAAGATTAACCAAAGCATTTTCATTCAAATGATCTTAAAATGTTTTATTTCGGATGTGACTGCTCGAGTTTATGTTTTAATAATGAACAGTCTTGCTCAGTGAAATATCTCACTTGGAGCATTATGACTTAGGAGAGTTTAACAACTTCAGAGATTTTGAAAACAAGTTTGTTTATCAAACCTCATCGTTCCAATGAACAGTTTGTTTTAGTAATGAGTATTTATTCTGAGACAAAAAGATGTTTTCTCAAAAATGTCCCAGTTTGCTCTATTTGCTGCACGTTTTTTCCTCTGCAGACTCAGAGCCTCGTCCTACATGATAAAATCCGTGTGCTTCTTACAGAAATATTTTCATTCCAGTGTGCTTTAAATTTAATGGCTGCTTGTATTTCTTTGTAAGACAACAAAAAGCCTGACAGTCAAGGAAAGACTGCTTTGATAAATAATACAACCCTTACGTAAAATCTAAGACAGCAGTAGTTTATACCTGTACTTCAAAAAGGAAGGTAAAACAATGAGGTAATTTAGATAGGCGTACTTTTTTCTTAGTGTTTGTATGTTTACTGAGCAATGCTGGCATCCAGAAGATCACTGTGCAGTGTAGGAACAGTGCGGTGGATTACAAGATGGAAGTAATTCTTTGCGACTGTGCACAATTAAGCCTTTTACATTTCTTGCTAAGTAAGATGCATCTAATGACAGATTCCCACATGCCACGCCTTGGCATTTTCTCACTGATTTTGCTCTTGTTGTGCCCATTCACAGGAGCACCAGTAGGTATTTCCTGGCCTTTCTTATTAAAGTATGTCATGAGTTGTTCAAGGACTTCAAATACAGGTGCTGTGGCATGAACATAGTGAAGAGCTTGACTTTAGATGGTTGAACTTGGTGAGAGTTTTGTTTGGTGAGAGTTTTGTTTGCCACAGGGTCAGATGAAAGCTGGGTCAGACCAAACTGACTGCGTAGGGCAAACAGGGGCAATTTTGTACAGCTGGAGTTTAAAAAAGAAAAGGTATAGAAATAGGTAATGAGGACTGTCAGTGCTATGGAGTGTTTCCATGGAAAGGGGCTAAACAGATTAGAACTTCAGCCTGGAAAAGAGACGACGGAAAATACAGTAGAAGCCTCTAAAATCATTATTACCCAAAAAATACAAACCAGGAACAAGTATTTTCTGCTTGTGTTTTTATGTTGTTTTGGGGTTTTTTTCCTGCCAAAGCTGAGGGTATAAAATGAACCTCTTGCATTGAAGGTCCGGAGCAAAAGAAGTCATTTTTGCACAGATTGCAATAGAATTGTAGAATCTCAGAGCCACAAATAGGGTGGCAATAAAAGCATTAAGATGTGCAGAGGGATTAAAGAAATTGATGGAGAACTAAACAGCAGTCGCTGTCACACGCTCCAGGGGTGTTTGGATGATGCTCTGAGGATTTTCCTGAGTAGGGCTGAGGGCTGGACAGGATGAGGCTTGATGGCTCCCTTCCAAATCGGGATATTCCATGATTCTATGATAGCAGTAAAATCCTATCAGGATAGTTTTTAATGCAAAGAATTGCATTATTTTCCTTTGTTACTAGAACCGTGGCGCTGTTTTTTTCTTTTCTGTCATTGGTAAATGCACACTATTGGAGATCTTAGGAGGCATTTGACTAGCACAGTGTTTCATATGGACCTCATTTCACATGTTAGCTGTTCCTTGTGGAGCTAGAACACATCCTATAGGAAGCTAAAGGACAGCAGAGCTTTCCCTCTTGGATGCTTTCGAAAGAGCTTCAGCACCTTGCATGGAAAACTCCATGTAAATGCAATGCAATTATATTGATGATTATGGCAAAGTGCTGAGGAAAATGATGCAGGAAAGGGATCAGATTCTTCTCTGCCTTACCAAAAAAACCCCCCACAAACCAAAAAAAACCCCAAACCCAAAGCCAACCAAACCCCCAATAGATGATGGTATTTTTTTGTCACTTGAGAGATGAAAGCTGTGCAGAAACAAAAGCAAATCTGGCTCGTAGTGTGGATATCTAACTTGGAAGAGTTCATTATAGTTGCAGAGTACCTACCTTATTACCTGAACTCAGAATAAATAAATAAAACAGCTGCAACAGACAGAATCCTAAAAAAAAAAAGAAGCTGTAATTAGTTATAGACGTTAAAAAATAACAAGCTTACTTTGCGCCGTGGAGCATTACAGTTTGTAATACAAATTCGCCAGCAGAGCAGAGCGATAAAAACTTGTTTGATAACCAATCTTCCAGTAAAAAGCAAGTAAATATAGTCATAACTGCGTGTCAACGCTGTGCATTAGCTATGGAGAAAGCTGTATGGAGTGCAGATCTCCAGAGAACTGGTGACAGAGCATCGTGCCCTCTTTGGTTTAATCATTGCTCAGAACTCCCCGCAGCGATGGCTCATGAGATGTTCCCCTGAACCATGGGATGCAATACCGGGCCTTGAGAAAGAAACAGAGCTGAATTTTGGGTTGTGTCTCTGGGGAGGGACTGACACTTCAGAGCCAGTAAATGGTTGGGGGTTTGCTCTCAGTTTTGGGAAAGTCCCATGACCTTGTGCAGGAAAGGAGATGGGTTATTGAAGTGCAGCACCAAAGCGTGGGCAGAGCTGGCACACAGGACCTTTACCAGACTGACTGGGTTGGATTCAATCACCCCTGATAGTTCCCAGCATAGCAAATATATTCTCCAGAGGGAGAAAAAGGGGTTGAGCCATTTTATATTATCCAGTGTTAGATTATATAATGTTATAACCAGATGTGGATCAGGCAGTTTTGAACTTTGCAAATGCTGTCTGTTTTGGAAACACCAATGCTGCTGCTGAAGGTTTTAAATAATGTATTTCCCTGGATTTGTAGTGAGTGCAGCTTTTACAATGGCTTGGTAAACGAGAAGGTAGAGGAAAGAAGAATGAAAACATCTGGGTGGGTCATCTAATGGTTGGCAATTTTTATCTCACACAATGTAATCCTTTTCTTGCTTTCAAATAGCTCTTATTTTTATGTAACAGCAGGTGGGTTTTGTCTTTTGCTCTCTCCTATTTTGCTGATACTACAAAACATCATTGTTCTGATAACTAGGAACTGCCTTCTAAATTCCCTTCTTATGGGCTATATGTGCCAGTTCATTCGTGTGTGAACATTCTGCGTGGAACCTTCCATAGGAGGTTTTGTATCTTTTACACCAAGTTTTTGCTGTTCTCTGTGTGCTCAATGCAACATCAGGTTGTATTTATCATTTGCACAGCTTGGTTGTCCGTGTGTGGCTTGTAGTGACTTTTTTTTCTTCTTCTTGCTTGCTAGAGCTTCTGTATCAAGAAATTTGTTTCTGGAATTATTTTTGGCTTTAATGTTTTATGCCAATCGCTGTATAAATAACAATAAGATTGAAAGAGAAGGGTACAGATATATACAAGTAAAATTTCAAGATAAACCTCATCAGGAAGAGGACATTTAGGAAAAGTTCATTAAGAAAATCATAGATGCCAACATGTTATGGCTGTTTTAAGAGGACTGAGAAATTATGGAGCTAAATTCTTTTAGTGTTGGTTCACTTGTGTCAAAATGGAACTTAATCAAAAAGGACATTTCCATCTCATTCCCTGAAATGAAAGAGGTTACATCAGTGATATATTTAACTAACTGAGCTTCTCTAACAAAAGGCCCCTCTGCAGTGCCGAGGTATCACCTTGTAGTGAGTGGTAATATTCACTGTCATCTCTTTCTATTACACCTTCCCCTGCTACGGCTATGGAAAAATAGCTCCATTTAAACAAGATTCAGTTCTTTGTCATTAGAATGAATAAAACAAAGGGACGTGTTAGAGTAATTTAAAATCCACCAAAATTCTCTGGGAGGCATAATAATAGCTTTGCTAATTCTGCAAAGGAGAAAGGTACTCTTCAGTGATGGTTTCATCAGCTCTTTCCTACTGAGAACTAGAAATTGCCTTTATCTTCGATAGTATCTTAACTCAGTGCAACTAATCTCGTTATGAACACACCTTTTCTTTCTAAGCACCCTGACTCAGCCCAGCTAGGGCTCTTCAAATCACTCTCTGAAGCAAGATTTTCACGAAAGGCTTGGGAAGGATTTGCACTTAATCACTTTCTTTAATTAAAAGGCTCTCCTCCTCCATCAGACTCTGCGAGGGATCAATAAATCACAGATTTGTGATATTAAAAAGGGAGTCATTTGCCGGGTTTGTTGCAGAGCTGTCTCGTGGTGACTTCATCCGGAATATTATTCAGTGCTTTGGACTGAAACCTCTGAAATCGGCCACTCTGCTTTGGTTTGGTTCACTGGCTCTTTGAATCTGTTTTAATCTGTTTTAATCTTCATTTCTGCATCTGTAGCATTTTATCTTTCTTTGCTGGCAAGTTCCTCTGACAACATGTTCTGATGGCGTTATCCTGTGTATCATGAAACTGCTTACAAGTCTTCCAAGGAGATGCTGGAAGGGTCTGTCACTGTTTCAGCTATTTCCTTTTATTTCATTTTTCTCTTCTCTTTCCCTTCCTCCTGCCCCATTTAAAATCACAGACCCTTGTGCTCACATGTGAGACCACTGATGGCACGTGCACACCTGACACTGCTTTTTTCTCGAAATCTGAATTATCTTTGCTTTCCTGATGTAAATGACAAGAGTGGCTCTGCTCAGGGAGGTGGGTGCTGCCTTTAACGAGAAACAGTCCAAAATAAGAAAAGATGTGAAAAGAGTCTCATATGTCAACAGGACATTAATTTGGGGCCTGAAATTTCAATCCAATATTTATTGAATTATATATAATAATTAACTATGCTGGTACATGTGCATTATTTTCTTCTCTTTCTTTAAAATGCTTCTGCAGTGATTAGGCTTAAAAGTTTGTAGGCTGGTTTTTGAAGTCAACAGAAAAAATACATTACATGTAAGAAGGACAGCAGTTTAAATCCCAAAGCAAATTGGTTTGAAATGAATAAATAAAAAGCTTCAGATTAGTAATCCTGTCTTATTTTCTGATGAGTCAAGAGTATCCACACAGTCACGTCAGCAAAGCAGATGTGAAGTGTGGTGCTTTCTCTTTTCTTTTTTGTTGATTAACGCTATAAAGTCCCCTCTGTGTGGGTGTTACGCCAAAGCCCTCACATGGCTTTAGCCAGCATTACTTGTACATCAGTTGTGCTTGGCCTGAGAACTGTCACACGAAACTAGATGTCTCAGGGGAAACAGCAAAACAAACTGGGAAACTCAGCCTACCATAAAATTAAGTTGCTAAGTGCTTTCACTGGGAGAAAATGCTTATCCTTAAGGTCAGAGTTCCCAATAACTTCGCCTGGATCCTTGCCTCTGTCTTTCTTAAAAGCTAAACTTTCTCCCCATGTAATCAATAACTCGGAAGTTTTCTCTTTTGCATTTTGAGCAAGTGAAAGGAAGAAATCCCTGCGTCCCAGTCTGGCTCGGTGGTGCTGTGAACAGATGTTATTCGGGTGCACTCACTGCTGGAGAAGTTGGTTGGAACGTGAGGATGCAATAACGAGTCGGTTCAAGTGCTCTTAACTCAAACATTGCACTTCTGATTCACCTCGTGGAATCTAAAACAGGCTCTTTTTTCTTCTTGCCTGTTTTCATTTTTCGGTATCAGAAATTTATTGCAACAAATTAAAACCTATATACATGAACAGAACAGTGAAGAGAGCAGGAAAAAGAGCAATTTGCATTTTTTTCCAGGACTATCTGTTTGAATCTTCAGAAAATAGTCTGTTTGAAAGTGATTTAACATTTGCCTACACCTTCCCTTGCTAGAGGAATGTCCAAATGAAATTTAAATGGCAACATAATACGTTATTTTAGCAGCATCATAACTGCAAGAATAACAGAAGCTCCCCTTTTTTATTTGCCATGAGGTTTGTATTGCCAACTTAGAAACCAAAATCGTACATGTTTTTGTCATCATTAAAAATGGTCACCATAAGAGCATTAACAACTACACAGAGCGTGTTAAATGAGCTTGCTGTTAATGCTGGTTTCATCTCCTGTGGGTGAGAAGTGTGTCTAAGTGTAAGGCTTTATATTGGCTGAGTGCATTTACAATTTAAATTAAAAAATTATGCGTTTTTAAAAAATATAGACTGTGCTACATATTACTCTTACCATGTCAAAGAGACACTTCTTCCTAAAAGCATGTTTCTTCGTATTAAACTGTATTTGTGCAACCTCAGTCTTTATAAGTGTTCTTTATCACAATTACAGTCGCTTTCCTGTTCTTTTTTCCTGTTTTTTTTTCAGTAGAACTGTAGTTTCCTTTTGGATCCACTTACATTGTGATTTGCACATTAATGAAAGTGAGTTGATGACAAACCATAAACTGCCAAAATAAAAATATTAGCATTTTGTACTATTTTTTTCCAAATACAGGGGGGAAATACTTTGAATTGCCAAATATATTGAAAATGAGAAAAAACACCCCAATTTGTGGGAGCTTGCAAAGGCATGAGTACTCTGTATTACAAGAATGTGCACTTTTTTATCGTTGAAATATCATATATCTTATTCATTTTAGAACTTGCATTATGCTGCTTATGCATTTCTTCTATTAAAAATGTGTATTATTATTTATGATATTATAGAATAGAGGAAGAAAGGGGAATGTGTGGAGAACTAGCTGTAAAGCAAACCAAATTGGTGTTTTTTGAAGGATAAAGGAAAGGTGGTGGAGTTAATTGCGTAGAGTTCCAAGTAGCTTTAGAACTAGCAGGAGGAAATTAGCTGTTGTGTGAAAACAGCATGAAATGTAATTCAGAGAAGCTGTCTAATTTATCAGCAAGAACAAACTGCTCATGTTCCTAAACTGTACTCAATTACTCTATTCAACCTTCTTTGACCTGTTCAGCCTGGCAGTGTTTGCTTAAAACTCAAAACTCAAGAAATTTTGCCAACCTTTTAAAATAAACCAAAAGAATCCCCATGAGCTTCCTTTGCAATATACTCGTATTAATTTTTGAATTCAGATGACTCTGGGCTCGTTGCTTCTTTGCAAGGAGATCCATGACATTCTCTCCTTAACGCTGCAGAGTCAATAACTTACGTTCTGTTGTGACTGATTTCAAAATATTGCCAAACTGATGGCAAGCAGCACCCAGCCAAGGGACTCTGAGCCGTGGAAGGGACTGTGAAACCTGAAGATCCAAGTAACACTCTGCAAACCCCATGGGATTGCTGCTTTATTCTGTGACTGCAGTGGGATCTGTGCAATACAGTATTGCAGGGTACGTGCTGACCGTGGCTCTGCTCGTACCGTTCTTCAGAACAATCTTTTAAACTCTGTTCATTCCACATTCTGGGGGGGAAGTGAACGAGATGCATAAACCTGCTAGAGAACAGATGTTCAACCAGAATGAAACACTGCAACACCACCCAGTTTTAATCATACACTCCAATTTAGACTGGCAGTCTCTTCCAAAACCCCGTCAGCTGTTGCTGCAAATGCCTCTTTTCTGTCTGCAGAAACTACTCCTTGCATTTTAAGTTGTGGTTATACTTCATTTTTCAGCGCAGATGAGACATTTATATCACAGAACCAAGGAAGGGTTGAGCTTAAACAGGATCCCTGGAGGTCCCGTGGTCCAAACCCCTTTGCTCAGGCAGGGCCACCTCCAGCCAGTGGCCCAGGAGTGTCTCCAGGTGGCTCTGGAGCATCTCCAAGGAGGGCTAGTCCACCACCTCCCTGGGCAACCTGTGCCAGTGCTCAGTTTGGCAAATACTGTTTAGATTATTTAGCAAACCTTGCGTGGTGTTCCTCTGATGAGAAGGACAGTTGCTTCCTTAGAAAAATTGTGGACCCTTGGTAATGCTGATCAGTGAAGCTTTTTGTTGCTTGAGCTAAAAAAACCTTTCCAGATGATATAATTTTTACAACCGAAATGTAAAAAGCAGCCTCTGGTTCTTTTTATAATTTTCCCACTTCCCACATTTTTTTTCTCTGTAAATTAAAGATGTGTTTTGCAGTGAAGAAAGCAGATAAGAATGCTGTTGAACTAATCTATTTCAGGTGTATTTTCTCTATTGGTAATGGCACTTATACCCCTTTAGACATACTTTTAGGGCATTTTTACTGTCTTAGTAAAACTAACTCAGTTCTGAAAGTATATAAATAGTTACGTTCTGTAAGGCAAATAGAAACAACAGGAGGTTGTATATAGATAAAACCCAAAACCTTGGTGATAGTTATAGCCTTAAATCTACAATTAAACCAAATGCTTTTGAGAAAACGACTGTCACCAGGGGCTCTGCACAAAGGGATTGTCAAGTGAACCAGATCCTGGACAGGATATTTATAGGGGCAGTGTATTTTTGTAGGGTTCTGTAGGACACGTGTCAGGGAGCTTTGGATTTGGGAACTGGTGTGGCACACAGTGAGTTGGTGTGTCTGTGTGGGTGACTGTGTGAAGTACAGCAGTGTCCAGGTGCTCCCTGAGAAGTCCAGCAGGGTTTTGTGCATATTCTGTCTGCAGTGAGAGAAATTGCCAGGTCATTACTGGGAGTGGTTCTGGACACAAATATTGATGGAGTGGGAAACAGCAATGAAGAGGAAGAGTGTGGTGTACCATGGCATCTGGGTTTTTTTGGGTGAACTGCCTGTAGACAGGTAGGGTTCAGTGACTAAAATTAAATCCAATGCAGTGTGAAAGCTAGAAAAAAATGAGTTCAGAGAGGGGTGACTTTGGAGTGAGAAGCAGCGATTCCAGTGACCATGAATTCCCAAAGAAGTTCCGTGCCAGAGCCCGTTTCTGTGCAAGGGAAACTTTTTGCTACCTCTTGTTTTTTCCTTCCAGTCCTACAGGCCATGTCCAGTTCTGGTGTTTCTAAGAGTCTGTAAGAGAGCTTTGCTCATGGAGAGCTCTTTGGTCAGCAAAGGCATGGCAGGATGGAGTGTCTGCAGGACAATGTGTAGGTGTTCCCTCCTGGCTCGTGTCATGTTCCATCTCAAAATTTCTCCTCGCCTTCACCGTGCACCAGGCTCGAGTTCCTTGTCACTGCGACCTTTTCTGACTCAACTCACGTCCCTTTGGTTTCCCAGGGACTCACCCACATCACTGAACACTTTGATGTTTGTCTAATCCTTTTTCATGCTTGGGATATCCTGGAGGAGGAGCTGGGAGGCATCACACAGCCCTGGGGCTTAATGCAGGTGATGGCGTTAAGCAAAGTTTATCCTTATTTGCTGCCCATATCTGTGCCTACTGTGGGAATTCTGAAAGCACTGCAGTGTTATCTTGGCTGGCCTAGGCTTGCGTAAAGTCTGTAGGGATAGTGTTTTATAGGATAGAAAAGACAAACATCACAATTCAACCATCCTCCAGTTCCTTAAGACTGCTGTTTGAGATGACAGAATGTCACAAATGAGCCTGAACAGTTTGGTTCCAAACATTTCTTCCTTACTCATGAATGTTTTTTCTTTTATTTATGTTGTTTGGGGGGTTTGTTTGGGTTTTTTTTTGGGGGGGTGTATGTTGTTTTGTGTCTTTGTATGTTGTGTTTCTGTGTTTTTTTGTGGGGCCTCTTTTTGGTGTGTTTGTTGTTGTGGTGGTTTGTTTGTAGTTCGCTTTTTTCCTTCCAAAGCAATCCTCATTTTCTCTTCCTAGTCTCCAAAACTTTCCTGGGTCATGTGTTCCAGCAGGGTTATGTGACATATTTTTAGGGACATGAATTGTTTCTATGCCCAGTTTTGCTTTGCTATAGGAAAAACTTGTGTGAAGTGAAGAAACTGAGGAGAACGGGAGCACGATCAGTGGAAAACCAGGAGAAACCTTCCTTGTGAAAAAAACGCAGATGAGTCTGTGTTTACTCATCAGTTAATATTGCATGAGTTCTAATTTTAAATAAAAGCATATGGAAAAGAGTTGTGAAAAAAATGTTTACATCATCTTTAATGATGAGATTTGAGCAGGTTTAAGTGAGAAAATACTTTTTTCTTGCAAATCGCCCACAGTTGCAGCGTTTGAGACAAATGCTGATTGCAAGCGTTGCTTCAGAGTAACAGCATCTCATTTTACCACAGTTGGTATGGAAGGGAGAATGGCTCAGGAAGGTTTCAAGTCATCCTTGGTTCTCAAAAGAGCCTGTTGCTGAAGAGAGACCAGGCTGGCCAGATGGGGAATAGTTCCCAGGATTTACAGACGAGGGATTCTTGAGGACCGTGGGGAATAAGAAGGACCACAATGGATTGGGAATGGCTAGTAAATGACAGATGACAGAACTGGCTGCCTAAAGGGCCGTGTGAGGTCAGATTAGCTTTGTCACAGCAGTTCAGTTTTTGAGATGTATGTGATGGGTTATTGGACTCAGCCTTCGCTTATGAATACAGGTAGTTCATGAGGAAGTCAGGAATGGTCTGGAAGCAAAATAAAAAGTCAGTGTTTTGTTTGGACAAAACAGGCCTGAAATCCTTCCAGTGGGTAGGGACGTGGTACACAAGCGTACAGTATATATATACTACAGTCAAAAATAAATAATTTTGTCAGCAGGACTCCAGGTGCCAGCTCAGTAAATTGGCCATGTCCCTAAATCTGCAGGTGTGCGTGTAGCTGCATTGATCTGTGTTCTGAGAGGAACGTGGTTCTTGCTGCAGTCGGCTCATAATCCTGAATGGGAGCGATCCCAGGGATAACCGGATCGCAAATGTTTTGCCTTTGATTCCGGTCGGTTCGCAGCTGGCTTGAGATTATTTCTGCCCCGCTTGTCGGGCTGCCCCAGCTGGTTTTCCCTCAAACAGATTTGGGAGCTGCTGTATGAAGCTTCCAGCAGTTGTTTGTATGCTGGCCGAAGGCTCTGACAAAGGAGCAGATCGGGCAGATAAATAACGAGTATTATTTCTCAGCAGCTCTTTGTAGGGTGACTTTGTGGCCGTGCCGTTGTTGTTGACATGCGACACGTTCGGCAAGTTTCACGTGGCTGAAATGGCAAATAATTGTCAGTTCTCTTTGCAGACTAATGCTGACCATCGAAGCTTCATCTGCTGCAACCGCTGCAGCTGCATCGAGCCAGGCTAGTCATGACCTTTAATGCATCTTAAAACAGTGTCAAAAACTGCAGCACTTTATTAAAGCTTATTTGTCTTTAGTTAGGACTCTCAGTGGAAAAGCAAGTGGCAGAAAAACGTTCTTATTTGTAAAGATATCTGGGGATCTGTCATCATAATTAAAAAAATGGTTTATTCTGATAAATGGATTTTTGCTTCCATCACAAAGCTGAGTGTTCCCTCGCTGAGATGGAGAAAGCACAAATGAAAGGTTCTGTTTGGAAAAGAAGAATCTGGCCTGAGAATGGTGACCACTGACAGTAGTTATGGATAGAGCTGAGTCGTGATTGTTCGGTATGTGTTCAGATGATGTCTAGGCATTTGTTTAGAAAGAGTAGGATTAACATGTACTGTTCAAATGATTACTTTGGCTCTGTTTTTTGTTCTTACAACTTTCTACGTGCCTGACCAGCTGCTTGAGAAGCATGACATGGGTTTGCCTTGATAGCCTCAAGGCTGGACTTTTTCTTAATCATCAGGCAATTCCTTTTTGTCTCACACCTGTCTGTGGTGCTGGCATGAGTCAAAGTGTGTGGCAAGTGGCACTTTGTTTCAGTGACTTGCTCTGCACTTCTCCTCTCTCTTTTTGGCAATTAGATCTATTTAGCAATCAGCTCTTTAAATCCACAGCACCTGTTCTTCTGTTCCTGGGCAGTAGCACTGCAGTGAAGCTGATCTTCACTGGAGCTCACGGCTGCGGCTTTAAAACCAGTCGTAATACAGAATGAATGTGCAAAGAAAGAATAAAAATATATTAATTGTTTATCTTGTTGTCAAAAGGCTGTCCTTTCCTGTAATCTAGAATGCTTTTATATCCAAGTACTTTATTGTACCATCACCATTCCTGCTTCCAAGCGGGGGACTTGTTAATGATCCCTCTGTCACTTAAGGACAGGGATAACAAGGTCACTGGGGAGAATAAAAATTAGAGCAGAAAGTGTTCCTTGTGTGTGTTGTTTTGCTCACTGAAGTATCTCCCTAATCTTTATTCTCCATGAATTGTAAATAACAGGATTTGACAGAAATATAGATTGCCTTACTTACTACACAGTAATGAATGCTTTAAGAATCATGATCATTTGGAAAGCTATGACAAGAAGCAGAGAATTTTGTCTTCAGTCATCCAAAAATGTGCATTACAGAGCTCATCTTCATCTTTGGCATCTATCAAGCAGGTTGCTGGAAGCAGCAGAACTAGTAAACAAAGCACGTTGCAGTAAAATGGTCCCCCATGGGGAATAATTTAAAGTCATAGTGAAGTGTTGTTTTCAAAAGACATCAAACTACATTTCCACTGGAATATCAGACTTATTAAATGTGTGTGTGATGGAGAGTTCAGCTTAAAAGAGGCTGCTGCTTCTGCACACTCTGCAAAGCTCAACAACTCACATTTATCCCTCTCTGTCCCTTTCTGGCTCTGCACAAGCCCACAGTACTACCAGTTTGTAAGAACATTATTTAAGATGTGTCAATATCTTTATTTTATTTTATTATTGGCATGTTTTATACATACAAAACCAGAGGCTGAGAAGTAGATCCTGTTTCATTGTTTCTCCATCCGGGCTGTTTTTATGTTTTCAAACATCTGCAGTATGTCCACACTGTTTTGATAGACAGGATCTAAGGGCCTCTTTTAAAGAAACAGGGAATTGCAACTACAGTTTCCTAAGGGGTTTTTTTAGTTTTGTTGACTTGACATCTGTTTCTTTGCATGGCTGGATATTGTGTTCAGCCCAAGCAGTGAATTGGGTTACCTGAACCCACATTTCTATCCAGAACCCTCCCCAAGAGCTGCTGCATTCTCTAAACCAAACTCCAGGAAGAGCTGGAGGTGCACAGACTTAGGAGGTGGGTTAGGAACAGGATGGGAGGTGGGTCCTAGGGCAGGTTTTGCACTTCCTCTCTCAAACAAACATATTATTTTCCCTCCTTGACATCTGCTTCGCACAGGGTAAACTTTGCTGTGGTGAGCTGCAATAAACTGCTGTGCACTTGGCAGAAGTATGAGCAGGTCTTCAAATCCATCATCCTGTTTGCCACAGCTCTGTAGGATCTTACTGTCAATAAGCTCCTAATCACCAGAATTTCCTGTTGTCTCCTCGACACTTCCAAATAACAGCAAACTTACCCACGTGCCTTTTAATGTTCACGTTGAGTAGTCTACTCTTATTTGGATAATACCTATTATTATTACTGAGAGTTAAGTTAGGATGTTGGTCCGTAGCACCCAATTCTTTCATACGATGATCTCCCCCTTGGCAACTTTACCATCAGGACCCACATAAAATTACTTTTCTTCCTTCTGTATCCTGAATTCCTGCCTGGTTCTACTTCCAGCCTTCCTGGGAGCGCTGGCTTTTTGGGAGTCAGAGCAGAACGAACACCCAGGTGTAACTGCAGAGCAGCTGTGTCTGGGCTGAGCCCTTGGGGATGCTGCTGGGCAGGAGATGCGAGGTTCTGCAGCCCAGCTGTTGTGCATTAGGGATTTAAAAAAGCTCCTTGAAAAGCCAGGGGTGGGTACTCAGCTCTAAGGAAAGGTGTCTTCTGGGGGAAGGCAGCTGTCTCACCAGGTAAGCTTAGCCCCCATTGTGAATTTAGTTAGTTTAGTGGGTTTGGTTGGTGGGGTTTGGTTTGAAGGTGCAGAGCAAATGAAGTGATGTGCTGCTGCACCCCAAAAATACCTGATCTGCTCATGTTGGAAATCAGCACCTTTTATGATGCATCCATTTCACTTCCCTGGCCTGGTTGCCTGTGTGAGTGCTGGTTCCCTGGGGGCTTTGTGAGCACTCCCTCTCCCAGAGGGCATCAGGTCTCCATTGCATCCCTATTTTTCAGGTGTAGCCAAAAAAGTGTCAGAGCTTTTGAAAATTATGCTTTAAAGGAGCACTGTAGTGTTAATGCTTTTCAATTTTTGGAGGTCACACCACATCATAAGCAGCTTTTGTGTCATCACTCAAGAACATTTGGGTATTTATTCAGTTCAGACCCATGTTATTTTGAAATTCATGGCTTTGGATATTCAAAAAGTGGAAACACGTTTCAGGTTCCTCCATTTCTTTTTATGATGATAGCATTTGGTGCCAAATGGGGCATTTTAATCACTTTTTTTAATGCTGAAATTATGTGGGGGTTTTTTTCCCACGTTCCACATCACAGAGGTAAGGTAATTAGAAGAAAATATTCATTTGTGTGTCTGTAGAGGTATACTTAGCAGTCCACTGAATTGTTATTTGAATTTCAAAATGCTGTGAGAAGCACAGGTTTCCACTTACTAAAAAAAAGAATAAACAAACAGAAAGCCTCAGCCAGAAGTTTTTTTGCAGGGCAAGCACCATATGTAGTTTTATTGTCTTGTATATGGTGGTGATTTTAGCTTTGTAAGGAATAGAGAGCTGGAAGTAAACCTTCATCTGCGCTGGTGTTTTGGGTTTTTTTTATCATTGAAACTTCAGTGATTTTAAAACTACAGGTGTGAAACTTTCTTCATTAAATTGCATACCCCAGTTGATAGGGCACATCCATCTAAAGCATTATCTCCTCTCTGGAAAATGAAAAAAAACTGAAGCGTTGCTGACCTGTTTTATCTGAGCATCGTTATAGCAAAAGAGGAAATAGGGGAAGGCGTGCTCTTAGAATGTATAGGATATAAGAACTCAATGCATCTTTTAAAACAGCGATATTTAGGGAGGCTGGGAAAAAAGGCCTTTGTATTAATGCAGCTATTGAAGGTAACTACTGTGTGAACACTCTTGTTGGTATGGATTATTTCCGTAAGTTTAAGGTAATAAAACTGGAGCTAATAAGGCAGGAGAGAATTTTGGGATAGGATAAACCTAAAAGCCGACATACTGGGGCTCAAGGAAGAGCTGGAAGAGGGACTGCAACGTGAAAGCTGCTTTGGTGAAGCTTTAACTTGTTTTCACCTCGCTGAAAGTGAAACACTTGTGTTCACACTTAAATTTTCTGTGCTGATTTTTCTGCCAAGGCTCAAACCAGCCTTTTCCGTCACTGTGTGTCAGGAGGAGTGGCACAAGGGAGGAGCAAGGCTGGTGGCACAGACCCTCTCAGCTGGCATGTGTTTGCACTTGTTAGTGCTTTTTAAAAGTGTTCTTATAAGAAAAAGTTAATGGCCCCTCAGTTTCATCTGCTTTAGGCTGTTTATTTATCATTTTGGTTCTAGGCACATGTGTTGTCTTCCACTGCTGCTGTGTGCCAGTCACTGCACGTGGTTCCTCCTGTGCATGGCTGTGTCTCTGGTGGCTCAAGTTTCTTTCCTTTAAATAAAGGCTTTGACTTTTTTATTAGACCTGACGGCTATTTAGTTTTAAATGCCATTTGTTTTTCATTAAAAAGGCTTTTCTGTTTTAATCCTTGACTTAGTTTTATTGGAAAAGTAATATTCAGGTTTTTTTTTTAATTTATTGGTGTGTAATCCATCAGCTAATAGAGAGCAGTAGTCCCATGTGGCAAATAGGCCTTGCTTGCTCTGTGTGTGAATGTATGTGCATGAATACTTTTATGCTTTCATCTTTCTTTATTTTTCTCCTTTGACTTCTGTTTCCTCTAAATTTGTCCTAATGATTAAGCATTTATGTATATTCACGTGCAGAATTGTAAAATCAGCTCAGTCCTGAAGGAGACTGGTGTTCATGCTTCTCTCCTTCCATTCTGCCCATATCTGGGGGTGCTCTTTGAATGTCCTGCCTAAAACAAAACCTTCTGTGTGTTTTCCTCCGTTCACCTGCATTTATTTGCAGTGCTGCCTCCTGTCTCAAGCTGAGGCAGATGAACCATCTGCTGGAGGCACGGGAGCACTGTAGGCAGTGTGGAACTATTGCAGTTTCTTTAAAATACCACTTCTGCAAATACTTAAGGTCTCGGTTTATTTCAGGTTAAAAGTCTGCTGGCAGGTTTTTATTTCATCTTCAAACTGTGGCTCTCTTGGTATCCTTTCTTGTCCAGCTGATAGTTGGGGAAAACAAAACTGGAGTAGTTTTGAAGCTGATGAAGATTCTTTTGACTTTGTGGGCCTGACCCTGATCTAAGCAGCTTTTTGAAGAATAGATAATAGTTTTAAGGTTGCAGCCTCAAAAGTATTTTTTTCTATGTGTTAGCCTTATAGGCCTGATTTTTACCATCCCCATAATTCTAAAAAAAAAATTAAAAAATACACTACTGCTTCCTCATTTTTAGCCATTAATCCAATGTGACATTGGAAATGTTGGTTCAAGTTAAACCTAAGTGATATTTGAGATATTCGAGGAAAAAAATATTAAAATTATTTCAATTACCAGAGAGAAGATGTACTCAGTATTTTCCTGAATCCCTGGACACCGAAGTGCTTTCCATGACAAAATTTAAAATCCATAGGTAGGGTTGTTGCCCTGTTCAGGAGCTGCTGTCCAGAGGAGGAATTACAGAGAGCAAGAGAAATGTTATTATGGGCAATTGGGATCTTTTGTTAACAAGAGAAGAGAAAAAGGTGTGATGAGGGTGATTAAGGAGTTCCTCTGGCCAAACTCCAGGCTGTCCCTTGCAATATATCATATTATTTCCTTTTTCTTCCCAAAAGGTGCCATTTCATTTAATTTGCATATTTTTTGTTTGAACAATGCGATGACCTCTGTGATCACCATCTCCCCAGTGGTCCCAAAAGTTAATTTTGAGTGACTAGATCAATGTAAGGCAGAAATTCTTCTATCTGTCATGAGTTTCTAGCCTGTTTTTCTGCTGCCAATGCAGAAACCTTCCCATTTCAGATGGGCTGTGTCTGGTTTGGCCACGGTGAGTATTGGTGGAGTCTGAAATTTATATCTTAGCTGGGAAGAAAACCCTGGGGAGATAATTTCAGGCTCTTAACTTATTCACCAGAGAATGGTGCTTCTCATACAAATTGCTACAAAGCTCTGTACTTAGTGAGGCCAACTGTGAAATGAGAATAATAATGCTTATGCACCTTTGTAAAGTGATTTCAAATCTACAAATGGAAATTTAAGTTCAAAGCATTATTATTATTAACAACTACATTTTCCACATAGGGTAATGAAGAAGAGAGAGTTCCTTTTCTCAGTATCTTCTCCCAGAATGTATTAACTTGCTGGGTGTGTTTTCTGTGCCTCTCTGGATCTGATAAACAGCTGATAAAGAGTCTTTTACAGCTAGTGTTTAGTCTGCATAAATTATGCTTCTAGATATTCAGCCATAATTTCCTCTATAAGTTAGTGCAAGTGTTGTTTAACACATAAAAAAGTCCTTGTCAGGATAGAAACCATTTAAGTTTTTAAGGAAACTTTTGTTTTAAGGGGGTGACTGTAGACTATGAGATGAACTGCAGTTCTGTAAATTGAACTAATCTGTCAGTCCATGAAGATGAAGAAACCCAAAGGTTTCCTCATGCAACTACACTGCAAAAATCATTATATTAAGAAATATTAATACACACAGTACAGTTCTAATCACCCTTCCGGTCTAAGCCTTTAGGATTTGCATTTTCAAGGGTAACTCGCTTGGGGCTGGGAGGCCACGTGGACAGCTGGGCACAGTCAAAAGGCAAAGAGACTGTAGAAAAAGAATATTAAAAGAAGCCGTAGAGAAAGGCAGGTCTCTGCAGGCATTTCAGAGAGATCCCAAAAAGCTATGGTGAATTTGGATGGAATAGGAGTGTAAGCACTACAATATGCATTGAGGTCCACTTTAAATAGTCAAATAAACCAAAAGACATCAGGATGAAATTATTTTATGGTGGTCTTTACAGTCACTGCAAGAGAAGCAATAATGTTATTTACACTACAAAGTTGTGTATAAGGAACCTAAATTAGGTCTCAGTAAGAGATATTGCTTATTTAAAGAGAGATGTTCACTAAGGCCCTCATATTACTTTTCTGCTGTATGGATTTATGGTTTGGAGATGGTTATGCCCCGTAACTCTTAATTAAGCTTGACAGTTTTAGCATTGAAATGGAAGTAGCTGGTTGGAAAGACAGTCTGCAAACAAGAGCCTCTCTTAATGGTCCCAGAGCTTGTCTTTGTTTACAGGCTTTCCTGTATTGTGAGGGGAGGAAGGAACAGTTGTCTTTAATTATACATCATCTGCAGCGTGTCAAAACAAGGCACTATAAACAAGCACAAGTGGCTTATAAGAGCAGCAGTTACAGAGACTTTGTGTAGTGACTGAACCTGCCCAGCTTTATCGCTGTGACAGGTGCCCTGTGGGAGCAGCTTGTCACAGGGCTTTGGACGACGTGCCTGAGTGAGGACTCTGCTCGCAGGCGTGTTTTTGTGAGCCTCTCTTTGCTGAGCGTGGCGTGCTGTTCTGCCTGGCTGCAGGGATCCCAGTAATGCCTTCACACCATTTAACTTGCAAGGGGCTTTTTCAGTGGTCTTTGAAAGTCATATGAAGGATGAACAGCTTCTCATTTAAAAATTTTCGACATTAAGTAATTTTTTTTTAGACCTCTGGAAGAAGCATCAGTATTCTGGTAGTGTTCTCTATTCATTTCTTTATCACCCAGTAGTTTTAGTCCAAGACACAGGTGTTGGGCAGTTTCTGATTTTAGTAAGCTTACTGGAGCTATTCAGGCCCTAGAACTTCGATTTTAGGTCTTATTTTTCTGCCAGATGCAACAGAATGACATATTACAGAATAAAATCTGAAGAGAACTTCGTCCAGGTTACATAAAAATTCTGTACCTGACTGATAATGTAATGCAATTTTCATTGCCTGTGTGGTTTTTATATCTTTTTGTTTATTTTACCTTGTTTTCTCTAAGTGTAGATTTATCTATTTATAAAATACATAGAAGTACATCTTAAAAGTGTTTTGTTAAAAAAAGAAGCCAGTGGTGGATGCAAAGTTATTGAACATCCTGAAACGGGAAGCAGAGCTGAGCTGCCTTCATTAGGTAAAAAAAGCAACTCTAGGAATAATAAAATGAAGCTCATGAAAAGAGAAGACATAATTTTAGAAGTGAAATGTTTGTGAAGGAGGCTTGAGGTGTTGCAGGACCTGCTGGGAGTCACTGGGAGTTTCCTGGTCAGTCTCACCCGTTGTATCTGAGGAGTAAATAACTGATGGGTGCAGAGGTCACTCACCATTTACTCAGCTTTTTCTAAACTCAGTGAACCTTCTAAAGGTGAAACCCAACCAAGGCCAAAGGCCTGGTTGAATGCTCTGTGCAGTTCAGTGAGTGCTTAATCAGTGGGAATTCCGTAAGCAGTGGGAAGAACGAAGCATCTAAAATGCTGCTCTGTTGGATTTGGACATCTGATGGTGGGATGGAGGAAGCTATTCCTTCCTTTGGTGGCTGCAGGTGCTGAGTCTCCTGAACATAGTGAGAGAACCATTCTTCCTGCCTGAAAAATATCCTACAAAACCAGAGGTGACACTTTTCTCTGAAAGCATGTCACACATTAGGAAGGAGGGAAGGGTGGATATAATGTTCTTGTAATACCATGGTGAAGTAATTGAAGGATTTATTCCAAGTGGGAAAGAGAGGTTTGAGAAAGTAAATGTTGGAGTACAAACCATATTCAGGTCAGAATTGGACTTCCACAGGCTACTCCTGTTCAACTGTTTTATGAAAATAATTCCATTAATATGTTTAATTTTGGAGTGGGGGGGGAAGAATCTGCTTCCCTGAGAATAAGGAGGGAGGAGAGTGCTGTCTTGACTGAATTTGGAGGTGAATTCCCTCTGACAGAGAGGGAACCCCATGTGGGTCATCAGCCTCTAACCATCAGTCTATGCTGATTAAAGGTATAGCTCCTTCCCAGTGTTTAAAAAGGAGGTGGCTGACCCTGTGCATCTGTATCCAGCAGGTACTCCCTGAAAAACAGCTGCTTCAGCCGTGTCCTTCAGATGGGATCAGCAGGGAAATGTCTCCTTGGTGCATAGGGGTGGTGTTTTGCCATCAGAGGAAGCATCAGGTGCTGTCAGCCTCTCAAGGTGCATCTCAGTGCAGACAGAAACCAGACTTTTATGTGCACAGAAGTGTTGGTGCCAGTAGCTGGAGTGGCACTGGAGCGCTTGGTGGTTTTAAATGCCAAGCGCTCAGGCACTTCTGTGTTCCTGTAGGTATCTTACTCTTCAGCCAATACTGGAACATGTGAATCATGACATATCTCTGAAATGTTGTAAATCCTGTAGAAAATGCCCAAGGATATCTATTAACCATGGATAGGTGAACTAAGGTGGCATTGCAGTGTTTGCTGAGCTGGATGTCTTCTTTCAAGGCTGGAACTTCCTTGAAGAGTAATAGTGGTTGGGATGTCATTGAAGAGGTCAGGCTGCGATTCCTAAAGTTTTTGGGAAGTGAAGTTATTCTAATATCTTTTCTGAGGAGGGGGGGAAAAAAAAGCTAATGTTTTCTGGTCATTTCTGTTTATTTTTCAGCCTCAAAATGAATATTTCATAGATTTTTCTCTAGATCCACTTTCATTTTCACTTTGATGTAGGTTTACGCTCCAATCCTAATGCTCCATGCTTGGATATTTTAAACACAAAGCTCAAATTTACCATAACACTATCAGTACTTTAATAGCAAGCCTGTTGTAAGTCTAATTCATGTCTCTTGAGGGCTTCCAGTTGGTATCAAACTTGGGAGGTGTAAAATGGGTTCTGTTTCAGATGACAACTTGCCTGTGAATAACAAAAGCAAAGTACTTAGTAATTTTTTTACAAGGTAGTTGCAGTGAAATTCGTACACTTTTAAAGCTTATCTGAAGTATGAAAGTTGTGACAGATTCTGCAGCCTTGGGGACTAGACTTTCCATTCTGCAGCAAATTGTCCCTCCTCCTGCTGTTTTGCTTCCTATTCATCTCTTCAGCCTCAGTTGGCTATTTTTTCTATGCCACAGGGTGAAATATATCTGAATAATCTACACCCTTGCTTGTCTGTGCCTGTATCAGAAATACTTTTTTTTTAATTGCTGGACAATTTGAGTGCAGTCTTGAGAATAACATCTCCTGCTGCTTCCAGCTAATTTCTGGAATTTCTTTCCAGCTAATTCGGACTTCTGTTGTGCTCAGGTCAAAATGAAATTCCTATTTGCACAAAGCAGAGAACGATGAGTGTGTGGTCTGGCCACATCCCTGGAGACAAGCAGCAAGGGCACGGGGCAGACCAAGCCAAAGGCCTTGCAGTGGCAAATGTGCCTCTAAAGAGCCTGCTAAAGCAGGGCTGTGTGCCTTGCTGCCTCCCCAGAGTGACTGGTTACTCTGCTAGGGTTGTTTTCAAACGAGAGCTGCTGATGGGGCACGAGCATCATTTCTATTGCTGTGATTTCTATTTAAATAGACAGCTCTCGCTATTCAGTTGTTGGATGTGGCCCTAGAGAGCTGAATCCTGCCACGAAGCTTGTATGTGACGCTGGACAATTTGTCTACGACTAAAGATTCACTACTGTGAGATCTTATTCTGCTTGACCAGACTGAGATGTTTGACGCATAAAGAGCAGAAGTGCCGAGCGCTCAGAAATGCAGCTGCAGATCCAGGAGTTGGTGTGGAAAGAAGGGTCCCATCACACGCTGAGAGGAGGGATGCAGCTCTCGCATCCTCCACAGGAGCACAGAATTAATTGATAAATTTCCTTGCAAGGCACAGCACCCTTCCCGGAGCAGCAGTGGCTGATGATGTGGGGGGTTTATCCCGTGGGCACGTCCGTGTTTGTGACTTAACTCTGTTAAATTAGTTGGTTTGAATTCATCCGCATAAATTCTCATCGAGGGCTCTCCAGAGAGTAACACATTGCAGCTTTTTGGTAAGACTTGTTTGCACAAATCCCCTTTTCTTCCCGCTCTTCTTGCTGGAATTTGCCTGGAGAATTAAGAGCTGTGAAATATTTAAAAATCCATAGAATTTACATGAAAAAAATTAACGCTGAAATGCCTTGATAGGGATAACACTGCCTTTGCACAAAAATCAGTCGGGTACGCATATTTGATTTATTCATTCAATAAGTTTGAGAACATGTTTGTGAGGTGTGTGATCTTTTTGCATAATTTGTGCTGGTTTATTATTAGAGTTGTCACTCTTATGAGGGAAATTAAATGGCTTGTTTGGAGGCTTGGGATTCAGTGTGGTAAGATGGAGCTACACAATGTTTTATAAGTAGGGGCTATAATTAAAATAATAGTCCTAGCTTAACTGTTTCTCTGAATTAAAGCTGACAACTACCTTGTTAGCAAGAGCACAGATGGAGGAAGTGGATTTTACTGGCTTGACTTGAAGTTTTCCCCTGTTCAAAGTAGTACTGCAGGAGTTGTGGAACATTTTAAGAGTGAGTCATTTGTATTTCAGAGTGTTGATTTGGCCTGGAGAAGTTTGAAGTGACCCTTCTGACGTATCACAGGGGAGTGCTGGGTTTCCTGCTGAAGGGAAGCACTGCTGGGGGACACCCAGAGAGAAGAGCAGAATGTGTGTTGGTATAAGGTGCACTGTTTGTGCTGAACAAAGTGAGGGTTTGGCCTGAAAGATAACCTTAAAAAGTAGCATCTTAGGATTTGATGTTAAGTGCTTTTTCAGGCACTTATAAAGCAAATAAGCTCAAGTTTTGGGTTAACACTCCCCACATCTTCCCTCCATGATGGATGGAAGTGTCAGTTTGTCTCTTAACAGTCTAAAGTTGTAGCCCAATATTGATGACTATAAGATTACAAAAATATCATATAAATTAAGCTGATCTTGTGGCATTATTCATCTCAGTTTGGTAAAGACATTGTTTAAAAAATAAAAAGTTGATAAGCCAAAGCCCCGTGGCTATTGGCACACTTACGTTAGCATTTTATTTTGGATCAAGAATACGATTTTGAAGCAAGCTCCTGATCCTGCCTATTTACTGTGGTTTGCTTTCCATTGCACAGTGGCTTTTGGAGCGTGTAAGCTAATTTCCTTTTGGATGACAGAAGAACGTGGTCCAGGAGTGCACGTCATGCTCTCCTGTGGCTGATGGATATTTAGTCTATAGAATCAGACTAGCCTCACCCTGAAGTAGCCTCCCTTTCTTCCCAAAACGTGTAGTGTGCATATCATACCTTCACATCCACAGTTTTGCTCTGCAGACCTGATTTCATTCTGCCATGCTGCTTGCCAAGGTGGACCTCAAAGACACCAATTAGTTGGTAAACCCAGAACCTTGCCTTGTGAGGCAGAAGTTGGCTTTCAGGAACTGCTGCACCAGCAGGGAGATTCCCTGTTAGGAATTGTGTCTGTGTAGCAGGCAGGAGACTACAGGTGCTGTGTTTCCATGTCCAAAAACCAAAAAGCAGACAACCACACTGAAGGAACCCTCTCAGGAATAGGGAGTCTCCTTAGTCTGGTGGAGCCATGTGTCCTTAGCTGCTGTCTAATCAGTCATTTACTTCATTTCTGGTGGGGAGACTGTTCCATTTGAGTATGTTTGGGAAGTGGATGGTAGCACTTTAAAAAAAGCCCTGGATGAAGTGGTCCATTTCAGTAAGCTGGCAAGAAGCTCTTGCCAGAGCATCAGTTTCAGCCTTAGCCCTTGGATACAGGTGCTTACTTGGCCGAAAAGGGTGTAGATTTGGTGCTGATCCCCCAAACTCCTTTATTTTAGTTTGAAACCCCCACGTTACTGCAGTAATTTTGCTCTGGTGATCTGTAGCAACAGCCTTATCTACCATCATGTAGTTCTGCAGGAGCATTACCCTGTTACGTTCCCTGGTTTTCTGAACCAAGTACAACTTCTGTGGACTTCTTCATAGAATCACATTTTTGGTTTTAATTCTTCTGCAGCAGAAGAAACTCCAGCTGCCACACAAAGGCTGCCTCAGCCTGTTGCTCTGCTGTCCTGTCACTTTTGGAACTATGGAATAGTGCTGCCTTGTCCCTTCCTACATACTCTGTCATTTAAGGAGGCAGTGACTGTTCATTCAAAAAAATGAATCTGAGAGGTAGGAATTTCCTGGTCCTGTATGGTACTGGAAACCAAATATTTTTTGTTTGGTTTTGGTTTGGTTCTTTGTTGTTATTGTTGGGTTTGTTTGTTTTGGTTTGGGGTTTTTTGGGTGTTTTTTTGTTTTTACTATCAGGACATTCATGTGAGAGCAGGATCATGAGCAGGAAGAAATTTTCAGTGAGATCATTCACAGTTTTCCTCTCTCAGAAGCTTTTATATTTGGACTTCCACCTGTGTGACTATGAATATGTGTAAGTGCAGTATCTCCTGTGGATCTTGGTTAGTATCTTGGGTATCTAGATGTGTTTCTATCAGTACAAAAGTTTTCTGGAGACTGATAGCATCTTCCCTCTTCCAGCTCTGCCCCCCTATTGCCTCTCTCTTTGCTACTTCTTCCTCTGTACTAAAGATGCCTCTTTGTAGAAGATGTTGGATAGATCACTGGAAAGGAGAGGATAGGAATGACTCCTCTTCAGGCAAGCAGTACAACACAAACACCAAACCATGAATTGCTTGGTGGGAGCCCCTTTCTGATGCCCAGTCACACCTTGTTGGCACCTTGATACCTGCCCATGTCTTAGCACGGTGTATCCCCCCCGGGTGTATCACCCTTCCCTCGTTTCACAAAGGCAGGCAATAATAATGATCTTTCCCAAAGGCCCCCTTGTTTGAAGCATTAAAAGCTTCCCCCCCTTGGAAAACTCAATAGCCAAGAAACTCACAGCATGTGGGATAACTCCCAGTGATGTTCAAACACTGAGAGGAAGCAAAGAGGTGGCATATATTATTTGACTGGCTACCAGGAAAAAAGGTTGTCTTTAAAAATATATATGCCTTTTGCATATGCTTTGTGACAGACATACAGCCTGAAGACTGGCATGTGGCAAGGGGAAATCAATAAAAAATACATAATGATATTATAAATATTTACAGAATAGCTAGATGAGTATAATAGGACAGGGAGAAGCCAAGAAGGCTTTGGAATAGCAGAACTGTGCTCTAAAACATTGGAATTTTTCTGAGTTACAGTGGGGTAAAAAGGCATTGCATAGGCTGTCAGGGACGTTCACAACACCTTTGATTAAAGGAATTTCTAAGCAACCATAAGAAAAAGCTTCATCAAAGAAGTGCAGCTAAATAAAAGCAGAGAAGAGAAAAAGTTTTCAGAAAGGCTGAAGTTATTCACTGATGGTCCTTCTAGAAACAAGTAGGGATTGTTGATTGATTGATTTGTAACCTAGGAAAATAAGGAAAGGGTTCTCTATTTCCAGCAGGATTAAAAATGATCCAGCTTTGTCCAAAGACTAGGAATTTTCAAATCTTCTAAAAGATTTTTTCAACTATGTTTTGGCATATAATTGCCTGTTGATGTAGTTGTGCATCTGTCAATACGTACATCTGTAACTTATGCCTGTAGGACTGCAGGGTTTACCAGCAGCAAATAGAAAAACAAGAGGGGGAACAAGTTTGGTTCCATAAATGTAAGTAAAATTTTCCTCTAGTCATCCTCCTGCCCTGTAGAAATCGGGCCTTGCTGCGTGGCTGAGTTGTCTACAGGAGGACTTGGGCTGTGGGACTTGGCTCCATTTATTCTGTGTGTTGATGTGAACATCAGGAATAGGCTGGAGAGTTTGTAGGGAGGGATTCTTCTTTTCTGCTTGTGCTGCAGGTGGTTGAATTTGCTCAGTCTGCAAGAGCTGCAGGAGAACATAATGTGAGAGAAAGTTATGCTGAAATGGAAGAAACCATGCAAGAGCCACACTTGTCTGCCTTTTGTGGGCCTTTTGCTAAACTTCTTCATGGAAACACTGACAGACGGGGACAGGTTATTTCTGCTGCTGAATTCTTGCTTATAGAATCCTCTTTAGCTTTAGTCCAAAGAGAGCACAGTGTCATTAATGGTTGGGTCAGGGTGCTAATTATCTTTGTGAAAAAGGGATGGGCAGACAGTCCGGCAGACAGATGCTTCCTGATTTGTTAAGGGCTTTCAAAGATAAGTAGCCTTGGAGTAGATTTGTTTTCAAATGAGTGGCCAGCACAGTGCTGGGAGCAGTGGCACAGTGAGCACTCATCAGTTTTTCTCAGAGGGATGGATGTTGCCTGTTCTCTCTGTTGACGTGGTCTTTGCCATCAGATGTCCCAATTTATTAATAATTTTTTGGGGCGATGGTGGGAAATTACTGAAGCCCAATTTTATTACTGTTTTACATCTAGCAAGGACTGAGCCCTGTGTGCAGCTTTACATTAACTCGGCAAGAGCCATTAAAATATTGACATTTGGGCTCATTTGGGTGGCATTAACCGTAGCATTAATCATATCATTTTATCATGCGTTAATTGCATGAAATGACTGGTTTGAAATTACTGCAACACTCACTTTTCTAAAAGCAGGAGAAACAATAATTTCCATTTTCCCGCTTTTCTTCAACCTATAACCGTGCTTTAAAAAACCTGTCACAAATGACAAAGAACTCAGAACTCACAAGCCACCCCCTGTTCTGACTGTGTGTGTTTGAGGGCATTGACTTCTTGGCTTCCTTGCAACAGCTGAGCATTAAGAGCTCTTCTGGACCTCGCTGGCATCTCTTGGAAGTGTCATCTCTGAAGTCTCAGTGCAAACAACCACAGCCAGGCCTGCCCTTTGAAAATGTACCTTAATACACATAACAGGAGTGCTCCTGGTGTGCAAAAAAAGCTGAAAATCTATGGCATTTCCATATGCTGATACAGCTTAAGGGTTTAAAACAGCCACAGGAATGCCTTTTGTGATTCACCAGCAGGAATAGGCTTACAGCACCCGTGTGTATTTGGATTATCCTGTCAGGACAAGAGCCCCTGGTATTTGCTGGCTCTTTGCATTGGAGGGCATCACAAGATGATTGTTTCATATAAGGAGCTGGCAGCCTTTCTCACTGAACAATCATTAGGAGATCTGCTGCCGGGGGCTCATTTGGGGAGGCAGTTGGAAATTGGCACTTTGGTTGAACGTGTTGTTTTTACCTCTCTCTTAAAGTTCAAGGACAAGGCAAAACTGTTCAGGCCACACAAAGGAAACAGATTTTTTTCCCTTTTCCTTTGTTTTCTTGGTCCTCTGACCCTTCTGTTTAATCCCTGTGAAAATTTATCCCCCAAGTCAGTTTGTTCCCCTATACACACACACACACCCCCCAACTAACTGGAAGTGTGGATGTCATGTCAGCAGAAATGGAAGTGGAAGGCATGAGGAAGGTATCTCCACTTGCCATGCAGAAGATAATTGTGATAATCATGTAGACTTTTTATTGGAGTAAAAAATACCTAGATCTTCAGTTATGTTTCTCGTGATCCTTATGGAGGAGGACAATACTGTAACTTGTGCTTAGCCATGGAATGGGTCACTGGGGAAACCCTCAGTCACTCCAAAGGCAAGATGCAGAGTAGTGCTATCCCAGCCTCCTAACCTTCACTGCATCCTCCTAACCGTGCATTTAATGAATTATTTAAATGTTGCTCCTCCCAACTTGCACCCCAAGATGTTCCTGCATCTTCAGGACTTTGACCACCTGTATTTTCCCTGAGAACATCACAGGGCTTAAGCCACAGCCTCACCTGTAGCCTTCTGCCTCCTGCTATGCAGGATCTTCTCAAAAGACTTTCTAGTGATAGGGGTTTTCTTTTTTCAATTACAGTGGCTTCATGTGACCAAATAATACTTCATTAACCTGATTGCCTAAGGATATCAAGCTCCAGAGGAAACTTGTATTCCTATATGATTGGCAAGATAATTAGGAAGTGAAATAATGCAAATCCCACCACAGGCAGCCGTCAAAAGATTTACGTATTTACTCTTTGAATTCAGAGTGTGTCATACCATAAATCCTTTTTTTTTCTTTTAAGGCTTTTGTATCTGTAGGTTTATTATCGACCTTCACAATGCACATCCTGCTGGGGCAGGAGGCTTTATGAGCTCTATCAAGTCAGGCTGGTAAATCCACCGAGGTTTTTAGTCTGCAGTATCACCCACATAACCCGGGCTAAAGTACACTTTTGCTTTTACTAGCTTTTGATTTGAAGCTCCTGGGTCATGGCCTTTCATCCTGTATTTAGAAAGTACCTATCAGAGTGGATCTACCACAGTTAGAGCTTTTCACATGATATGAAAACATGAGCACAGAAGCCACTGAGGGCCACGACAGTCCTTCATTTGCCAGGAGGGTGGAATATTGGGTGTAGGTCAGAGACATCTTCATATGAAGTCATCTACAGCCTTCCCTGCTAATAGAGGCCATGGGGAGGCACAAATCAGTGTTGGTTGCATCCAGGCAGCAGCAAGTGGGAGATTAAATGAGAGAGCTGTATGGATGTTGGGCCCTGTTGCGGGTGGCCTTCAGTAAGTAAAAGTCACTTATAAATTAAATGTTTAGCAAAGCCCTACCCAGTGAAAGGTATCTAATGAAGTTCTGACAGCTTCTCTATCTGAAAATGGTGAAACCTAAGAAGCAAGGAAATTAGTGGAGTTGATCTAAGGTGGTTGGATTAAAATTAGTCTGGCAAAAGGAAAATAAAAGAAAGGACAAAAAAAAAAATCAATATTCTTGCTAATGAGAATCAACATTTGTCTTACAGGAAACCTGAAGTTTTGCCTTCTGATTCTGAACCAGCCTTTCAACAAAGGTCATTTCCATTGTCTGTGGAGCAAAGGTAATAATAACTTACATACATCTTCATTTGCTTATTTACTTAGCTGCTCCCCAGCTAATGTACTGCGTGTCTGTTGAATTGCAGTGTGGCAATTGGCTCTTTGCTGGGGCGACCTTAAAGGACAGGAGTGAACTGGCACAATGTGCCCCTCGTTGCTGAGTGCAGCAAATGAGCTGATTATGCAAATTCTGCATCTCTGCATTGCACACGTCAGTGGGAACTTTATGGACTGCTCTGTGCGAGGCTGGAGCTTTCCAGAGGCACCTCAGGAACCATCACTGTTTTGCTGACAAAGTGTAGCAGATCAGTGGTGCGTTTAAGAGCCTGGAAACAAGCTTCCCTTTAAAAGGTCATCAGTGAAATGCGTTAATTGTAATCAAAATAAAATGGACCGTGTAGATATGAAGTTGTGAGAGCAGTGGGAATTTGCGTGCTTGTCAGAAGTACACAAATCAGATTTCCCTTTGTTAAATATGCCCGGTGCTAATCATCAGCTCTGGTATGACAGCTTCAGGCTTAGGGATGTTTTCTGGAGGTATGTAAATCTCTACAAGCTTGGAACTAATAACTCCTCCAGTGCGGGAGTGCAGTCCTTCAGAAGCTTTCTGAAAAGCCACGGGAACTGTCTCTAACTCGTTACCAGGACAGGAACCTTGCAGAGAGATTGCTCTTAACTGGCTGGGGCAGGCAGAGTGATTTGATTTCATCACAGGCACACGGACTGGCAGGGGGCAGCTGTACAGCTGAAAGGAATTGGAATAAGGGACCAAGTGGGCAGGATGTATTCATACCACTTAATTCCAGTAAACCCAAATTAGGTGCCTGTGTAGCCAGAGGAGTGAGGGGAAAAAAGGAGAGAGCTGCACGAGATGATTCAAAGCATGTGGATGAGTGCTGTACCCCAGATGGGCTCTTTCATTTGCATAATCAGCAAGAAAGGGAAGTGGAAAGGCTGACAAGTTACTTTATAGACGTGATCCTGAGTATTTTTTCATTTAAAGATAGGCACTGAGAGACCAGCTCGGTATTAAATAGAGAAGGAAAGAAGGTGAAGTATTTTGGTCGTATTTGTCCCACCTTTCCTGTTTTGAGGGTTGAGGTTAAAAAAAAGAGCCAGCAAACAGTTACTGAATTGGCAGTAACTGGTGTCATGTAGTACTTTGCTTTTCTGCTGTGTTCTGTTAATCAGACTTTTTTTTGTCTGTCCTTTGGAATTTTAACTCTTCCTCTTTTGATCTAACCTTGTGGCATGAAGTGCTTCTTGCTGTAACACTAATGGGCCCTTCACTGTAGTGCTTCTGTAAGGGGTTGGGATGAGTAGCTGAGTAAGGTGGAGGAGCCCAAAGATTGCCTTGTGTGAAACTACCCCAGTGGGTTCCTGTTCTGAGCGTAATTGTCTTGAAAGTGATCAACGGTGCTGTGAAAAGTTTTCCAAAGAGTTTGTCAAAGTCTGGAGCAGAAGTCCTAGTTAAGCTAATAAGGCTCTTGCTGGTAGGTTACTTTCAGAAATAGGTGGATATTTAGCAAGTAAAATGATACTGTGAACCTGAAATGGTTTCCTCCAAAGCATCTTCAGCAAGCCTTAGTGAATCCAGGACAAGGTTTTGGCAATTCCTGGCTTACGGTTCAAGTGGGCTACTGTAGGTGTCAGCAATCTTCTGGATCCTGCTTCAGAAGGAGTTCCAGCACTGAGACTGTTGCAGGACTAGGAGAACCTGGGGAGTCTGGTATGTGAACTGAAAGAAGTTCTGAAAGAATGAAACAGTCTTGATGGCCACCTGCTTGAGATCTCCTAAATGAGTGATGAGAAGGAAACAATGGGGCTGTTAATCCACAGAATATTGTCAGCTACACAAGTTGAGGAGAAAAAGGAGAGAAAAATGCAAAGGAAAAAGAAGAAGATAAAGTATTGTCCAGCTTCTCTAAGTTACACCAGTTTTGGGTGTTACAGTGAGTACAGAATTCTGAGACGTGTTATTTTCAAGTAGGTTTTGTCCTATCAAAATAACTTGTTTCATTAGGCTTGTCAGTTTATTGTCAAGTAAAAACGAAGGTATGATGTGTCCTGAGTTTAAAAAAATCCCTTCCATAAGTGTGGCTATTCTAGGCTAAAATCATCCCAGGTGTAACTCCTCTTGACCTCAAGAAGTGGTTGCAGCTAATTAGCCTTTGTCTTATTACAGACTTGTGTGAAATCTATTTTTACTGACACACTTCCGAAAAGAACTATTTCAGTCTGTACAAGTCTGTGTGAACTTCCTTCCCCGTGCTTTTGAAGGACGCTGATCGGATTTCATCACTTGCAGAGGAAATCTTTTCCCACTCTTGCCATACAAGCTGGATAAGTGACAATAGTGAGGTAGTACAAGTTAAGATTATATGATTTTAGCCTATTCTATTCATTATGTAATGAATCAATCTAGAACACGTTCCCTTTGTGTTAGGTACAGGCAGGCAGTGCTAGTGCTGTCCCTAAAGGATGACATTTCAGGATGAAATGCTGGAGAAGGGATAGTTGGCAAAAGCAGGATGAAGAATAATATGGCAGAAAACACGGGTTGTTCCCTGAAGGGTGTATTGTGTTGGGTACCAAATGGCAAGAGAAATGAAGAGAATAGGTCAGTGAAGGGGAACAGGTAAGGGAAGAAGCTCTCACAGCAAGTGATGCTGATACAAGGAGACTGAATATGGAAAATGAGGTGGATTCAGAGGGTTGGGAGCAGACTATGAGTAAGCAGAAGGCTGGGAACATCAGTCAAATCCATCATATGTTCTTTGACCCCAGCTGCTAATGCACTTATTGTTACCTGTGCGTAGTTGCACGGCTTCCCTTGCAGTTTTGATCCTAAATGTGGAAAACACATGGAAGAGTCAGGGTCCTGCTTTTCTCAGAGCTGCTCCTTTTGTCTGGGAAGTTCCTGTAGTAAGGACTGGATCTAGTGGGGCCTTACAGTAACAGCACTAAGTTCCTGCTTGTGCAAAGTTCCTAGCTCCTGTTTTGAATCCTGTTTAACAAAAAACAATGGTGGGGGGAAAAAATCCAGTTTGCAGTAGTCTCTAGGGCTACTTTGCAAGTGGTTTCAAATGGAAATATATCTTTGACAGAAGTGACTGTGAATTGAAAGTCTAAAGCTGTATTTATGTTTGAAAAGTACAGAAGCACAGGTTTTAGAGGCTGGAAACAGAATGGGCTTTCTGGAGAGTAAATGAAAGTTCCCGAGGCTTTGATTCTGCTCTTTAAAGTCTCTTTAATCAGAAATGCAATGACTTACTTATGCCAAGAATTTCAGCAATGTCTAGTGATTGCAAGTGCTTCTGTTGTTTTGATGTCTCCCCAGGGAAGAGGCAGAATTATTGCAGTGCTGAGAAATCACCCCTGTAAAACTGTCTCAGGTTCAGCATCTGAAAGTTGTTTCTTGTTTCCGAGAACATTGTCCCTCAAAGCTACTCAAACAATCTAGAATTGCCTTCATGTCTGTGCTTGACGAGAGGATGTTAAATGACTGTTCATTGTAGAGTATTTTCTGCTCTAAAATGTTGACAGTGACAGCTGTAAAGAGCAAGGAGTTATGCTTTGAAAAATAGGATTATTATTATTTCAAGAATCAGAGTAAAATGGCAACATTCTACAGCAATCTGATCAAGTTGTGCTTTACAGTCAGAAAATGTGTCCATGGGTATTTTCCAGTTCTTAGAGCAGCTGTGGTACATTGGCCACTGTGCCTTCCTCAAGAGGGTTGTGATCTTTTTGTGCAAATAAAGACTTTCCTCGAAAGCTTTTAATTAAACAGAACATGCTGAAATAGTTTAAATATCAGCCGTTTCTAAAACCAAGTGTTTGACTGGTGTACTGGAATAAACTACCGACAGCCTTTTGCAGTGGGCTGACTGAATCCTGGCAAGGGTGCAGAATGTCTCTCCTTCAGATGTACATCCCTAAATAGTCACTTCCATGGACCGTTCTCTCCAGCGAAGCAACTTGGGGTGTAGCTGTGTTCTCTTATGCTGCCCTGCTGGCAACACTCCCAGCCACTTCTCCACGTGCACAGGATGTAGTCATTTGCTGGCCCTTTGGAGATCATGAACGTGGAGGAATTCCAGAGAGATGTTGCTCACCCTGGAGACTGGAGCCCTGATATTTTAGGGGGGAAGGTCTGAGTTAACAGCAAGCATACTTCTGCAGCAGCAGTGTAATAACTCAAATTAACTCTGTTAAATTGTTTTCGTGGAAATGCTGTTTTCTTACACTACTACTGTTGTGATTGCTTATCCACAAACTGAGTTTTTTGCAAGTTTCCATCTCTATCGATACCCCCATTGTGACAGTCAAAGTGACTACTAGATTTTAAATTTTATCTTGAATCTGAGGCAAATTTCCTGTGGAGGTCAGCCTCCTGTGTGGTGAAAAAGCTGCTAAGAATGGATGCTTAGCACCTGGAGGTGACTGCATTACAAAATACCTCCCCAAGTCAGGAAAGGTGCTCATTTGTATCACCAATTTCAGAATCATCTCTCTTTGAATGCCACATGCTCCCATGCAGTTTGTGTTCCATATGCTTTTGTCTGCAATCTAATTGATGCCTGATCTTTTGAATGTCTTCTCTTGAGGTCCAGGAGCTGCGTGTAAAGGTAAATCAGATGCACGTGGTGATGCAAAGCTCAGGTAGATACACAGAGGGGAAGGCAGCAGAGCAGTTGGGACAGTTTTATTTTCTCAGAGCAGAGGAAAGGATGTTGTAGTTTAATAACAGGAGGAAAATAACATGACTTTCCTTGGTGCTATTTGTCCATAATTAATACCTTTTCCTCTAATGTCTTTAGTAGTTGAACTCACCTACCCTTCTGGAACTACTGGCAAGCACAGCCATTTGCTTGCACTTTTCCCTGTCATGAATGAGCTTGTCTTGTTGGCGTATGGTGAGCTTTTTTTTTTTCCCACCTTTTATTTCCATTTCTAGCTGAACTTACTTGTAATATATCTCAAATTTGTGCTGGACCCAGAACTGGCAGCTGGCATAAAACTTGAGGGAATTCAGAGCAGCTACTATTAATAAATAGGAAAATGTTCATAAAAATGGTGATTGGGATGTCGCATGGACTGGTGTGCTTTATTGCACGTTCCAGCAGGCATCCAGACTGGCAGTAACTCTTTGTGTGAGCCTCAGCTAAGCTGCTCTGCTCTCCCCTGAGGACAGGGGGACTCTGCTCTGTCGCATTCTGGACGTGTCAATGTGAAGTTCATTTTTTCCACGTTTGAATCAAAACAGGGATATAATTTCTAGTTTGCAGTTAGTAACTTCAATTAGCTCTTCTGTGCCACTGAAATTAGATTTTAAACAACATTTTGTTATGGTGGTGTGCCTGTTGTTGGGCTGCATGCAGCGAGTTAAGGTCCTTCATCTGCAGGAGCCTGGGAGAAGTTGTATCAAACATTCTTGAGGGTAGGGAATCTGTGATATACTTTAGGAAGAAGAAAATCTGACCCTTTCTAGGGCTTCTAGCCCTGTGCTTTAAGCTTGGAAGTGAATCACAGAATCATTTAGGTGGGAAAATACCTCCAAGGTTGTCGAGTCCAACCTTTGACCCATCACCACCTTGTCAACTAGACCATGGCAACCTGTGCCACATCCTGAATGCTTCCAGGCATGGTGACCCCACCACCTTCCTGGGCAGTCCTTTTGAATGTTTAACAACCCTTTCCATGGAGAAATTCCTCCTGATGTCCAACCTGAACCTCCCCTGGTGCAACATGAGGCTATGTCCTCTCTTACCTGGGAGAAGAGACCTTGCCATGCCACAGCCTCCTTTGGGGGAGTTGTGGAGAGTGATCAGGTGCCCTCTGAGCATCCTCTTCTGCAGGCTAAACAACCTCAGCCACTCCCTGCAGGACTTACCCTCTAGCCCCTTCCCCAGCTCTGCTGCCCTTCTGTGGACACTCCCCAGCACCTCGGTGTCTTTGTTGCAGTGATGGACCCAGAGCTGGACACGGTGCTCGAGGTGCAGAGCCGTATCTGGATCTTTGGACATGCAGGAGTTTGCACCAGGAGGGATTTTGGGAGGAGAGTTTTTCTAGGCCACACTTTGTCTGTGACTCAGTGTATAAGCTTGATGCCTACCAGATTTTCAGTGTTGAACTGGAAACTTTACATTTATCTTCAAAAAGCTGAGCTTAAGACTCCAGAAATATGGTAAATTATCCTATTTGTGATGGATATTTCTGGTTCAGAATTGGGGCTCTTGAGAGACATGGCCCAGGTGTGTGGACAGTTTGGAAACATGAGTCTCACTGATTTTTGTGAATTTTTAGAGTTATTGGCAAATAACTCTGAGAACAGAGTTGGTCTTCCAGGCCTTTTGCATAGTTCAAGTTCCCTCAGGACAGTAGAAGCTGTGATAGAATGAGGTCTGGAGATAAAATTTGAGTCATACTAGCCTGCATTTTTTTGTTGTTGCTGATTTTAATTTTCTGCAAATCCCGCAACACAAAATTCTGAGATCTGAAAGGATTTTTTGTTTGTTTAATGGATTCGAGATTTTGTTTGAAAAAATTAAAAGAAAAAAGAGTAATTAAGATTCCCCTCTGTGATGCTTTGAAAAGCTAAACCCCGCTGAGCTGAAGTTCAGAGTAAGAGAACAATGAAGAATTACTTTGAAGTACTCGTGAGAAGCATAACACATGATTACAGCTCAAATAAAAAATGGGAGGTTATTACAGGGCCTTTTTTTATGAAGCTAGGATGCAAATCCCATTAGGGGCATTCTATTGTCACAGGATTTGCTGTATAGATGCCTTTGATAGCATCATGCCATATATCTGGTTACCACGATGCTTCCCAGAGGACTTGAAAGAAGGAGCTTTGGAAAATATTGTCAGCAAAGTGCTTTGGAGCACCCCAAGCAGAAAGAAGCATAAGGCAATAGGAAAAAAAGATGATTCATAGCTCATTTTGGTAGCAATTCAACAAGAGAAATGGGGCTGGGAATGAACCCAGGGAGCAGGGGTGAATGCATGAGGTTAGCATAAGTAAGATCTGTGTCAGAAAAGAGCAGGTTCTTAATCCCATAAAAGGAACGCTTGGGTTTTCACTGCCTCGAGCTGCACAGTGAAAAGCATTTAAAAAGATTGTTTCTCTGGGAATTACTACAGGGCAAAAGTATTATTTTCATAGCTAGAGCTTAACATGAATCCACTGCTAGGGTGAAGCGTAAGGTCTTGTAAAAGATGGATGTTATCTAGAGTTGCTGGTGTCAGGGTCTTCTCGCTGGCTGTGATGGCCTTTGGATCAAACACTGTGTTATAGTCTTCCTTTTTCCCTTACTCCAGGGTTGCCTTAGGGCAGACAAACTCTTTATTTCAAGGAAAAAAACCAAATAAACCCAACAACAAACAAAACCACCCCCCACCCCCCAAAAAGAACAGAAGAAACCAACTGAAAGACTGCCCAAGAAACCCATACTGGTCCAAATGGCTCTCCAGTGGTTATTTGAAATGGTGATTGCTTTTTAGAAGTGTATCTTGTCATTTTAATCTGCCTAAATCTAGTTATATCTTCAGATTGAGAAGTTTTGATTATTGCCATGATTGTAATACTGAGTAACTTGGTCAGTGAGCAGTTTAATTCTTCTGTATTATGTTGACCGTGCTAGTGTTCATTAGCTCCTTGACTGCCTGAGTGTGCACCCTTCACTGTGTGTGTGCCTGAAGGCACATTAGCAGTGTGAGGATGGTGGGTTGCTGGTATTCACATCTGAATGGTTTACAGACTGTCCTGTGCTCACCCATATTATCAAGAATTGAAATTGAACTTTAAATTCATACAAGTCAGAAAATAGCTAACTTCTCTGCTCTACTCATTATCTCTGCTCTTTGGTACAGGTAGGCTGTTTTCTTAGATTTCAGCATTATATAAATGTGTTACTAAAAACAGCATCTGCATTTGCATTTTGAAAACAGCACAGTGAGACTATTTCATTTTGTAATGTGTAAGTGGTTAGACTTCAGCTGAAAATTTAGCACACAGAAGTGGAACAAGTATTGTGCTATTAATACCTTTTTTCTCAGAAGTTAACAATTTTTATCTAATACACTGAGGAGGCAGTGGTGATGTGCATCAGCCTGTCTTTGGTTTCATTGACAGTGACTCACATTGGAATGGAAACAAAAAAATTGCCATGTTTCTCATTGTGGAAAATTCCCTTGACCTCAGAAATAATGTGGACAACCTATAGTTTTTAGGGCTGTTTTACTGTCATCTTCCATTGTTGGAAGCTTTATGACTAGCAGCCTGATGTAGAAGCTCTAGATATCAATATTCCTTCAGTTACTTTGAATTAATTTGGTTCAGACTTTCATAAAGTTCTTTCTGCCTCTGTTTTCACTGAAATAAACCTTGATGTTAACTTGGATAAGGTGTAAGCAAAACAATTAGTGTTGGTTCAATGTAAGCTGAACTAAGTTGGTACTTTAGAGTATGAATATTATTCTATTGGATTTTCTTGTGCAAGATCCCAGCTGCTTATGTTCAGACCCAAGGGCTGGCTCATTGGGAATTCTGTTTCGGGCTTATTCAGCACGTAACTGAGTCTTTCCTTGTGTTGGAGCATGCACCCATCTTTCGAGCTTCTTGGTGTTACCTCCAACCAGCACTTCTTCAGCTCCCACCTTCCAGTAACCCACAGCAGCCCACAGAACTAGCTGGGTGTTCGTGAGGTGGAATGAGCCGTCAATAATTGATAGTCCAGTTAAACTGCAGAGTAAAATCTAGAACAGCGCTCTGGAAATGTGCTTCACTCGAGGAGGAGAAGAGAAAGAGGGAGTGATTTGACCTTGCAAATCTTTGAAGAGGCCTCAGACACGTTGAAGTGGAAGAACTGGAGAGGCTCAGGGTGTATCAGCATAAATGGCCTAAGAAAGAACACCAATTTGTAACTTGCTGTCACAATGGTTTAAAATTACTTTGGGGATATGCTAATTTTGCACGTTACTACTAAACTTCAGATCTTTACAAAGAATTTTGAGGAAGTTATTTAGCCTGAGGAAGTACATGGTTCAACAAAACAACACGCTCGTGTTTTAATACAGAGGGAAGGTGAGTCCATTGGACTTTGAAGTCCTTTGAGGTACGAGGCAGAAGTGATCTAAGGGCGGTATCTGGCCAAGATCTTACCAAAAGTGAGAGACTTTCATTATGTTTTGGTTTTGGATGCCCAAATTGCAATCTTAACTGGACTGTGGTTTCCCAGCCTTCTCATTGAGCCATCCAGGACTGGGAGGGGAGCTGAGCAGCTGGGCCATGCTGCAGTCCTGCAGCACACCTTAACAGCTCGGCCCGGGTTTATTCTGTGTTTGAACAGTCCACTTACTGTCTTGACAGCTAACCCAAGACAAAGGGAATAAGAATTATCCCTTTTACTCCTGGGAGGATGAATATTAAGTCCCTTACTCCTCTCACAGAGCATGACTGCCAGCAAGCCTTTGCAAAGCAGCAATGTGGTATACTCTCCCATTCTCTAAAATCTTCTGAAGTTAAAGCATTTTAGAAGGCAGGAGAAGAGTTTTCTAGGTAAGCCTGCATCATAGTAGTATAGAAATGCTCTCTAATTTTCATAGTTATTTTTTTCCTATCCCAGTTTAAGTGAACATGGAAAATTGCATCCCCTGTGATGGATGCTGCACTTGAAGGAGCCTCTGTGGCCATTCAGACGTAAATATTTTCATTACTAAAAAGATGTAAATTACAGATCCGGAACGTGATTTGTTATGAGGTTTCTAGAGAAAGTGATTAATATCTACAAAATGTCCTCAAGACATTTGGTCACTGGTAGATGAATTGCCCTTGGTGTGTCACAGATCATGTTTCAACTCTGCTTAACTGAGCTGTGTAACCATTTTGGTAAATGTGTGCAAGGCTCTTGTGGAATATCAGAAGGTGCGTTTAAATTGCAGGATGGGCTTTAGACCATCAGAAGAAGCTTCTGTCAGCAATAGTAATCTCACCGAGAACTTTGAGCCTGTGGAAACCTCAGAATATCTCCGAGTTCACTCCCACTTGGAGATTGTGCTTCTTGATCACTGTTGGATCACTGTTTTGAAAGTTGTGTTGGGAATGGAGAGTGGGAGAGGAACGTGTCCAAGTACACAGAGCGTGTGTAATCCAAAATTTTTAGGAAAAAAAAGATTAGGTCAGGACAAAAGGGATTGCAGCCAATTTTAATTCCTGGGAATATTAACATATTAAGGAAGTGGGCTGGTTCTTCCAGTTTGTCTGTACATTGTCCTTGGTGGTGTTATGATATAAATAACTGCAATATTATCAACTCTTTGACAAAAGCTGCAGTTTCCCTTTATTTCCTTTTTCTATTTTTTATTTTTGTGAATCTGTCTTTCCCTCTGCTTCCTTAAAGAACAAAGCATAAGAGGGTGCACGAGGCATAGCAAATGTCCCCTAAATGTCACAGTGACCGGGTTTGAAGTTGCTTAAATAGTAGTGTGCTGGGTCCTCCAGTTGTATCTCATTAACTTGGGACATTTAGATGAAGTTTCTTAGTTTCCTGGGTTGGTGCCAGTATTTTCCTCTGTCTCAAGAGACCTGAGCTGCCTGCTGACTCTCCACAGAAATTTAGATACGTCTACCTAGAATTGAGGTGGTGTGTGGGCTAGAATAGGAGGGTTATTTTCTCTTCTGTTTCCTTGGCCAGTTTGCTGCAAAACCAAGAGGCAAGTGAATTCTGTGGTTACTGGTATCTGTAGTTAATCTGCTTTATTTAGTCTCAGTGCTATTTGTCTCCTACCTTCAAGTCTTTCCCAACAGCCATCTCCAACTTCCCTTCTCTATTTAGCAACAGGGGAAGGACAGTGGGGTTAAGACCCTGGGGGCTGCTAAGTTATCATCTGATTTCGAACATGCTTTGGTTGTGACCAGCTCTTTTTCTGTAGGCTGATGCACCTTTGCCATAGAGCAGCGTTCTCATTAGGGCTGTGTAAAACCCAGTTACATATTAACGAGGCATCTGGAGCTGACCTTTTGTCTGGGAGGGACATTGCTAATGCTCTTGGCAGCGATTTGGGAAGTTTGCTTTCCTTGGTGAATTTAGGATCAGTTTAGTGTTTAAGCTGACTTCTAAATCGTGCATTTAATTTTATTGCTTTTTCTTTAGATCTCCAGATTTGAGTGAGCATTAATGCACTGGTCATATTTCATTCAGTGATGATAGTGCTTGATATCCTTTGTATTCACCTTCTAAAAACGCTTTGGCAGCAGAGCTGACTATGCCAAAGTGGGTAAGAAAGGGGAGAAATAATAAATGCGCTATCAATTTGGCTGACACAGTTGAACGTTTTAGGTTTTGGTTGTGGCCCACTGTTCATCTCTGGCAATTCGAATATACATATGCAGTGCCCTTTTTAAAAACGTGCAGGACAATAGCTAGGCTTTAGTGCTATTACCATAATAAATCTTCACTAAAGGGGTTTCTTCTATATTGCAAGTGCATGCTGCTGCTGTTCTTGTTTAGATAGCAAGTTTAGAGGAATGCAAAATTTGAAGTTTGCTGCAAGTCTTAGCAGTATTTTTGGTGTGGAGGTTTTGGGGGAGTTTTTGTTTGGTTTTTTTTTATGATTGTGCTGTTTTATCCCACTGGGATGGCTTATAATATGAATAACTGCACACTGCACCAGCAAGGACAAGGGTTCAGTAGGATTATGCTGTCTAGGCCACTTCTTTATCAAGGTAGTGCAGGATGCTGTAGTTGTTAACCCATCTTACTAGCCATAAAAAGCTGGGGAAAAGGATCTTGAGGACACTTCAGGGCAACAAATTCAATTTACATTTTATATGTCATGTTTGCAGTAAAGACTATGCAGCTGATTCCCAGGACCAGAAGAATGGCACGATCATTGCCTGCAAACTCAATGCATTGCTAAAAAGAAACTAGAAAAGATTTTGTTTGGAATGTTTTGGGGGTGTTTGAAGCCTGTTAATCTTCATATTCCTGGTTTGTTTATGATACTTTTCCTAGCATTATATCATAAAAGAAGGCTATCAGTGTTTCCTGTGAATTAGTGTGGTGGTTTGAATGCTTAATGGTGTGTTTTTCTTCATTCTTGGATGCAGTTGTTGAACCTGCAAAAGAGGAACTTGTGTGGATGTTCCTTTTTTCTTACTGAGGCTGCAAGAGCACTGTAGACGTTCAGGTGGGAGGTGGAAGTCTGTGTTAGATCCTCGTAGGTAGTGGGTGTCAGTGGATTTGAGAATTTCATGCTGAAGTCTTTAGAATTAGAGAATGGTAAGAAATAATGCTCTTGTTAGAGACAAAACCCACTCTGATCCAGGCTGAAGAATTCTGAGCTTTGCTTTGGGAAACAAGTGTATTTCCCCTCTTTACTTTTCCTCCATGTGGAGAGGTCAGAAGTCATTTCAGTCTCTGCTCCCTTGGGAGTTACCGTGATTTCTCCTTCTACAATCAGTTAGGAGCTCTTGGTCCTGCCTCAGGGAATCTAAAGAAAGTAGGACATGAAAGTGGGGCACAGATTTGCAGGAGGGCACGGAGTCCTTCCCTGATATCTCTGTGGAAGAACTCTGTGTAAACCTGGATGATTGATTGTGTAGGCACGTGTTTCTAGAGGTCGCTTAAGAGGCTTTTCTGGGTCTAGAGATGTTTCTTGTTCTCATGTCATACCTCATTTTCTGTTTGGGAATCGCTACCAGAATCAGAATTGTGTTTTAAGTCATACTGCAAGTACATCCCTGCCTGTGGTCTTTGTCAAGTGCTAAATGTTTCCAGACACTGAGGGGAAACAGCAGAAAGGAGGACCTGGCACCACAGTCAGGTTTGAAACATCCATGTTCTGAGCAACCAAGTCTGTGATGACATGATGTTAAACCATTTCTGGGATATCTCCCAGTTTGCTCAGCCTTTGGAATATAGTGCTAAAATAAACAAATTATCCCAGGGTTTACCAGAGGCTGAGAGCCAACCGTTCATTTATTTGTATTAAAGCAACTGTTTTTTCAGGATGTGGTTTCAGTCTGTTGGTCATTGCGTAGTGTGGATTTATTTTGTTTAGGAAAGTTATTCTGCATTCACATTAGAAGCAGCTGGGAGAGAAGATTGGCACACTGTGTTTTCAGGAGGAATATATGGCATATTTGGGCATTCCAAGAGAAGTGTCGAAGTTAACATATACTTGAGCATAAAGAAGCGTAACAAATGCTTTTTCAAAGTAGCCTGGAGAAGTTGTGCCATTTAAAATTCACGAGTTTATTGCCTTTGATTCCTTGGAAAATCCTGCTCTAGTCATGTAAAAAATACATGTTCATCTAACTGAGATCCCCAGGCTTTCTTTCCTCATTTACAAAAGAAAGTTGGGGAGAGATGCTGCTGTGCTAAGGTGTGAGTATCCACACAGCACAGGTCTTCTCTTGGTGCATGGTGGTTGTTGAGGTCTAGCCAAGCAGTGATGGTCATCAGAGCTTGTGTTTCCAAGACTTACAGGGGGAGTTTGGGGATGACAAGGCAAGAGGCCAAAAGCCTTCACCTTGTGTATGCCTTTGTGGCAATGCACACTGAACACTGCCATCTTCCTTTTTTCTATGATTTTTTAATGCTTAGAGAACAGAGATGGATAAATCTTCCTTGAGGTCTTTTTTGGGGAAATGCTGCAAAGTGTTGAAACCATTGGTTAGCTTTTTTGTGGCTATTGGTTGCCTTTGCTGTGACTTCATTAAATCTTGGCTCGATGCCTGTCTCCTTCAAGCGTGATGGACCATGGATGATGAGCTGGCTTTCCATTCTGGGTGTCACTTTGTGCAGGAGAATCGGTCACAAACCCACAAGGTAAAAGAGGCTCAGGGTTCAACAAAGAAAAGCTTACCCAGACAAACCCCACACAGCAACACTTTGCCAAGTAACGCTTCCCTTGGATAAGTATTCTCTGGGGAAATGCAGTAAAATGAATCCTGAATGTTAGGAGCCGGTTTTCAATCTCAACTTTTTTTATCTGCCAACTTTCTGTTGGAGTTTAATCTATTAAAGTTCCAAATGAGTGTGAATTCCAGTTCATTGCCCACTGATATTACTTAGGCCATGCTTCTTGCGAAATGGATTTTATTGGCACATTTGTAAGTTAACCCTCTCCTGTGCTCCTGTGCAGGGATGGCCTCTGAAAGCACAGGCTGCCACATTCACCTTCTCAAAATCTCCAATGTAAAATCTTCAGAGACGTAAACAAATACCGATGGCTTGGCCTGCAAATAAATTGCATTTGTCTCTCTCTGAGTGCTTTTCAGTAGATTCCCAAGGAAGGAAGTGATAAACCAATGTATAACACCGAGGTATTTATTCAGTTTTATATCTTTAGCTTTTCTGTGCAGCCATAGGCACTTGAGACAGAGCTGCTGTTCCTACTCGTGTCAACAGGAGTTGCTTCCTTGACTGCAGCCAGAGCTTCAGAAGGAAGGGTTGTCCTCAGTTGCTCTCTCTGCCCTTGCTGACAGACCCCATCACTCCCCAGAGCAGTGAAGTCTCTGTAAGAGTTGTCCTTCCCCAGGAGAAGGGAGAAGTTTCCAATAGGATGAGCTGTCTGTGCAGAGTTAATAAGACACTCTGTTTCTTCCCTCCCTCACCCTGCCCTCGAAGATGCTTTAATGGAAAACAGATATGGACAACTGCTTCATCTGTTTCACATTCTTTATCTGAAAGTTGCATTTTTATAAGTAGCTCATGAAAGAGTAATAAATTTTGATTTGCTAAAAGCCATCTGGTTAATGGATTGCTTCAGAACTATTTATAATAGCAGCTATCTGTGTAATTAACCATTATAAAACATACTCCTTGGGCCTGTAAGATGCATATTGCCATTGTTTATTAACCCTTTGCAAGCAATGTATGGCTGTGTGCTAAAATCTTGGACACATTTGGCTTGAAACAACTGTAATATTGAGTTAGTCCTAAGTAGCATTTGTGGCTATATCACATCTCCAGAAATTGTCTCCCTTCACAAACATGTGCTGCTCTGGAAGGCTTACCCCTCGGATTTAAATCTGGTGGTTGTTGTCACTTCAGAGGTTGGTGAAGGCAAGTGAAGTGATGTGGGTTGAATTTGGTCAGCCTGGGCAATGGGTGGTGGAATATGCGGCTGGAAAGCTCACCTTCCATTCACTTGAAAGGACAATTGTGTTGGCCCCAGATGTGCGGGGCTGAGATTCAGGTGGAGTTTTGGCAGAGCTTCCCCAAGCCCAGCCTCACCCCTCCTGCTTGTTTTGGCGTGCTCTGGCAGCCCACTGCAAACGTGGAGCTCCTGTCAACTACCAGAGTTGTTAGTGACTAGTAAAATGACTGTAAGGAAGTGTAACTCAACTACTTTTAGAAACTAAACAGAAAGGACCTAAAGGTTTCAAGTGGCTTTTATGTCCTCAGTGATATTCAACCTGTTCTAAGAGATGGAAAGCCAAATGTCAGTTGTGGTGTGCGTCCTCCTTGTGGTGCTCAAAAGTCTCCTACTACTTAACACTATTTTCCTAAGTGTTTCTTTAAAAGTCTCCAGGGATCCAGCAAAATAAAAATGCTTAGCTGATCTTGTGTGAAAAGAAAAGGACTCTGAACATGCAGCAATTTCAGAGAAGCTGGCAGGAATTGTTAATGTGACTGAAAGTGTCTGAGTGACAAATTAGTAATAAAAATGTCACTAATTAGACCATAGTAGAATCTTGATAATCAAAACTACTTGGGTGAGACTAAATATATTCAGATGACGGGGAGCCCAGATAATGGGAATCAGCTGAACAGAAAGCAGGCTGGCAGCTTGTTACAAAGGGAGGCTGAGAGACATGGTGAGTGTTTGGAATAAACAAGCACCTAATGTAATTACAGAACACAGTCCAAAAGTAGTAATGAAAGGACAGCTGGATGAAGAATTTTAAATAGCAGGGAAACATCATCTCCCTTGAATGAAGGAGGACAAAGGCAGTGCTAGAACTTTGTATTTGCATTGAGACAACTAAGGCTGGCTTAAACCAGACTGAAGTCTGCCCTGTTCTACTAAAATCTGGTGTGCTCAAAGGAGCCTTTTGGGTCTCCTGCCACCAGCACAAGTTCATGACATCAACAGGATTTGAATCTGCAGTGGGATAAATTACCTCTTCAGGAGGGTTAGGGCTGGCTGATCTGAGGTACCAGGTTATTTCTGTGGTAGGAACTGGTGACACACCTGGGGAAAGGGAGGAGACATGAGAATATTTACTTGATCCTTAGGGCAGCTGGTTTAGAAAATGCAGTTTAGTAGAAAATATGCTGAAATTGCTAGCAAGAGCCCTTTGCAGGAAGATGAAGGTTTGACAGGGAGGGAACAAGATGTCCACAGAAGAAAGGAATAATCCAATGTCAGTATCAGCTACTGTATGGGGAAGAGAAAGCTTCAGTCTTAGACAGGGGGAAGTCTTTTACGCAGGAGCTTTCTGATTCCTTGGTTGGTGAGTTGAACTGACTTCGAGGGATTCTGTGATCATTTAACTCATTTGTTCTGCTGGTTCTAATGCTGCATTTTTGTCCTTCTTATCATCCCTTCTCAGGTGGGACTGTGGGAGAAGTAGTACATTAAGTACCTAGTTTAGTGTTTTCATGTGAAACGAGCTTATGGTGTGAGGTGAAAGGGCCTTTGGTATGGGAAAGAAAACAAGCTTAGGAAACAGGGCGCTAGAATGGCTGTGCTAGGGATGTCAGCCTTTCAGCTGGCTGGGAGCTCCTCAGTCACCACGTCATTGTGAAGGGTATTTATTACAGTGGGTGTGAGTTTTATTTCCATCTTGAAGACAATACTTACACCCTCCAGAAAATAGACTGGGTGAAAATAACCTTATTCTGGTTTTCTTGTTGTTTTGGGTTGTTTTTAAATGTTCCTTGCTCATCCAGCCATGTCACACCACAGCAGGACTAAACACAAGTGTGATTCCCTTTGTCTTTTCCAATTTGCTGTTGTAGTTACTGCCCTGCAGTGTCACTGAGCCATCCCCTCACTGTTGCAGGAGGACCATTCGTGACGATGGCAATCACGAAGGACATTCCTGCTACAGAAGGGCTGTTCTATTTCTGAAAATACCACATTTCAACACCATTTGATTTGAGGCACCTGCATTATCTATCTGGAGGCCCTTCCTGGTGAAGGGAGAGGCAGAGACACCTCCAGAAAGGTGACTTGGAGTGCCAGCACTGAAGACCTGACCCAGCTCACCCTGTTGAGCAGTGTCCTTTCCTGTCCTTCTGACTGCTATGCAGAGATTTTTAGGATCAGTTAGCAGAATGATCAGGGTCAGCTTGTGTATTTGAACCTCAGTTCCCTTGATAATTGTAAGCCCAAGGTTTTCTTTCAGCTTGCCTTCCACCTGACACATAGAGGTTTGCAGAGCATCCATTTTCCACGTCCCCTGCTTGCTCTCAGCCTGGCTTCTGACAATACAGCTCTTTCTCACACAGGGCCACCCTTTTACTCACATTATGCTTCGTAAATAGTTAATATCTGGATGTTTCAGGCTTCTCCCTGGAGAGCCCTGCATTCACTCACCAAGAATTTCCTCGCAAATGGTATCATGCTTGAGCAGTCAGTGGATGCTTCCACCAGAGCTGGCTTCTGCTGAAGGTCACATCCTCCTACCTTAACTGATAATTGGAGAACAAGATGTGATTCATATTTAAGTGAAATTCTCAGGAATGTAGTCAGTTTTCCAACTAGCTTCTAGCTTCTCAATAATTGTTGTTGTGAGGGGTATTTATTACAATGGTTGAGTTTTAATTCCAGTTTTAACATAATGCTTACACCCTCAAGAAAGGAGCACAGTCTTGCTTGCAAAAATGAACAGATTTCCCACAGGAGAATCAGGAGTGGACTAACTGGGCTTTTAGAGTTGTCTTGTTGCAGTATATGCGACCATAATTACTCACAAGTTTGCACCTACCTTATCTCCATGATGAGAAAAGAGTGTACAGTTTGTTTCTGCCCCTGGTCTACCTAAGTGAAAGACTAAATGAGCTTGTCTGATGCTGGTAGATGACAGTCACTTTTACACAGGGACATGGTGCTGGTGATAATGACAGGCTGGCTGGGTTAAGACCTGCTCATGCAGAAGAACTGCTGTGAGTTAACAGATCAAATTTACACTTCAGGTCCCTGTTGCACCCGTGTTGTAAGTAAAGAATCAGTTGCAGCTCTTTTTTGGCAGGTGCTCAGGTGTGAGTGGGAACACTGGCAAGTCAGAGCCTGTGCAGGTGTTTAACATAGCACCTCATATTCCTCCATTCATGAAAAATGTCTTGGTAAAGGACATGCACTGGGTAGTCCAACACTTTTCCATATGTCGTGATAAGGAGTGCAATAATTCCCTAGAAAATTTCTAACTTAGAATAATTTATCTGCTTACAAAGCTGGTGGTACTTTGAACTGCCCAGTATTAAAAAACTATGCATTTCAGTGGATAGAAATGTAGGGTTTCCACCTACATTTTCCCTTAGGTCAGTGTGGTGGCAGGGTAGGGTGAGGCTCTCCATGTACCAGCAGTCCTTATCATATCCACATGTGGGATATGCTTTCTAAAGTGCTGCTTCAGTGGGTCCGAGTCATTTCCACCACTGAGCAACTTGTAGCCATGGGAAATTTCTATGTATATGTATATATTAGCCACCAACAAATAAGAAAATAGCTAGAACTATATAACTAAACAGGTGAAATACCTAAGACAAGAATTACGAGATGCTCCCCTGTTAATGATGTGAAGTTTCTGTGACCTGGAAATGCTAATAATTTAGAAACTTGTGTTTTGGCTAATGGTTGCTTAATGCAAAAAAAGAAAAAAATTTAGTTGTGAAAGTCACTAGGCAATACATTAAAAGATTCTTAATAACATCAAATAAAAGTTGCAGTCTGGGACAGGCTAATGATAGCTGAAATCAAGCAAATGAGCAGGCTGTTAAGAACCTAGCTGGTTTATTTACAGGGACAGGGCTTTTTCCTTAATTGAGCGTTATTAGTAGATGTCAGTGCAAAATTAAGATGCCTGGCAGCACGGATGTTTTTTAAATAGTGGTTAGCACAGAAATATGTTAATGGAAATAAAATTTCAGCTCTCCTCACAGAGCTGGCTGTCAGGAAACACTGCAGTTTGGGTGAGCAGTACGGCACTGGATTGTGCTGGGCACAGCACAGTGCAGAGCATCAACTACAGCCTGCCCTGACTAAACCCCAGTTCCTCCTTTCACAGAAACTTTTCACACTAACACCTCACTGCCAAGGCTCCTGAAGGTGCCCAAGCCGAGGTGTGTGAGAAGGTGCTGCAGTTCTTGGTGCCAGCCTGTGCTCGCTGCTGAGAATTAACAGAACATCCTCTTTGTTCCCTCTACATCCACGCCAAGTTCTATCACGTAAAGGGTATGTGACTGTGCTGTTTTTCCACCAAAACAAGTTTTGAATTGACAGACCAGCTTTTATATTGAGAGGGGGATAGAAGGATCCCCAATAATGAGGTGCACTAAGGTGTGGGAGTATGGGGAGCTGGCTGAGAGAGAGACTGATGTTCCTGCTGGTTCCTGACCCAGTGTCTCACTGAAATTACAGCAAAACCTTTCAAGTGGACCCCAGAAAAACTCCCCTGTGTAAAGCACTGAGATTGTCAGCCACGGAAAAGACATTTGGGAAGTTTTATCCCTTCAGAGAACAGCCAGTGTTGCAGGGTTGCCATTTCTCCTCCCCACGCTTGTCTGTAAGAGTTAATGACCAGCCCCTCCTTTTTTTCCTCAGATGTTATACGTGTTCACACCAATACCGATGAAAATAAACAAAACGGAGCTTTTCTTTAAAAAGATGGGGTGGAAATCAATGTGTGTTAAGTGCAAGTGGATAGGGGGAGAGTGGCAGAAGAAAGGAATTGGGGGGGTTTTTTAAGCTACCAAGAAGCATTGCTCTGAGGGCAAAGTTAGAACATAATATCTTCCTTTTTGTAATGAAGTTCTGTGTAATCTGACTAATGGCAACAAAAAACCCCTAATGATTATGTGCATGTTCTTCTTAGAAGGAAAAGAAGGAAGAGGTTTCTGTTCCAGAGATGGAGTGGAAAGCTCCCTTTTAAGACCTTTCTAGTCTAAAAGAAGACTGATCCATCTTTCAGTGAGCCTTGCATATGCTGGTTTTTTATGGTCTGTGATCTCATTAGCGTTTGCTGGAAATAATTAAAACCCATAGCAGAAGATTGTAATGGAAGGTAGGACAAAATAATTGAGTACAGTAATGTAGGCTTTTAGATATTGTTGCCTGTTATAGTACGTTATCTAATTTATTCTTCTCCAGTGTACAAAAGGCTTCCTTAAAAAACCAAACCAAAAGAAACTCAGAATAGCCCTGATTACTTACTCATTTTCTTTCTAATTCTGTGAACAAAAGTGAGAATTAAAGGCAGGGCACAGAGAATGGAGGGACTGAAGCCCATCCTAGTACAGGAAATACCTTGATGTGGTGTGCACTGATGTGATCTGTATTTTTAACTAAAACTAAGTATGCCTTTCTAGGAGTAAAGTTGGCTTTTCCTTTTTTTTTTTCCAATGAATGTTTTTTCACTCATATGAACTCTTGAGGTATTTTGGATCGGTTTCTTCTACTAGTGAACTGCTAGCACAGGAGAAAGTATGGGCTGTGGCTACTCTGTGTTTTGTTCTAGCATTCCTTCTGAGGGTTAAATTTGCATGTGGAGATCCAGGTGAGATTCCAGGACTCACTAGGGGCTTGGCTGTGAAAGAGAAGAATGCTTATGTGCTACCTTAAGAACTCTGTTCAAAGATTTATTAATTGCCTGTATACATAAAAATCAAGTCAACTTAATACTTTACATGTGGCAGAGATTGTTCCTTTAGTGGCCATTTAATGGACAGGGCCTTAAAATTTGCTATTGCCCACTGGAGTGTCTCAGATGGGCCTTTTTCTATACCACCTCTTGGCTCACTTTCACTGATACTCTGTTAGAGTTTTGAATGTGTTTTAGCGCTTCCATTCAGAGGCTGAATTTGGCAAAAGGTGTAAGAGCGTGCCATGAGACCCAGAAAGAGTTCCTGTCTTCTCCTTTGGTCTCCACTGTGAGTCTTCCGAACTTAAAATGATGACAGATCTTACTGCACTGTTGAGGATTGGGTTTGAATCTGCTGAAGGCAGGTACAGCTGGAAATTTACCCTCTAGAGGAGTCTCAGTTCCCAGGGGGGTTGGCAAAGCTCTGTGCTTCGTTGGCAGGTGTCACACACCTGGATGTGTGCAGCAGGAAGGCTGTCACTCCCCAGGGAGTTCTTCTTCAAAGAGAAGGGAAGAGAAGAAAGAAGAATGCCTTTCTTGTGTCCACCTTCTCCTGCTGGTGTTGGGAGCCAAGCAGCAGTGAGGTTGGACTCAGAGAACAGCTGGTGCTGTGGCTCAAAGAGCATCATATTAGCCTGCTAGTTCTCCAAAAAGTGGTGTGTCCCACCTAATACTAGTATCTATGGTGATAAGAAACTGTCCAGGAAGATGTTAGGACATCTAGGCCTTGTACAAGGTTCTTTTTAGACTCAATAAGGTTTGCAAAGTTGCAACTTCACAATATCGTAATTTTAGCAAGGTTATCAAGATGTTATTCCAGACTCAAAACCGTAGGAGAACTTTGAGTCAAGGGGTTTTTTTCCTTGCACTTGGACTCATCTACAGTATTTTGCCTAGTGATAAGAGGATCTAAAGGTGGGGTATAAAATCAATCAGTTTTTCTCTGGCAGTGTAGGAGAGACCTCAACCAGAACAGCAAGTAGGGTGTTTGTAGAAATGCAACTGTTTTTCAAATACCTTGCTTTAGCTTACACACATTTTGTGTAGGGAAGTGAATACTGAATGTATGTTAAGTGTTATCACTGAATAGAGTGAGACAAGAATGACAAAACTTAATCTGCAAGGAATAAACTATTTTTAAATATATGGGCTAAAAGAGAGAAATGGGAGAGAGGAGAAAAGTTGCATATCTACTAAACAGGCCGAAGTGTGGTAGTGCAAGAATGACTAATGCTAGTTCTTCCTTCTTCTTCTAGTCACTGAAGCAGCTAGCAGAACATCACCACTGTTGTTTTGACCTTATTTAAGTTGATTTCTTGGTAGCAATGCAAAATATTGTAGTAGTTCTTCACTAATGTTACTGAGTGTTGAGGGCTCTTAGCGTTCCTAAAAAATGAGAGAAGCCAGACCTCAGAAATGGATGCTTAATATGCACAATATCAAAATAGGCGTTCATACATAAATTAATTACGTTTTGTGCCAAAGGTGGGACTGCAGTCTACTGAACATGCCCAAGGCTCACCACTTTTAGCTGCTTTTATCTACCATCACTTCCGTGGGCCATCTACTTGAATAGGACATATAAATTCCGCTAATTGCAGTAATACTGAGTTCTCTGTGTCTTCTGTGGCTTCAGGAGGAGGTTTATGCCTTTACAATTTCAGGAGGGTGAGCAATCTCAGAGGACAGTGGGTGTTTGTGTACACAGTGCCTATTAAAGTCCACGGGAGTTTCCAGATTCATCTTCAGCACATAAATTGATGGAGGGAGTTGCAGAGTGTGCTGATACCCTATTGCTTCCACTTATGTTGCCCTCTTTGTGGGGACATCTTAATGGCTGTGCAAAAGGACTCAATCACAGCTATATAAAAAGCCAGTGATGGATAAGTGAGTATGAGGTTTAACTGAAATGCGGTGACTGAGACAATCTGATTTGTGTAGGAAGCAAGCTGAGTGGATCTCAGAGGAAAAAATGTCTGGCTCACAGATGTGGCGTTAACTCAAATGGTTCCCTCTGTTGCAGGAAATGCAACAGAGAAGGGAGGGAGTGAAAATAGTTTTTAATGTTTCTCATGTGACAGAAGGTAAACATGCAGGTTCTCATTGTAACAGAAGCAAAAGAACTACAGACATCTTCATCCCCCTCCCGACTTAACTGTATAGGGGAACTGAATTGGTTACCTGATTCTTCACTGATGCCATTCATATAATCTCAGTTTATGAATGGCATAAAAAATAGTCACATCAGAAAATATGAGCATCCATGGAAAACTCTGCCGTACAGCTGACAGCAGCAAACAAAAATTAGAGCCTTTCTCTTCTAGAGCTAGTCCCTGGGTTTTCAGCTAGACACTAAATAAGTAAATAAATCCTAGCCAGCTCTGTAATAAAACACGTGCAGTGATATAAGGAATAATCAAATCAATTCAAACCTCCTAATTTATGCCAAGCACTAAATTTTAATTACAACAACATATATTCATAGTGTAAATAGCATGGCAAAATTAAGGCAAACATTTATAATGAGACTAGGACAGTGCATTTCTTTGTTAATGTTTATTTCATGCATTAGATCTAGATTCCATAATTCAGATTGCTTGAATGCTTTAACTGTAAACTGTCTTCATTTGGCTTATATTTTCCATAATTCTCTCAGCAGAATCTTCTAGGGCCTTTTGTTGTTGCATGATGACATTGTAATAAAAGATTTGGTCATAAGCATTCAGCAGTATTTGAAATACACAGACAGTGAGCAAAAAAAAAAAAAAAATGATGGTACCTGCTATGAAGGTTTGAGTGCTGTTTCCCACAGCTGTGTATCCATCCCTGAATTTCCTCAGATGAGAGAACTAAAGACAGTAAAGCACATGCCAAAAGTGCAAGCCTCACAGAGAATATTTTCTTCATGCTCCTACATGTATCTTTTACCATGTAAACCCATTTTTCTAGCTGGGCATAGTATAAAAAGCGATAATGCAGTGTTAGTGTTCTTCAATTTTGAGCAATAAGTGGGCTATTGCCCTGTTTCTCTGCAAGAATCTTCTTCAGCTCTGTCTTCCTCCCCCTGCCCTCTCCCCTGACTCAAATCCATGTCATTCAGCATGCACAAGAGAAGCCTTCAGAGCTCACTGTGCCCTTCCAGTGCCTTAAGGGGGCTTATAAAAAGGAGAGGGAGGGACAATGGTTTGAAATGAAAGAGGGCAGGTTTAGATTAGATTTTGGGAAGAAAGGCTTTACTCAGAGGGTGATAAAGCATTGGAACAGTTTATCCAGAGAAATTGTGGATGCCTCATCACTGCAAGTGTTCAAGGCCAGGTTGGATGGGACTTTGAGCAATCTCATCTCAAAGAAAGTGTCCCTGCTCATGGCAGGAGGATTGGAACTAGAAGATCTTTAAGGCCCCTCTCAACCCAAACCATTCTATGATTTTATGAGTCTATGATTCATTCAGCAACTTGGGTTAATACCTCTTGCCAAAAAAAAAAACCAAAAAAGGCCACCCCGTATTTCATAGAAAGTAAGAAAACGAAATCTGCAACTGGGCTGCCTTCGCTTGATATATGACAAGTGAGAATGATAAAACTGCCAGTGTCTCAATCAATAATTTAGGTGGATGATATCTCCAGGAGGATCAGTGGATACTCAGTGCTCTGACAATTGGGACAGAAGAGCCTCAGCTTTAAGCTCCAAGTATTGGCCTCCACTTAGGAAGCTGTAGGTCTCTGCTAGCGTTGATTAGGGAAGATTAGTACCTATCAAGAAATTATTAACAGCGAGCTTTGAGCTGAGCATCATTAAAAAAATTTAATATAGGGCCAAGGGAAAGGTTTCATTAGAGATTATTATGAGTCAGTTTTGAAAAAAGGAGCTTAATTGAACAGCAGTCTCAGCCTCTTCTATAATCAGACTGTTTGTTTTCTAGTTCTGCTCCTACATCTGCTCCCTTATCAATTTATCCCCCCTGAAACTTCCTGTGCATGCTCTTGTTGCTATTATCTTGTATCAGCAAAGCAATGCAGCTTTTAAAGCTTTCTGCCCTATTTCAAACTACTTTTCCAGTCCTAATAAATCCTAATCGGTTGCTAATAAATCAGAAGGTAATGGGGGTATGCTAATACTGTTCTTTAAATGAGCTGAGTGCTGATTGATTAAACCTCTTGCCATGGTGGGAAGACCATAGTTGCGTGTGATGCTCCCTTGCAGAGAAAGCGTAGCTTTGGCAATTAAGGAACCTTCCAGAGCTGTAGTCTCACACACCTCTCCACAGGCTCCTCCTTTTGCTTCGTGTGCTCTCAGCATCACTGACAGGAGCGTGCTGGCTGCTGGTTTCTGCCCAGGATTTCTGCGGTGGATCTGGTGGAGGCGCAGGGATCGGAGGTCTGAGTATAGCACAGAAGCACGGCGTGACCAATTTGTAGGCAGTGATAGTGCACGTCAGCTTTGTGCTGTCGAGGGATGCACCTTGGGGGTGTTGTGTTTCCATTCTCCTCACAGTGTGAAGTCAAGACAGGAGTTGCTGAGGCACTCTCAAGGATGTGGTTTCCTCCCTCCAGCAGAGCTTCAGCTGGCTGCCCATGTCTGAAGTTCTGCCTTCTTTTACAGCTACGGATGAATTTGTCGGGCTTTCTTTTTTGCTTAAACACTTGAGATTTAAGTGTTTAGAGTGAAAGTAAATAGGCATGGAGGGTAGGTGAGAAAAGCCATATTCCTTACTTCTGGAGCTTGGCTGCCAGTTCTTCCCCAGCTGACTAAACCTCAAAATTAGGCTGCGTATTTCTGCCACAGCCTTGTCCCTGCGCTGCCCATCACTGTGCAAGGAGGTGCTTTTACTAGTGGTCAAAGCAGTATGCATTGTAGGGAGGAAGATAAATCAAACTGCTTCTCACTCATGCCCCCAAGATCTATGAGGAGGTTTGTTTTGAAGTCTTTTGGAGGGTTGTTTTGTTCATTTGTCTTTAAGGGGAAGCTAGAAAGGAGCTTTGCTGTTGCTGTGGGTCCAAGGAGAAAGAAGCAGCACCTTGCTCCTTTGAGAACAATGGATCTGCAGTGCTATTGCTGTGCAGGGATCAGGAGGGGGAGAGAGGCAGGAGCAGCAAGTGAGAAATGGCTTTTGGATTTCAAAATAAGCTTGGAGCAAACAGGAAGATGGAGTTTTGAATTGAAGGATTTTCAGAACGGCAGAAAGATCTCCCAGCTTCTCTATTTGCCATTGCTGTGGTGCTGGCCTTGAGTGGCTGCATTCCTGGAGCTGCCTGATAACAGCTCAGAGCTGTGCGTGGCTGGATCAATAAGGCATATCCAGTAATGTCTGAAATCTGCAAGCAAAGCACTTTCACCCTTTCTGTACCGTGCTTTCTTTTGACATGTCACTGTCTGCTGCTACAGCATGTCATGAAACTTGGGAGCACACAGGGGTGACTGAGAGGCTGAGTTAGACCCTGTTACAACAACGTGTAAAAGCCTGGTGTGACATCTCAGGGCATTCTCTGAGGGAGAGAATGTACCAGGTATGGCTGGCATAGGAGGGGATGCGAGTTGTAAAAGCAACCTTTTCTCTCTTTATTTTAACTTTTTCTTCTTTTCCACATTCCTCCATTTCCAGAAGGGAAATGACAGTTCTCTGGGTTTGCAGCTCTGTTTCACTCACACACGTCCTGTGGGAGATGGGAAGTGTCACAGCACAGTCAGAGGTCGGTTTGGTTTGGGCAGCCATGGGTTCAGAAGCACTGAGAAGAATGACAAATCAAGTTTGCAGCCATTTGTCATTCAGATGATGGGGAGTGGTAATTTGTGAGGTCTGTTCCTGATTGTCTCAGGGGAAAAATCTTGCATTCACCTGACAAGCAAACCCACAAATTGTCTCTGCAGGGTGCCACAAGGTGCATCATCACTGTATATCTGAGGGAGTTAAGGGACGATGAGACAGTATGTGGCAGCGATCCCTCAGTAACTCTGCAGACAGGACTAAGAAGGTGTGCAGCTTTTTGGAGGGTGCCCCAACAATTTGGTTTAAGCAGACGCCACTGGTTGCTTTGCAGCTGGGGGTGTATGTGCGGTGTGGTATCACACAGGAGCAACCTTGAAGCTGCTGCAGCTGAGTGTCTGCCTGAGAGCTGCCTTGGGATACAGCAGAAGGAAAGGAGAAGGAATCTGCTCAGCCCCTGGGCTGTGTTTGGTGCAGTGCTAATCCTTCACAAGTTTCTGGGCAATGAGGATTTGTTTGTGGCATGGTATATATTAACATCTATTGTGTACGTGTCATCTCAAGGATAATATTACTACATAACAGTGCATATTAGATAACAATCATTTATTATTACTATTTAGGATCCTGTCTGAGGATCTTCTCCCTACAACAAATGTCATTAATCTTACATTTATTGTACCCCTTGATTCAAGGTGTTGGATAAGCATCCACAAGTCTTTGAATATATCTGCTTGAATATATGCACTATATATAATGTGGCAGCATAGCAACATGATGTTCTCTATACCAGTAGGGCTATTTTTGTAGTGCTTTCCTGAATGATTTCCTATCATCATCTTCCATTTACCTGTGTCATGGTTGCAGACTGTTAATGATGAACAGACCTGATTTGGGTGAGAGTTCACTATTAACTTAATTATCTTTTATTCAGGTCCAGTGGATTACTGCAATAAATGCTGATTGCGATCTCAGTCTCTTACCCTGAGCTCTGCATTTACACTGCAGATTGGCTGCTAAAATGTGCCGAGGTTTTCTTTGTTCTGAATATCCTGACTACAGGATTCATGATTGACTATGGGTCCTTTTAGAAGTCACAGTGTGGAGCTGCAGTGTTGGTATTAGAGCAAGAAGAGGGCTGTGTCAGACAGATGTTTCTGCCTGAGGCTGCACATCTGCCGTGCTCCTCCTGCAGGACCCTTAGCATAGGAGGGTCAGTGAATGGCAGTGTGGTTCCTTCTCACCCAGTGGTGCTGAGCACCAGCCTGTTACCTCTTTATCTCAGCTCCGACCTCTGCGGGCAGAAGATGCACGTACTAAATCTGGTCAGAAAGTACCTCTATTCCTTTGGGGAGTAAACCCCACAGATCTTAATTTTTGCTGTAGTTCCAAATGCTCAATGCCACGCAAGGCCACCTTCCAGGTGCCACCCAAGTCATGCTGTTTTGCCTTCCCACCTGAGCAGCAAGAAAGGGTTTCCTTGACTCACGCTGTGATTTGTACTTGTGCCTCTGAGAAGCCTGACCTGACTGTGCTCGGGTGCTTCAGCCTGGAAGATTGACCCGTGACTGAAAGTGGTTGAGAACCATGTATTTATTTACCCACAGTTGGCTTTAACTTCTTATATGAAAGTTAACTTGAAGGGAATTTACTGGGTTGTACTGGCTGTGCCATATTAGGAACTTAAGTACTTACACTTTGCTGGCACAGAAGAGTACTCTGGTTCTGTTAGGCTTGGCTGGTTCTCAGAACAAATCTCCCCTGGTATGTTGTTTCAGGTGAGAAATTCATCTCAGCGTTGCTCTAAAGCAGTTCTTATTACACCTGTACTGTTTTCAGTGTGCAGCTGAATGTTGCATGACCAACCTTTTTGCTTTTCAAGTGTCTCTTATAAATCATGGCACATTGATATACTGTCACATCGATAAATTAAGTGTAGGGACTAACCTAAACAAATGCCAAAATCATTAGCAGTTAATTAACCTTCTGTATTTCTTTCCAGATTGACTTTGGTTTAATGGACGATGTGGGCTCAGTTCACTTGCTGTGTGCTCATACAAACAAACAAAACGGAATTGAATGATGGAGAGGGAAGAGGGAAAGTAAGGAAAAAGATGGGAAAGGTGCATGAACACATCTCCATCCCAGAGTACCGGCAGCCAAACATCAACTGTGTGGCTGGGGCAGCAGGACTGGGTTAGAATGGGTGAGGTGTAGGACATTCCTGTGCTACCTTTGCACCTGGCACCCAGTAAGAATGTCTTGTTGGGCTGGGTGGCAAAGTTTTCAGCTTACTAGGGTTTGTTTTGGAGTTATGGTGATATATATTTATTTTTTTAACAATAACAACAAACAGTTTCCTAAACAGGCATGATAACTCATAAAAAAAATACCTGCTTTCAAATCAGCAAGGGGTTCTTGGAGCTATGTTCATTCATGTGTTTTTATTCAACTTAATAATAGATGGGGTTTTATTCTTGTCCCCTGTTCCCAAATCGCAGATGGGAAGAGCATAGTTCATCTAAGCTTGCTGGAGAGCATGAAAATGACTTTGTGTTGCTTCTCTGGCATGACATTAATTTAAGATGGCATTGCATGATGTCTGTAGCCAAGTGTGAAATGACTGTGCTTGCTTGGGTACTGCAGGGTGTTGTGCCCTCATCCAGGAGCCTGTGTTGGGCACTCAGCCTCTGTGCCGGTGTGCTCTGGGCGGGGTGACAGCTGTGGACCACAGCAGAGGTCTGTGCCTACATGCTCCCAAGGATGTGCATGTGTGCAAACAACACTGGTGTGAATGATTTTCAAGATCTGACCCGAATTTGACTTCATGGTGGTGGCCTTTTGTTAATGCTTTACTGCCTCTCCCTCCCCTTTGGAGCTGTGCACCTTTAACCCAGTCCTGCTGTCTTGCATTATAGAGAGATGTCTTGTTTTGGTGAAGCCACAGCACCCTGGTTCTGACTGCTCTGTGTGGGATGTTCTTTGGACTCATGGTTTAAAGGACTTGTTAACAACCTTAAAAAAAGCTTGATCACAAAGCCATTTAAGTTGGCAGAGAGTCCAACCTTTGACCCATCACTACCTCGTCAACGAGACCATGGCACCAAGTGCCACATCCAGTCTTTTCTTGAATGCCACCACCTTCCTGGGCAGTCCATTTGAATGTTTAACAACCCTTTCCATGGAGAAATTCCTCCTGATGTCCAACCTGAACCTCCCCTGGTGCAACATGACGCTATGTCCTCTCTTACCTGGGAGAAGAGACCAACCCTTGCCTTGCCTTGCCACGCCACAGCCTCCTTTCGGGGAGTTGTGGAGAGTGATCAGGTGCCCTCTGAGCATCCTCTTCTGCAGGCTAAACGACCTCAGCCACTCCCTGTAGGACTTACCCTCTAGACCCTTCCCCAGCTCTGCTGCCCTTCTGTGGACACTCTCCAGCACCTCAGTGTCTTTGTTGTAGTGATGGACCCACAGCTGGACACAGGACTTGAGGTGCAGCCTCACCAGTGCTGAGTACAGAGGGACAATCACTCCCTGGTCCTGCTGGCCACGCTATTGCTGACACAGGCCAGGATGCCACTGACCACCTTCTTGGCCACCTGGGCACTGCTGGCTCATGTCCAGCTGTTGACCAGCACCCCCAGGTCCTTTCCCCTGGACCACTTTCCAGCCTGTAGCGCTGCCTGGGGTTGTTGTGGCCGAAACAAAGGACCTGGCACTTGGCCTTGTTGAACCTTCTACTGTTGGTCTTGGGCCATCTGTGTAGCATGTCCAGATCCCACTGCTGAGCCTTCCTACCCTCCAGCAGATCGACTTGGTGTCATCCACAAATGTACAGTCGATTCCCTCCTCCAGGTCGTTGATAAATGTGTTAAAACAGAACTGGCCCCAGTATTGCTCCCTGGGGGACACCACTGGTGGCTGAACACCAAGGGGATTTAGCACCATTCCCCACTCTCTGGGCCTACAGAATGTGGATGATTCAAAAATATTCTAATTCAGTTTAGTAGTGTATGTTGTATATACGATGTTAATATGCATAGAATCCATTTTTAGGTACGTATATAAACAAAAAGTGCTCAGCTTGGTGGGATTTTGTTTGTTGGGTTTTTCAGCACCTTCTCTAAAGGTTCTAGTAGATTAAAAGGACTTACCCTGCCAAAGAAGGGGATATTGGAATTGAAGTAGGAGGTCCCAGTACAGACAATAATAAAATATGCTGGTAGATCCACATGAGCTGTGAAATAATAATTTACATTTTCTTTCACTTTGAAAGTAACTTGTGCCTGCTAAACTTGTCTGGGTTGTCCTGTTTCTTTTGGAATGGGTCTCCAGTAAAGTTCTGCTTGGTCTAGTTCTGTTAAAAATTGCTTAATATATGTATTTTTTTTTGTTTTCTTCACTCAGATGCTTATATTAAGTTTAACGACTTGGAAGCTGTGGTAGAAATTGTACATTTAAAACTCACAGAAAATAACATGCTAAAGCTGTATATTTAAATCCACAGGAATTTGCTTGCTCAGTGACTATGCTAATAATAAAAATTTATGTGCATAAATGTACACAATGTGAGATTCTCTCACCTTACTTATTTCTCCTCGCTCCCTTCCCTTATCCCCTTTTCCAAGCTGAGCACTCCTTGAGGGAATTGGCTTCCCGTGTGCTGTGGGGCTGCTGGGAAGTGGATTTGTGTGTTAATTTCAGATGGGCTTTAAGCTTGCTGATAACTCTTCCCTTCTGTGATGAGATTTCCTTTTAGTAGTTAATGCTGACTTTGCTGCATTTGGGCTGCATTCTCCGCCGCTTTTTATGAGTAGCAAAATTACAGCCACCATAAATGCAGAGAGCATGGAGGAAAAGGAGGTGGAATAAAGAATTTATTTTCATGTGTTTGGGATTGCCACATCATTCTTAAATGGCAGAGGAAAGTGGATTTTAATGGCCCCCCCCTAAGTTAGGGGCGGGGGAAAAACCAAACGAAAATAAAATTATTTACTTAGACTTCCTCTGTGTCTGTATTACTGTCATCCTTGTTTCAGACTAATGATTACATGATGCCTTTTTATTTACTCAGATTTGATTAGCAGGAGCGAGATTTAAATTGTATTTTCCTTCTACATTAATGGTAGTTTGGCAAGAGAGGTTCAAGGTGAGCTGAATATAGACAGGGAGTTTCAGAGGCATCCCTGTGAAGATGAGGACTGCTGCAGGGTTCACACGTGGGTAATTTGAGGCTTGCAACATACTTGTCTTGAATGGGGAGTAGATGGAATTTGGATTAATTTGGCTCTTCCTTTATCCATTCATACCCCACAGCTTGGTCCAAACAACAAACTCTGTAGCTTAGTTTATCAGAAGAAACTGGAAGTTTTGGTTAAAGTTTGATTCTGGCTGTTTCCCAGATATTACTGTTGAGCTTTGCACTCCAAAGATGTGAAGTGTAAGTGTTTTTCGTTGCTCTAAGTTGAAAAGCACAGGAAAGTTTCTCTAAGAAAATTTATAACACTTTTTATTTTCCGGTCGCTTTCAATTTTGTAGTAACTCGTTTGAAAATTGTTGTACTTATCCAACTCTCCTGAACCTGAGGTGAGGTATTATTATAATGCAATTTAAAGACTAAGAAGAAATTGCTCAATATCTCAAAAATGCTTGTTCTGAAGCAATGATTTCTGGTGCTTCTTAACTTCCGGCTCACAGTGCCATTTATGTAGCCTAGTTCTGCCACCAGCTTAACCAGTTCTGCAAGAAAAGCATTTGATTTGAGTTAATTCTGAGTCAAAGGGGAGTATATGCTTGCTGGGAAGACTAGGGAATGTGTGCAGAAGGCACAGCTGGAGCTACTGGTCTCAACTGAACATCAATAACATAAAAACCTCCATGGAGATACGATGGGTGATACCAGAGACCACACTTTGATGTTCATGTCATGACGGGGATAGCAGCTCTTTGATACAGATGATGTACACCCACAAATTGAGTTGAGATGAGCAATTTTTTTTTTTTTAATGGATATTTTAAGATGATCTTGTGAATCTTGTACCTTGCTGGTCCCTCTGACTTTTATTAACATGCTTTTCAGGTGAGGCAGGTGTCTTGGAGTTAGATATTTATGGACTTTTCAGCTGTCTTTTATTCTGTCTTTGATACAAAATCCTTTGGATTTCGGTGTGATAACAGGTGGTTTAAAAGTGAGGGCTGAGGACACAGCAGGAACAAAAAGTGCACCTCCTGGCAGTGGGACTCTAAATTAAATATCCCTGTGCCACCCTCCAAGGCTTATTTCTGATATTATGCCAATTGCAGTAACAAAACCTAGTTTTGCTTTTAGGGCTGCTTTGCTGTTTGATAGCTTAAAACTTTGTTTTCTTAAAAGTGTCCATTCAACTAGACAAAAGGGGAGAAGAAAGATACTTTTAAATGACGAAACTACTAAAAAGGCTGGTTTAATGCTGCCATGAAATAATAAATAAAAACCCAGGTGAAATTTTAACAGTCTTTAGTACTTGAAGCTGCAGAAGAGAACATTTTGAGCAGTGATCTTTTCTTGCTCATTGCACACATTACGCCCTCCTCCTTTTTCTTACATTGTGATTGCCTTTTCCATGTATTACCACAAACATTTCTTTAAGAGAAGTCATGCCTTTTCAAACAGAAGCATGCAGTTTGAAAATGGTTCCTGATTTTACTACTAAGTGCGCTTTGAAACAGATTTCCCTGAAACTTGTCTGTCAAAGGGATATTGCAAGCAATAAGTTCCTGTTACAGACACAAAAGCTAAACCCAAGGAAAATCCAATTTTAACAGGCCATGCAGTTCTATAACCTTTAAAAAAAATGGGAAGACAGTAAAACCCCAATTTTTAAATAAAATTGGAGACTGTTTGGGCTGTAATCCCTAACTTGATGTTATGCTTTATGGGAAGTGAATCCTTTTACAACCTTATTCATCGCTGGCTGTGGTCTGCAGGATTGTCTTGCCTCCTCTGAAGCTGCTTTACAGTGCAGGTACATCAGCTGCTGCTGTGTCAGGCTGCGTTTTCAGCCTTTGGGCTTGGCTTCCAAGGTGGATGTGGCAGCCGAGTGTCCCACTGCCCCAGCCTGAGCCTTGTCTGCTGTGCCCACCCCGGTGTAGCTGCACACCCTGCTCGGGTCACAGCCTGGTGACAATATTGAGCCTGTCACCTCCCGCCAGCTGATCACGGCCAGGGCAGGAAGGGACCAGCCCATGGCCAAGCACATAATTCTGGTGCCTTTTTTTCCTGGTCACAGCTCGGGATCTTTGCTGACCTGATAAACAGGAGGTCTCGCTTGCACGGAGGAGCAGAAGGAGATAATGAGTTCCTTTCCCAGAGGTTGCATTTTATTAGATATTGTGCAGACGTAAGTAAGAGACTACCGCTGCATTAGGGACTGGCACTGGCAACCTGCAGGTTGCTTCCAGTGGGTATTGTGTGTTTTGTGGGTATTATGTTATCCATTTTCTCCCTGCTTTCTCTGTCTTGTTTTTATTAAGGCAGTGCCTGGAGAGGGTCTGTGATGTGCCAGTCACTGTAAGTCACAAAAACTCTTCGGCCTAAGTCCTGTTGATATTACATTAAAGAAAAAATAGAGGCTGATGAATGACAGGAGTAAAAGATGCAGTGAGGTGCTCTGCTTGCCTGATGCCCTGCAGTGCCCTCACTCACTCATTCAGAAGCTGAGTTTGCTGTAGCACCCAGCACGCGTTTCGAGTCTCTGCGCATCCTATATGGTATAAATCTCCTTTCTTAATGTTCTTTTTAAACAAAGTTAGCACCTCTACTAGTAGAATTCGGTAGCGGTGACAAAGGCACTGACTTTTATACCCCTGGCTTAAAGCCATTAGGGCAGGTCAAGACCTTGTGAGATCTGTTCTTGGCAGGACCAGCCCTCTTTTCCATCTGAGTAAATCATGGCACTGTAGTTGTAGCAGTCTCTGGACAAGGAGTTAGTATTTTTCTCGCCTTGTCATTATTTAAACTACTCCCCTTGCCTTGTCAGGCTTTGTAGTGGAAGACTAGGTCTTAATTTCATTGGCAGTTTCTTTGTAAAATGGCTCAATGCTGTAGCAGAAAATGGCTTTTTTGTGTCAGTGGCAACTGAAGGCTAATATTTCAGGCATGAAAGAGGAGAAGGGAGAGACTCCTTGACAGGAGGCTGAAAACACTTGTGAAAAAAGCCCTCTCCTCCTCTCAGGGAGACATCAGCCTGTGCAATATCCAGGCAGTGTGGAGGGAAACACATTACAGAATCCTAGAGGACTTGAAGAAGGTCAGAAACGGTGATCTTTGGTGCCAGCCTCTGGCTGAAATGCCACACAAGTGAAGAGCAGAACAAACTGGTGCCCGGCCCTTGTTTTGGGCTGGGCATAACCCAGCTGACAGTGCTCCCTGGGAGATGCAGTATCCATAACCTGGGCTGACTGGGCACTACAGTGACTTATCGTGGGAGGAATTCGTGCACGTCTTTAGCCTTAAAAGGCCCACTGCAGGAACTTAAAGGCTCCTTTGGGCACTGCAGCTCCTCTCAGGGGATTCAACAACTGGGTGCTGCACAGAGTTCTGTGAGCACCGAGTAGCAGTAAATGTGTGGGAGAGGACTGAGCACTGGGTGAGTGGAAAACTATCCCTAATGAATGCTGCTGTGCAAGCTGTTCCCTCAATAGTGAGACTCTCCTTGGGCTTCCTTAGGCAGGTGTACACTCGCAATCTGCTCTTTGATCATGTTTGCAACCAAAACCAAGAGGTGTGCACAGCTACCAGCTGTCAAGAGTTTGCATGTCCTCGGTGCATCCCCCAAAGCATCTCTGCCTGCTTGGGGGGGGTGTGTGTGTCCCAGTAATTTGCTAATTGCTGTGCCTCTGCCTTGCAGCGACACCCACTGCTGCGGGCAGGCTGGGCAGCAAGCTGCTTCTCTGCCCCAAGGTGCCCATTTCTGCTCCCCAGGTGACTGCCAGGAGCTTTTCTAGGATATATTCAGGTTCCCTATTGTCTTCCTGATTCTGGTGTTATTGCAAAAGGAAAAGAAACAGTCCCTCAGGCCCAGCAGTTGGATGCCACATGGTGCACATGTGCCAATCCCGGACTTAATGCCCATGCTGCTTTCTGCATGAATTTTGTTGGTCAGCTTCCAAACCCATGCAGAATGCACTGGGAATGGCACATGACTCAGGACATTAAGGGATGCATTTGGAAAAGTACTTATGTGGCTAAAGCCTGGATTTGGCTGAGCCATGGCCTTGATCCACTAATAGGGGATTGATCCATTAGTGAGGGGCTTGATTCATGGCCTGTGTCTGTTAACCTCCCTAATTCATATCTGGAACTGTTTGCAGTTTACACCAGAGGCAGGTTTTATCAGATAAGGTGACTTCCCTCTCTTCCTCTTTTAAATCCCTGTTAGAGCTCATTTCTTCCATACCCTGACAAGATATTGGAGGGTTAGGGCCAGCTGGGGGATGCTCAAGGTGACCCATCAGTGTGCGTGAAGGGTGAATGGAAACTGGTGATCCCACATCTTAAACTGAGCAGCAAAAGTTAAGATGAGGCTGAGGGCTTTGGAAAATTATGTCGGTAAGATACAGATGTGTTTGAATGTAGATGTAACTGGGATTCCCCATTTCTTCCTCCCTCCAAGCTGCTGTGGGGCTCAATTCCTTAGGGTGCAGGTAGCCGAATGGAAAGACTGAATCAAGAGAGCTCCTGGCAGGGGCTGCCTGAGTTTTGCTCAGAAAGATGTGCATCTGTCAGCTGCAATCCTTTGTTCTTTCCTCAGGCAGATTTCCCAGTGGTTTGGTCAAGGATTGAGCAGGAGTAATTGGACTGGACACACTAACTTTAGTGTATGGTCTCACAGGTGTGCTGCAAATCAAATGAGTTTGCGCAAAAAAAATTAGCAGAATGGCTTCTGGCTAGGAATTGAAAATACACCAGGAGAGAAACGTCAGTGATATCCTCTTAGACGAGAGATTTTGTTAGTTTAGAGTTGAGTGAAATATATTTTCCAGTGTCAAAATAGATAACTTATTTCAGTAATAGAAAAATAACATTGTTTCTTCCAGCATGAAAGTAATCCCAGCAGGGATACACATACTGTACCATGCTAATACAATCCTACTTTAATACAAAGTAGAAATTTAATATCGTTCCTGAGATGTTACTATTGCATTATCAAAAATGAATTTCAGCAAGAGCAAAATGACTGATATTCCAAACAATATTATTAAAGTTTGCAGCAGGTCTCTTATAGACTGCAATAATAATTTAAAGGTTACCTTTAATTATTTGTTGTGGGTTGGCTTTTGGGTTTATTTTTATTTTTCTATATGGCTGGTTTAAATTATTTCTTCGTATACAAGCATTTCCTTCTCAATATTGTTATTATTAAACAGAACAGTGGATTTGTGGTTCTCTTATTTAGGTTTGCTTGTTAATTTTTCCCAACTCATGGTTTTACTGTTGAATGGGTGGTGTCATTCCTCCTTAGAAGAGGAGAGACTGGGAATGCCCTGGTGAATTCAGTTGTGTTGGGAAGCAAATGTTTCTTCAAACATCTCCTGCTGTTTTCACTCCCTGCAAGGAAATGCACAGCTCACACTTGAGGAGGAAAGAGATATGGTGATTTCCTATTTGTCTCCATTCTTTACTATCAAAGCCAGGAGTATTCCTCCCTGGGGGCAGGTGGTTGCCTCCTCCCCCTGCAAAGGCTTTTTCATGGATTGACATGGATTTCACAGACACTCCCTGCAAGACCTGTTTGCCTCCATCCTGCGCTGCCCGCGGTGTGACACGGGCTTTGAGACGCTCCTGGCATGGAAATAGCTTGGCTGGGTCATCTCATCCTTGGTAGAGTGACAGGGCAGGGCATGAGGTTATTGCATGTTATTGCATCACCTTTTATTCTTGCTTATTTTGTGAGAACCTGTCCTCTCTGTTTTCTGATTTATTTTTTTTTCCCTACTAAACCCCAGGAAGTCCATTCTGGTTATACTTTTTACGTTGCTCCTTATACTTTTTACTTTGCTCTTTATACTTTTTGGTTCGCTCTCACAATTGCTGGATTTTAAGCAGAGTAGAACTATTGTGTGGTTCATAAAGCAGACCCTGAAACGGGGGATAACAGTGCTGGGGAGCAGCAGCAGGGCAGAGTGGAGACAAGAAGTGAAGAAGGGCGAGCTGAGATGTGTGTGGGAGGAAGAAGGAGGCTGACAGGAGGTGTTTGTGTCTCTGTGAGCTGATGAGATGCTGTGTGCATCTAGAAGCCCAAACAGATGAAATGGCCAGGAGAGAGATGGAAGGGATAAAGACAGGCAGTGAAGAGAAAAGATATATGATGATGTGGCTTGAGCTGTTACAGGAGCCTTGTGTTTGGGTCGAGTGCTGAGTATGGTTTGAATCTGATCCTTGAGGAGGAGAACTCTCTGCCCTGCAGGACCAGATACATGCAGGAACCTCTTAAATTATGGCTTAAAGCAAATACTTGTTTATGCCCCTCCAGATAAGCCTTTTAAAATTGCAGAAGTTAGGAGTGGGGTTGGCTACAGGAGGAATTAATCACATAAAGGAAAATTTAACCTACTTCTGTTAGTCACGGCTATTGATCGTGGTTTGCTGAAAGAGCAACAACATCAAATGTTTCTGAGACTGGAAAGCCACCTCTTAAACCAAATTTCCGATTTTTTTTCCCCTGCCAAGGGACTATTGATGTGCTGAACTGTGACTTGGTAGTATTGTTTTACCCGGGAATGAGGATATCTAGTTCTCTCTGCTTTTTAACATCAGGTAATAAGGATGGCATTTTGGTCATCTTGTAATCTTTCACAGAGAAATCATTGCATCAGTAAGCAAAACTCCCTCCATACTGCAACCCCCCCCCAGCAGCTCTGCTGCCTGTACCTTGTGCAGGTCTGTTCTTGCTGCCTTTATGGTACAGGTGTACCTGTGTAGCATCTCAGGAGCCAGAGATGTCCTTCCAGGTGTCTGAGCTAATGCATGGCCAACACAGCCATTTGGAAGTAAACTGGTAACAAACAGTGAGGAAATAAATGTTTTAGATGTGTTTCTTACCCACACTAATACGTATGCTCATTGTGCAGTTGTATTCTTTGTTGTGTTTTGTGGGTTTTTTGTTGGTTTGTTTTTATGTGGGGTGGTTGTTTTGTTGTTTGTTTGTTTTTAACTCTCTAATGTTCAACAGTTAAGGCTTAGGCTTGGGAATTCCCTTGTGTGTTTATCAAGGGATGCTGTCAGAGCTCTGGTCGGGAATGGAGGTGAAAAAACTGGGTTTCTGAGAGAGAAAGGAGCTCTCTTCTTTCAAACCAGAGATACACCAGCCAGGTGAAAAGACTGCCCTCGGTACAATTCTTCTGTTCAAAGCCCAGGAGGTAATGACGCTGTGGGCTCCAAGGGCTCCTGAAAGATGAAATTCAGATTAAACAAGTAACGGGTTTTTTTTATCATTTTACCAGCTCCTCGCTAGCAATACTGATTTAAACAAGGTCAAGTACAGGAAGACGCTATTTTAAATGAAAATGCTGTGTACTAATCTGAAGTCTCCAGCACATCTGGCACACAGGGTGGCATGGGATTGGTGCAGTGACTCAAATCACATTTCAACATCCTGTCTTCTAATATTTTCTGTTCCCGGTAATGAAGTATTTAGTATGGACAGAGCTTGTAAATTAAATGGAATATTGATATTCTTTTTGGCCACCACTTGGCTGATTTAAATATGGATACATTAGATAGACTTAGGACATTTTTTTCCTCCCACCCTTATAAACCATGTTTCTATGGAAATTTTAATGGGGTGATAATTTCCAATTTCCTAGCAACATTAAAACGGAATACTTGTCATAGCAAGATTTGCAGACCCGTATAGCTCTTTGGTTGTTTTTTTTTCATTGAACCATTTTGAGAACAAAGAGCAACAGATACAATATGTAATGTATTACCATTTGAACAAGGCTGTGTCTTGGGGTTTTGCTTGTTTGTTTCACAGGGAATGTGCTCTTAAAGCAGATTTTCAGGTGCGTTAAATCTAAGGATTTATTTATTGAATGCACACATTTCATCTACAAGGGGGAAGAGGGTCCCAAGGAAGAGGCCAATATATTTGGTCAATAAAGATTAAATGGTTTGGCTTATGCTCAAGGGATGGCAAAATGCTTCCGTATTAGCATTAATTTAAAAAGGGGATTTAATACAGTTAGATAGGAGGTAATTTAAACAAAACAAAGAGTTCGTACCTGGTTAGCATGAATTCCCTTCTGATCTCCAGACTTCAATGTATGCTAAAGCCTAGTCTCTCTTCTTCAAAACAAGAGAGAAAAGTTCTTTAATTTTGCGCTTTTAGGGCTATTTGTCTTTGTAACCCATTGAAATTGAAGGCCTGGAGCAATAATTCTGTAGCATTTTGATAGAAGTCGTGTGCAGTGCACTGATCATCTGTGTAACTGGCAATTGTACATGGACAAATCTGCTCCTAAGAACAGCTTTGGAATAGTCCAGAAGCTTGCAGGTTTTTCCAAAACACTGAGCAGTCCCAAATTGCTTTTGTGCAGTAAATTCTAGATTGCCTCTGACAAATATTTTTACTTGGAAACTTCATCTTCAGGTCCTTTTACAGCCGTAATAAAGAGAGGTTTTGAAATCAATGCCCTTGTTTCTTCCTCACTGTTATGAATTGGGAAACTGCTGCCGTGCCATCTCCATTCAGAACCACGCTGCGGGTCGGGGTTGATTATTTTTTTCACGGACGACAGCATTGATTTTGCATCTGCGTTACGGAAGAGAATTCAGACGAGAAATCCCATTTTGCACCCAGAATTGCAGTTCCTAGTCTAGAAACTGTAGTTGATTCTGCCTGTCCAAACGCATTTTCCTCATGTCTTGTGGCGACTCAACAATAACGTTTCACCAAGACAACTCAAAACTGTGCAAAGACCATCGGTGGCCGTGATTGTTTCTTTTGAAAAATGTTAATTCACAGCTTCTATGTTATTTTAAAGTATCCCATTTTGGGTGTTTCTGCTATTTTATCAGATACGAATAATTAAAGAAATGCATTTGTGAAAACTCTACCATAGATCTGATCTTTTATATCATTATGTTAGTTTATATTAGCTGACCTTTTTTCTTGACTATTGGAAAATTTAGCTTAAAAGAAAGCGCCTAACGAGATTATTATTTCAATTGTAGATTTCTTTGTGTAGAAAGATGTTGGGGATCAAGATTATTAGGAAAGCGTATTTGTCATCGTAATGTTTCCTTCTCCGGTTTCTTGTTTGCCCCTCTTTTTGATACTTACTTCCAAACAACCTTTAGACCAAGATTGTTCTTTTGAATGTTTTAAATAATTTTTCAAGTACGTGTCAAAGCATGCTTGATTTATTCAGACATTGAGGTGTTGTAGGGTTTCTAGTTGTCTTTTAAAAAATTGGGGTTTCTGACTTCTGTGAGTTCTGAAGTTTCCTTGGAGCTTAAAAGTTGTTGGTAGACTGTGATAGAAAATGGTTGGAAATGTGGAAATCCATTCTGGGCTGCTGAGGAACGAAGTGTGTTTTAGTAGCATGAGAATGAATCTATTTAGTGCAATTTAAAATAAGTGCATGATTCATTTCTTTGATGAGTTGCCGGCTACCGTAAATCCAATTGAGGCAAACAAAATTTGAGATATAAATGCATTAGCTGAAAATATTTAATCATCGAACATGAATATGAACTTATCATGCTCATTGCTTCACATGTGCAGGTTGGCTTAAATTATTAAATTATTCATTGAAATTATTAATGCATGTTGGGGAGTGGAAGCAGAAGAGCCAGCAGCACTGACTCTGCTGTGATGGGACTGTGGTCTTGCTGGGGCCACTGGTAGTGGGACACTGTTTCTCCTTCCTGCAGGCTGTCGTTGCTGATGCAAACCCAGATTGAAAAAAAGCTTTTTTTCCCCCTCCGTGAAGTCTGATCCTTTGTGTAAATGTGTTTTGCAGCTAATAAAGGTGATTGGTTTTCTTGGTCAGGTTTTTTTTCCATGAAGGAATAGATTCAGCTCGTTACTGAAGTTTGTCCGATAACAACGCTGACCGGCAATTAAAAATCGGGGTATTCCATCATGTTTGCAGCCGCTTATTTTCCTTCTGTCAGAAATCAATGCTGCAGCAATGGAAAATAGGAACTGAGGAAATAAAAAGCTGCATTCAAAGCTTGAAGTCAATGGAGGTTACACCGAATTATTAAACAATCTAATTGCAAAACTTCAGAAATAATATTAATGTTGAATGCTCTGCCTAGCAGGAAAAGCTGGCTCCACACTCTTGGTTCTTTGCCTTGAATTACATTTCCATGGGTGTTTTCTGTAGGTAGACAGGTTCTGGTAAAATTTGGTTAGTGAGACATGCTGTGCTTAGGAAGCAATGACAGGAGGTAGTGCTGGAATCAATCCATCAGGTGGTGCAGCCTGATGGGATGTGTTAGGAAGGACCACCAGGGCTTTGGATCCTCCATCACCCGTCGGGGTTACCTGGGCAGGGTCTGGATGAGATATTTTGGGTACTGAAATGGTCCTCTGGGGCAGAGTCACAGCCCAGGACGAGCTCCTGGGCACTCTCAGGGTAGTCTGCAAAAAAAACCCCAAACCAAATAGGATTAATATTATGCATTTCATGCATTTTTCCCCTTTTTGTAACTTTTTTTTGGTGTGTGCCCTATCTGTGTCTTTTCACTGTTACCTAGTAATAATAGATGTGTGCTCGGGGCAAAAATAAAAGCTGATTAAATGTTACATGATTGCCTTGGCTGTCATTTTTCAGAGAGCCAGAAAAAAGGAGAAAATGAAAAGAATGAACTTCTTCCTGATTCTTCCCCCAGTGGCATTGAGCCACATGGCCTTGTCATGCAAAGGTCGCTTGGATTTTGGTTGAAATGATGGCAGCAAGAACTTGGTTTTACATCTGAGCTCTCTCCTCCTGGTTTTCTGGCTGTTCTGCCTGGGGAGCCTCTCACAGCACTGGGTTTAAGGCAACGCAGTGAGTCCCCAAGCTCCCAGGTTTGTCAGAACGGGAGAACAATGACAGGAAAGAGAAGAGAAAATCATATCCTAAGTGAGACTTGCACGAATATTAAATCTAACACCTGACAAGAGATTACTCCAGACCCAGCAGCCTTGAATATGAATCATTGTAATGAACTCTGCGTGGAAGTGCTCCTGATGACAGTCCAGAAACTCTGTGAAATCACAGTGCTCTGCTGCCTCTGTCTCTGACAGCACATTACTCCTACTGTATGTACTGATACTCAAGGTTTTTTCTTGCAATCATGTTTTTTTGGCACTTAAGAATTCGGTTTTTAAAGGGTTGATACTTTCTTTTTATTAATTCTCCCCCCCACTCCCCGCCCGGCACAATCATTGAGATATAAACGTTTTTAGGATCTGCTTTTAAAGCAGGATTTTGGTTTGATGACTCTATAACAGTTTTTGGCTAAAATTCAGTGATTTTTTTTTCTGTGGGAGAAATTGTTTAATTCTCCCTGTGTTTCATTTCCAGGTGAAGCTTTTAGAGAGACGTTGTTATCTGTGTGGCTTTTGCCAATATTGAATCAATGCACTGAAAAAAAGAATAGTGTTCCTAATTCATTCTCACATCGGTTTCTTCCTTGTCTTCTCATATTTAATTGCTTAATGAATTCTGCCTCTGCTTGGCTGAGATCTCGGTGACATTTACAGCTCAAAGCAGAGTGATTAAAGAAGCTTTATAGGAAACATATAATTACCTGAGTAGAAGTACAGTTGTTTTTCATCTGAGATCCACAGTGCAGTCCATACAGGAGCAGCCTGCCAGCTCCAGGGTTGGTGATGCATTTCCTTCAAGGCTGCTGGGTATCTGTGTCCTTTGTGTGATGCAGATGAGTTAGAAGTCAGGTATGAGACATCTGTGGCTGGTGGATCTTTCTTGGGTACACAGACAATTGAAGATGTGATCTCAGAAGATCTCGGTGGGCTTTAAGAGCTGTGACACATCCTGTGCCCGGCTGGGCTGGGAGACACTGGTCATACCAGGAACTCTTCCATGGTAAATCTGGGAACAGTCAGAAGCATCAGCCCCTGACCAAGGTGGGAAACAAAGGATAAGCAATTCAACTTTGTGGTTTGTTAAGCTATTGATGTGAATTGTGGCCCAAGTGGAACAGTGCCATTGTTACTGCACTTTGGGAAGCAAGCCCAGCAGTCACCTCTGTGGGTTATTGCAGTGTGGAAACCTGCTGGTGGCCAAAGTCAGTCGTGTCGTGACCCCGTTAGCACTGGTCCTGAGACCCTCTGAGCACCCCTGAGCCCCCTGAGTGGGACACCTCAGAGCTGGCAAGTCTCAGGGTGGTGACACTCAAAGGAGCGTGGCTGGCAGTGAGTCCTAGGCTGGTACCCTCACCCTGCCCCATCTCCACTGCTCGAGGTGCAGCCCCTGCCTGCTGGCAAAGGCAGAGGGATTTGATGTGGGCATTTCGCTGATCAAAGGGGAATTTTTGATAGGTAGCTTTGCCCAAATAGAAAGAGGTGTACACATGGTTTTACCTGTGTGCACGGGAATTGATTATGGTATGAATGTTACTACCTCGAATCTGTAGTTAAGTCATTGTTACAAATGTAGTGAATTGCTTCATAAATGTTAAAGTAGTTAGTGATTAAATGCTGTTAAACCCTTTTTCACCTTACCTTTGCACCCTTACCTCCTTTCACATTCCCGACTTCCACGTAAATCATTTCAAATTGCTTCTTATTGGGCATTCCCTTGCCTGCTTTAATCTGTGTAGTCAGTAAGAGAGTGAACCGTGCCATCCAACTCTGTAAAGTCATATTTTCACAAATTCATATCAAACCCTGCTTTCACCAATACCTTTGACGGTGTTTCTGTAAGTGGCCAAACCACTCACTTGAGACATAAGAATAGACCTCTTTTGAATAGTTCCAAAGCCTCTGTGCAAGACCAGTGTCCAAGTGCAAAGCAGAAATGTCTTATGGGCTGGCAGGGGGTTTGCTGAGCAGAGCTGCAGCCGACCAGAAAGAGGGGTGTCTGCAGGGCTTGATATGTGATAGCAGTTGCATACAGCCCTGAGAACTCCGGTGGAAACACGAGTTCCAGATGCAGTTAGGTCACCGAGCTAGCAATCTGCAGCTGTGTAAAGCCATGGGCTTGCTAAATTTATGTTTGCATGTTCTGCAGGACAGAGGAGGAATTGAGAAAGCGCATAAATACTGATTGTGCATTTTGTTGTGGGTAACCACTATTTTTTGAGCAATGCTGGGCCGAAAATGTGTTGGCCCAATGTACGAAACAAACCAAGCAATTCTCTGCATACCTCCCTTTGTATCACATAGGTATGACTACCAGCACTCCAGGTCATTAATTAAGCAGAGTTCTCTTATGCATAGATTATGCTGGCTGGTTAATTATGATTATCAGGCTACTGAATCAATAGAGAAATGAAGAAAACAGATTGCATACTTAGAAGAAGTTGTGTAAAATTAGAAAAGGAACAGAGATATATACTAAGGCAGTTTAAGGAGAGATGTCATAAATTTGAATTTAGGCAAAAAGCATGGGCTGATTTCAAGACTTGTTTGAAAATAAAAAGAATATTTTAAATGCTAATTGCAAGGAATAATAGAATAGGAACAATAACAGGAATAATAAGGTTATGCTTTTCTTCCTCAGGTATTGCTGCAGTGTATAAATGTATTCCCTTTTTTTGCCCTCATCTTACTTAGTCTGCAAGAGTTGCATCTGTTCTGTGGAGTCTTTTCCCCTGCCTGAATTTGCAGGGCTATTGAATATGGTAATATACTTGCTCCTTTTCTACAAAAACATCAGGACTAGTTAGCTCAGAGCCAAGCCCTTCCTTTCTTGTGTTTGATATGCTATTCATATCCTGTCTCACAGGGACGGGGAGCGTTTGCCAAAGGGGTAAATGAAAATATAATTGTTTGCATTATTTTTGTTGCGTTAGGGTAATTTTTGTAACAACTAATAACGAGCCCTAGAATTGATGCTTCGACTTCAGTCACTGAAGGGAAATAGTTGACTGGTTCCTGGCAGGGGAGGCACCGTTTAAAATGAAGGGCATTGCTCAGACAGACTTTGGTTTCTTCGTCTACATTGCCTGTGAGACACCCGTAGGTATCCTGGGCTGAGAATGTGCTCTTGGTGTAACTTTCCCTTGGCACAGGTGGAGATGAGGACTGTTCACTCTCGCTGCAGTTTCAGACACTGCTGGACTTCACACGTGCTGCTCCTGGTAACTGGGGGAGCAGTTCTTGGCACTGAGTTCTGTACAACGAAACAATGGATTTCTCAGCTATTTCTCACAGAGACAGGGTTAAGTACAAGCCTTTAGGTAATGTCTTTGGTGACTTAGTCCTTTCTGACATTACGTGAGCTGGAGATACTTCTATGTGCAGCCCACCTGGTAAACTTGAGGGCTCTTCAATAATGGGATGGTGACCTTTGGGCCAGAAAAGGAAGTAAGTGGAAGACCTGTGTTCTGATTGACCACTTGAGTTATTCTTCACTCTACAAGCCCCACCATCCGCTTTGGTCACCCTGGAAGACAACTTGTCTTTGACCCAAATGTGGCCATTAGCACTTCATCCCCCTGTGTCACTATCTACATTTTAATTTTATTTTTTTTTAAATCTCCTTAATCATAAATTTCTTGGAAGAAGGTGTGTCTGTTTTCAGGATGCCAAGCCAAGCAGAGCAAAGCCCAAATCTTGTTCAGGTCCTTCATCTTCTGCTGAAACAATTAATGAGGTTTCGTGTGAGCTCTTGCCAAGTGCCTAGAGATGCTTGGTTTGCCTACACAGTTGCTGTGGTGCACCTTGGCCAAATAGCTGTTTGTAAAGCAATTTTAACTCTTAATATAAAAAGGCACTGTATAAAATCAGCTCCTATTATGTTTTCATAGAGAATTTCTGTCCAAACTTTAGGCTTAGAATTGCTGACTGTCTCCTTAAACACGTTCAGATAATAACAATACATGTTCTTCCAGCTGATATATATCATTACTTTTTATCAAGCAGAGTTTGGTTCATAGCTGTAGAAATATTGTGATTTACTGGCCTCCAGCCAACCTGTTAATTACCTGCTAGTTCCTTAATGCACCTGGGGCTTTGCTTGATTCCAGTGTAAGTTATTAACTTGCTGGTAGAGGATAAGTACCTCATAAATAGATTCTCTAAATAACTTTACAGTGCTGCAGAAGTGTAAGTTTTAAGAATAAATATGTGGGGGCAGCTTGAAATTGCAGTTATATAAGGCAACGTTTGATTTGAGATGTCGAATAGTAGCCCCGTATCCATGTGAGCAACATACAAGTGTCATAAACCTGTTACTTAGGCACTTTCATGGTTTTGGGAGAATCTCAGTAGTTTTACGTGCACCAGACTGATTGAAGACTGATTTGGTTTGTAATGCATAGATTGGTTTGGGTTTTTTGGTGGTGGCATTTTAAAACACAAAGATCAGATGAGGAGCTCTTAGGCCAGGCTTCACTTGTGGTAAGTCCATTGAGAGAATCTACAATAATTAAAGGCAGTCTGGCTGTTTTAATGTAATTAAGACAGATAATAGGCTCTTTAATCTCTTTTTCTGTACCTCATCCCATTTTTTTTTTTCCAGAAGTTGTAAGCAACTTATTTGCTTTAAATGTGGGAGAATAAATGTAAAACTCACTGTTCTCAGGAGGAAAAGGCTGGGACTGTCCCTGGCCGGGGAAGCATCCTTTAGGCAGCTTATATACATGGAGTTAGAAAATAAACCTTCTTATAGTTTTGGTTATAAAGAGTGTCTTAGCTGATTAATTGCTTTGGTAGCTCACAGGGAGAGGAGAGATTCTGTCATTGCCTAGGTCCCAGGCCTTGCTTAGATGCCTTCTGCCTGCTAAATAAGCCAATGGACAGGATAGCTAATGCGAGGACAGTTATTGCTCTTCTTGCAGTGGGCCATTAATATATTCTGTGTGAGCTGGACTACCTGAGAGAACTTAATAAATATGCCCAAGCTAAAGGAAGTACATCAACCCCTTTTCAGGTGTTACTGCGTGGTGGATATCCCCATACAGAACATTCCCTGTGGTGGGAGTTCAGCAGCCACGTAAGGAAGAATGACTTGAGAGCACATAAAGAGGTGAACTTTGTTGTCCCTCTTTGTACAGGCTGGCTAAATTGATGGCTAAGCTAGGAGGAGGGGTGGATTGTCCACCTAATGTACCCCAAAAGGAAGGACAGAGGTTTGTATCACTGCTGAGAGTGGTTCTGACTGAGAAATAAACACCAAAGGAAAGTGGCTTTAGCTGAAAATCGAGTTCTCAGCAGCAAGAAGTGCCTGGTCTTACTGTTTGTACCTTTTCCCCCAAAACTTCGGCAGGGCATTGTCTCTCCTCTTTTTCCCTTTTCTGTCCTCCAGCTCCCCATCCCTGTGACTTCCAGCCCTCTCAGGATTCCCAGTCACCCTCTCTGCCAGGAAGGAACACTCTGCTCTGGTGTGGAAGCGACAGCTCCCTTTATCTTGTGTGCTGCAGTTATCTGGCTTGTGCATCTCAGAGCACAACTGATAAAGACTGCTAAGACAAGATGGTCATTTTCAATCTTTAATGGCTTATCTGGTTCTAAAAATCTCACAAAAGAGCTGTGTGTTAGCTAAATGATGATTAATAGGGATGCTTATGAATAAAATATACCAATTTCTGTTTGATTTTATAATAATAGTGTTAGACTTGTCTCTTTTCTCTGTCTTAAGTCTGTATAAACAAAGGAATCACAAGAGAACAGCATGTCTGTGCTTGTTTAAATCAACTGAAACTGTTTAAATCAACTGGAATTGTTTAATTCAACTGGAATTAGTAGCACATCCCCTTTGAGGTCCACAAGGTAGGGGGAAGGACTGCAAATCATTGTGGTTTTGTATCAGAGTAGTCCAAGATTTTAAAGGTGAGACATAACCCTCCTACTTTGATTCAAACCGTCTGTGGAGCAATATAGGAACTGTAATAGAGTGACTATTTTTGTGTCATAGGAGGGGGGAAAAAAGAGAAAATGGGTATTGTCATGATTCATTCTTGGTTATGATTGTTTTCCCCAGTTGTTATGCAGGTTGTACCGAACTTTCTGCCTGGGTGAGAAGATAGGTTTAAAGTCAAGTTCACAATTTGTGCCACGTCCGTGCCATAGATGGAGGATGGGCCCTTTCAGATTTGGGATACTTTCCCTTCATGTATTTTAAGCTGGCTGGGCAGTAGGTTAGGACAGAGAGAAATAAGCTATTTGAAAGTGCAGTGGCACAGTCAGATGAAGATTGGCACTAGTCTGATAAAGAGTTCAAATTTCTCTTTGGAGAAACGGGAAGCAGTCAAGTGTAGGAAGCCAGAAGCCTTATGAGATCTCAAGTTTATTCCCCATGCCAGCATGTCCAGCTGAGCTTACACAGCGTCCTCAATAATGAAGTAACTGGCTGCGTGGTTTTGTTTGTAATGCAAATGCATTGCTGTGCTCTTTCTGTGCTTGCAGCTGCCCTGAGAGCCTGTGCTGATGGAGGTGCCAATCGTCTCTACCACATCACGGAAGGGAGCCAGGAGAGGTATGTCAGCAATACACTGAAGGCATTGACCTCACCTTCTCAGTGAAAGTGAAATCTAGAGGAACAGGAGCTGCCTGCTCTGTCCATGCTGCTCTAATGAACTGGGGCACACAGTATAGTATTTTCTCCACTTTAATTTTTATTCACAGCTACAATTTTTAAAAACACAGGTAGCCTAAAATACCGTTTCCCCTGAAGACCACTGGTCTTTCTTCCTCTTGAAAGATCTGCTCTCGGTCTGTCTCGTTTTGTGCATCCATCAGAGTTAGGCGTCTGAAGAAATGGGCTGTGCCCCTGGCAAGGGTTGCCTGGAGGAACATCTGATGCCTGTCACCATGAGCTGAAGCAAAGTATGTCCTCTTCGTTTTTCCTCTGAGGCCTTAGAGGAAATCTGCTTACTTTGTGAAGTGAGATGGGTAATAAAACAGGAAGGCTTCTTTTTGAATTATTTCTCAGTTAGTATCAGGGCATGATAAGTGACCAAAGGAAAGCACAGAGGTTGTCTATAAATATGTATACCAAGTGAGGAAATGTGACCAAGAGAATATATATTGTTGTTTTCTGCAGTGGCACTTAATGCTGTAAAATACCCAAGGTTTCTGCCCCAGAAGTGTTGAGCTGGGGTTGTGATGCAAAATACTGCATTCAAATGCTTTCCTATTTTTGTAGTGCGACCAAGCAACACTGTGTAAACTTAGCTTACTGAGGACTCCTTTTGCTTGTCTTTAGGATATTCAGTTGTTTTGAGCAAGAATTCATAAATAAGTAGTTTCACAAAAGCAAATAAATTGATAGGACTGACTTGGCACAAAGGAATGAGGTATTTGGTAGAATTTATGAACTTATGAACAATTTTGTTCATAATCTGACACATAGTTTGCTTTTCATGTCATGGCAAGCGTATGACAGAGACCAAGGGAAGCTCCGTTTCCTCCTTTCCTTCAGAATAAAGACCAGAGTTGGAGAGGAAAACTTCAGTGTAAATGTAAAAGTTAACCTGTGAGAAGTTTGGCTGAAGTTCTGCAAGGGCTGCCACAGAGACTGGAGTTTAGCAAGCACTACTGTCCTGGAATATTCCTTCTGTAACCTTCCATTTCTCCTTTCCTAGGAGCTGCTCTTAGAGCCATGCACAACTTAAATAGGTCTGTTGGAATTCACGACTGACTTGCAGCAAACAGTTCTCTTTGATAATGGTGATGCTCTCCACAGAACATTTTAGAACTTTCACTTTACCTTTTCCTGTACCCATTCATCTCATTATGTTTGTATTAAATAAATATAATTCAGGGGAAAATGGATAATTTTACCTTGACTGAATAGTTCTTTCAGTCTTAGACACTTGGCCCTTGGAGTATTCTTTTCCTCTTTCTTCTTCTCATCTTAATTGCTTTGGTTAGGTATATTTTACCTTCAAATTGGTTCTTTTGAAACAAAAAAAAAAAAGACCTGCATAATTTGGATTTCATTCTTTAAAGAAATCATTCTGCTGGAAAGAATATCCATTTCACTCTCTGAAGTATTTTCCTTTAAACTCCCTGTCCAATGTTATTAAAGAGCTGTCTGCTCAGACTTTGCTGACATGCTAATCATTTATTAACGCTATCTTAACCTTCTGTTTAAAACTACACTTTATTCAAAGCCCTGATATCTAATTGTGTTGTATGAAAACCTAAAAAAACTATAGTCCTTTAATTTTAGGGAGATTATTATATCCAAGAGATATAAATAATTTGATATTTTGGGCTTGATTCTCAGTGTCACTAAAGGGTGTGAAGAATCCTTTGGAATGGGAATAAATGATAGCATTTTGGGAAAAGAACAGCTTGCAGTATTGCACAAGTGTCTTCCTTTGGAGAGATAAGTTCATATTAAGAATTTCAGAATGGGGAAGGTTGGAAGGGTCCACAGTGGCTCATCTGGTCCAACCTCCCTGCTCCAGCAGGGCCATCCCAGAGCACGTGGCACAGGGTCGTGTCCAGATGGTTCTTGAGTGTCTCCAGTGAGGGAGACTCCACACTCCCTCTGGGCAACCTGTGCCAGTGCTTGGTCACCCACACAGTGAAGAAGTTCAGGTGGAACCTCCTGTGCCTCAGTTTGTTCCCTCTGCCTCTTGCCCTATTGCTTGGCACCACCCGGCAGAGCCTGCTCCATCCCCTGACACCCTCCCTTCAGGTACTTATTGATAAGTTCCCCTCTCAGGTGCCTCTTCTCAAGGTTGGTCAGTACCTCACATAGAGGGCAGCTCCACCACCGAGCGTTCCTGCTCTGTCTTTCCTAAACAGCACGTGGCCCTTCAGGACAACACTGCAGTCCCACGGGCTGTCCCCCCACAGCCCCAGGATTGCAGTGACACCAAAGGCCTCTGACTGCACACAGATCTCTAGTTCCTCCGGTGTGTTCCCCATCCTGTGGGTGCTGTAGAGGTATTTGATAGTGTCAGCATCCCAGTATGGGTGCAAAGGGATTCTCCATAGTCCTGTCTTGTTGTTACGTCTTTGGATGCTTGTGCTTGATCAAGGTATTCCCTCTTAAACCTCTTTTTGCTACTTGGGTGGGCACTACAGTTTTCCCCTTCCCTCACCTTATCTCTGTCGAGCCTGGCTTTGTCCCTGTCCCCTTTCAAATCTTGTTTGAAGTTTCTCAACCAGCCCTGTTAGCTCCTGAGGTAAGATCCCTGAGATTAACATATGTAAGATGTTTTAGGTCTTCATCTGTGTTTGTAGTGTCATTTTTATGACATTTGATTGGTTTTGCCATAAATTTGTGTAAAAACTGGGTCAATAAATCTGAATCACAATTATTTTTGTTTAAAAGCAAACCAATCCAAGAAAACCCTTTTGTAAGTACTAACAAGGAGAAACCATGTTAAAACAAATTGCCTTTCTAGAGCAGGAGGGCGAGGAAGAATGACCAAAAGGGCAGGATAACTTTCCCTCAGAGAGGCTGCTCCTTGGAGCTATCAGTGCTGGGGACAAAGGAGAAGCAGGAGTGGAAAAGGAAGGAATCCTGTTGCTTTCCTCTCTCTGGCTCTCCAGCCCAGAAAGGTTATTTTCCTTAGACTATGTTCATTCTTTGTTAACACCAGTTCCAACTTGGAAATAAGGAATTACTGCAGCACTGTTCTTGACTGCTAAACACTTGAGGCTAATCAGAGTTAAAGGTGAGTTACTAATCTTTATTCTGCCTTATCCTGTCTGCTTTGCCTGTCCTACTGTGTATTTCCTTGAAACACCAGGAAGCATCGTTATCCACTTGAGAGTTAGGCTGCTGCTTATCTCTATCACACTACAGCAAGTTTTCTCAGCACTTTGTGATTAAATCTTCAGGCATTGATTAACCTGGGTGTCACTGGCCTCGGGGTAGATGAAGGTGAAAATACATTGGAAACTATCCTCGTATTGGCACCTTTAAAAGCCATCATTAATACTTGTGTCTTGGGTGCTGCTTTCCAGAGGGATGTCAAATCCACCATGTACTCAGATTTTGTGATGTTAAGAGTGTCGGGTTAAAGAGGGGAGCAATGAGCTCTGTAAGAGGAAGGATAATCCTCTCATGACAAAGACTGCCTTTCTGAAGTTCTGCTTAGTCTTTCAGTATTTCAGACTTCCTCTATGAAACAAGTCACTGAGAACATCCCTTTCACTACCCTTCCAGGTTTTTTCTGTGAACTGCATAAAATATAAGAGCAGCAGTGAAGCTGGAAAATGGTAGTATTTTCTACGTATTAAACATACATGAGGTGACCTCAGGTGTTGCATGAAAATGCAGCTGCTACTGTACAATCCTCTGAACTGGGCGTGCATGGAGGCAGCTTCAAGAAGCTCAACCCTTAATCCATGTTTCCACTATCCCAGCTAGACTGCAGTTCTGCAGCTGCACGCAGATCTCTAACTCATCGTGGTTTCCCCCCATGCTCCGTGCATTTTCCGGGGCTTTATTTGAGCTCAAAGTCTCAAAGTTAAGCAGTAAGTTTAACCTTTGAATGGGAAGACTATAAGCAAGTGTAACTTCCGTGAGGAAAAGTAGTCCTGTATTTGCTTATGTGAAAGATGGAAAGAGAACTCCCAGGGGAGTTGTCTGGATACCTGGATGGCAATTAGTGAGGGTTAGTAGTGCATTGGCTATTTGTAACTTACAGTGGATTTGTCTAATCTGAGAACCAGTGTCTCCATTGTGAAGATAATCAAAAAAGAAACAGCCAGGCAGCAGCTAGCAAAACCCACCTGTAAGGATGAGGTCTTCTGTCTTGTTTCCTGAATAACCTTCTTCTTGTGGAAAAATGGGTCCCTAAGAGGATTATTAGAGTGAGAAATTCATATATACTTTGCTGTGTTCCATATTGGATTAGAAATAGGGTACTTATGAAGGTAATTAGCCATTGATGTAGCTTAATGTAGAGTTGAGAGGAATTCTTTGCCTGAACTCTTCAGATTAAACTGGGTATTGTTTTTAAGCTATTTTATAGTCGGGCAAAATTTAGGGCACTGATGCAGAAAACACTGAATGAGGTTGTCTGAGTGTAGAGATGTATTAGAAGAGTACAATGGTCTTTTCTTGTCTTTAAGGTCTCTTCATTGCATGTGACATTGTGAGATAGTCATACATGTGAAGCTTTTGCTTTGTTCACATTGATATAAGGATATGTTTCAGTAGTGTTTAAAAAACTATTTAGCCTCTGCAACTGGGAGGTCAAAGCTGGCACCTTTGCTACTAGTGGTGAAGGGTTCTTTGGGTAGAGGGATTACAGTCTGAAAGCCAGGAGAGTTGAAAGCTCAGGCAGTGCTTTATTGTCAAATGGCTTAAGAAGATCTTTTACATCAGACGTCTTTGCCTGGCCTAAAAACTATAGCAGTGTTTAAAGATCAAAATTAGGATCTTGAGTTTATCCTAATAAATTATGCAGCAGCGTTCAGAAAAGCCATCCCTCTCCACAATTTCCTGCTTTAGGAAATACCTGACTTGGCATCTACTTTTAAATATTTAGAAACCAGCCAGGCCTTTACTTCGTTCCCAGTTTGCTCAAAATCATCCCGTGAGTTACAAAATCATCTCCAATTCTCAGTTAGTCATCTTTAAGATATGGGCAAATAGTTCTTAAAAAGGGCTGAACTGCTGTCCTTGTTCCTGGGATCTCATCAGCCTTTCTGATATTTCCTTGTTAAAGGGTGAGCCTATCAGAGCCAGGTATCATTGCTCATGAGAGCACTATTTAATAAGGAATAGGACGTCTTAGGTGGAGGCAGGCTTCATCTCCATGAGCACCCCAGGGATCTGCACACTTTGGCATAAATCCACTGATTTTTTTCTCTTTCTGGATACCTCAAGGCATTCAAAGATGGCCGTAGAACCCTGTTGTTTCAGCCACATCAACAAACATTAAGTGTGAGACTCTGCTTTTCTGGAATTAAGTCTAATCCTGTTAAGGAGTGGATGGGAAGGACCAGGACAAAAGTCTGGGGAGATGGAGTAATGAGCAAATACAAAACAGATGAAGAGTTCAGCTTTACAAACCAGGTGTCTTGGCTGCCAGGGAGGTGCTTTGCCCGTAAACCTGCACTAGTGAGAGCACCATAAGCCAAGTTTAAATTACCAACCAGGAACACAAAGGGTCGCAATTTCTCCAGAACAAAGTTCTAGGAAAAAAACAGGGAATAAAGGGACTGAGGAAAGGAGAATATGGGGACATTTTCAATTAATCCCAAGTCTTTCAATCAGAGGGTTTGTACTACCTCGGCTTCTTCAAATAGCTGTCTCTGTGCCTCTAGTGTACTGTAAGCAGAGGAATGACATTGCCATCTGGGTGATTTCTGGCTTTATGACACGGTAAAAATCATTTATGGCCACCCCAATGCTCGAAGTTAGGACTTTGCAGTGATAAAATATCCATGGCGTTGAGTCACATCTGGAACAGGCAGCTTGGAAAAGACTCCTGGGCTGGCCAAAGAGCACTCAGCACTTTATAGTGGGTTGGTTTGTTGTGCCCAAGGAGCACTTCCCTGGATCCAGGACAAGCTGGCTCGGTGTGCAGTGCTAGGCTGAAACGTGTGCCTTTGTTTCTTTGGCATCCTTGAATATCAATAGAAATCAGGGATGAAGCAATCAATGCCTGCTTTAACAGAGGAATGCTTTTTACAGGTGTTTGGGGGTGGGAGTTTTCCCGTGCTTGAAACAAAGCAAAACCAGAAAGTTCTTACAAGCCTCAAACCAGGCTGAGTCTTTGCTCCAACAGTACTTGCCATTTAAAATTTAAAAATACATTTTTTTTTTTTCTTGCACGTGGCAAGAATGATGTTAGATTTGAAAGGAGCTCTCTGTTAAGACTGAGGAGAACGCCAAGAGAAGCGTTCAGTCAGGGAGCACAGAAATCCACGTGCTAACAACACCTGGAAATGAATGGATGGTAATAAATGACCTTGGGTTTGGCTGGTCTGCGCTGTGGCACTTCAAGGATTTCGGAAGGCATTACTAGTGCTAGAGCACCTGTTTGCTTTGTCAGGTTTTGGTTGTCTTTTTTTTTGTAGCCTAGAAAATTCCAGGGGAGAGCACGTATAGTCCCTTCCAGGTGATCTCAAACCACAGAATATTACATAAAGGGACTGAACACAAAAAATACTCAGATAAATTATTCAGATTAGTTTTGGCTGTCTCTAAAATGCTCTTTCAGTAAACTTATTAGTGATTGTTGGAGCATAAACATATTCTGGGTGTTTATTGCTTGGTTTTCTTTCCTATTCTCTTTCTTCAGGAGACTCTGCTCTCTTTTTATAAATATGTGAAATCCAGAATTTCTGACTTTTAATGATTTGCATTCAAACGAGCACCTTTATTTTGAGAGCAGATATACTTCAAATCTCTTTCAATTTATTGTTAGTGAAGCCAGAAGCCTGTGAATGGGAAGACTTAATGTATTATAGAATATAATGAGAAGTAAAACTTTAGAATACAAATCGATTCATCTTTATTTTTCCTAGTTGTTCTGCTAAGATTTGTTTCTGACTGTGATTGTATTCCAAGGGTGTTTCCATTTTACAAATGGACTCTTTCGGCTTTTCTTTTAGAAATGTTTTGTGCCACTGTTGTTTTCACAGAAAATGCTATCAAGCAGAAGGAGCTGTGGCTCAGACTGTGATCAGGGATGCTTATTACAGCTCATAAATGAGAATATTTAATAAATTCACCGTTTAGGGTCAGGAGATGAATACCCTGTGCCTCTTTTGACAAGCACAAACCATAGAGCAAACCCTGCAGAACCAGCTGCAAAGCCATCTACATGAAGGGCTAAGCATCAATTGCTCCTTGGCTGATTGAAAGCTGGCCTAGTTCAGGTTGCCACGCAGATCTGCACATTCCATAATGTAAGATATGAGGGTTAATCCTGATTAAAAATTTAGATCTGAGACATCATAGAATGAGTTTTGTTCTGCTACCAGAAATACTTTACTAAAGCACATGGATAATGTGTACAGTGGTACCTCCAAAGCTGCTCTTGGACACATTTCTATGCAGAGAAACTCGAATCTCCTCCTTCAATTCGTATTTCCTACAAAAATCACACTCCTGGCTGTGCACAACCCCCTGCAACCACCACACTACCTGCCTTGTTATTTGGGGTTTATTTTTGCAGAACTGGGAAGAAGTCCTGTAATGCCTGGGTTAGTTGTATTACCAAAAAAACCAAAAAGAGATCATTTGCTGTCTCTGTCTTGCATGCAGACTTTTTTTAAAAAAAAAAAGTTAAAGTCAATATATCTGAAAACCACAGTGATTGTCAGTTATAGGGAAGTGTAGAGAATTCTGATTTTTTGAGCAAAGGAAGAAAGCTCGGTCTTGGATAACAAATGAAAATACATCGGGGTTTAATATTAAAAGATAGTCAAAAGGCAGTTGGAAATTATATAAGCTGTATAGAAATACCTTGCCTACCAATCCCAAATAACTGAGTGGAATGATGTCTGATCACATGGCAGAGAGATTGGACCCAAGGTTACAGAGTGTCCTAAAATAAATGGGAATACATAAAGGTTCACTGGGGTTGGCTGTGATTCTTGTTTACCTGTGGGGGACCTTCTGTAGCAGCAAGTGCCCAGTCTGTCCGCAGGCTGGTTTTGGTGTCTCTGCAGCACCTGGCCCACCTCAGCTCAGCTGTGAGACAGGCAGTGTTTGGCACCGAGGCACTAAGGGAGCATCCTGTGCGTGCTGTGGGCAATGCCTTTGCTTGCAAATATTCTCCATTCTGCTCATCTTTTTGTAAGCAACTGTGTTCGTGTCAGCAGCTCGGGAACAGAGCAGCACTGCAAGTTTATGGCTAGAAGAGCGAACTTCAGAGAGAAGAGCAGCAGAGAAAGGGCTGGATGACAGCTCCAGAATGCCACCAAAGCACCTGTGTGTTGTGAGACACTCTGATCGTGGACACATTCAGAATAAAGATGCATCCGTGCTGCAGCAGTTCTTTTGCATGTGCTGTGTAAGGAAATCACTGAAATGGGCTAAGGAAGAGGCACATTCAAGTAAGAAGCTCGCGGCTTTTATTTACTGTCCTCGCTCATTCTGCTGAGTAGCAATGGACATTGAACTGATTACAGATTGAAAAGGGTCAAACAAATAATACTTGAGAATGGATACAGCTGAACATGGTCAAAATTTATGTTTCATTCTAGAGAGGAAAAGCAGACCAGAACTGAGCAGCGAGTGTCTCTGTGGGCTCACAACATGGAGATGCTGCTGGAAGTTAGGCTGCAGTTTTCCTCAGGATTTTGAAGTGCACGTGGGGAATGAGGGGAACTGAGCCTCCATGCAAGCTTGTCCGAGCTTTTAACACAGGTTAAAAGCTGTGTTTGGGGTGGTTTTGTATTTTTTTATTGTCATTTAGGTTTGTTTTTTCTTTATTGTCACAACACAGGAATAGGTGGGGCCAGTGCTAGCTGAATAGGGACCCAGATCACCTTTTGTACAAAGTCAGGCTGTTGTGTTGACTTAGTTGGGATGATATTAAGCTCTAGATGTGTAAGCAATTACACCCTCCCCGTGCGTGGCCCTCAATTCTTGCACTGTGTTTGCAAGCAGGTGAGCTGCCACAGCTGGATCCAATGCTTTCAGCAACCTGGTATTGTTCCAACAGCCTGGGAAATGAATGGAACAAAAGCAAGACTCTTGCTGCTACTTTGTCACTAACCAGGTCTTCCAGAGACTGGGACATAATCCATTTTTATCCCTTGTGCTTTCAAAAAAAATCCCCAAACAAAAAAGAAGTTTGAGCTGCGTAAAATATTGTTTGGGCATCTGTTACTCTGATTCCAGCGCTGGCAATAGCTGGAAATTATTCCTGCCTCTTGCACTTGGAATAACTTTGCAGCGCCCACACCGTGATCAAAATATTTAGAACGGTAGCGGTAACACCAGGAGTGAAATTCATCCTGTGAGCAATAAATTATTGTTGGACTACTAACTCTTGAGGGATATCCCACCTACACAAACTGCTTGACTCTTAAGCTGTCTGGCTTTCTCTGATGGTTAAGAAACTTCAGCTGGAACAAGTTTCTTTTGAAATTAAGCTGAATGGGCAATTGAGGTAATCACATCAGGTGAGTAATGGGAATGTGTAGGTAAGATGTTTTTTGGATCAGGCAGAGTACACATGTGCTTGCAGTTTGCTCTTTATTTTCTTCAGTGAGTCTTTAAGTATTTTGATCTCTCTGTGAAAGCTGTCTGACATATTAAAAAAAACAGAAGCAATAAATAATCACATAGCTGTTCCCTTCCATTTATTCATTATAAGCATTGTGCATAAATAAGAGTGACTGTCTAAGTGAAAGCAGTATTAGGGATTTGCAGCTTGAGACTGGACTAACTCATTAGTGTGGCAAGACCTAATAGGATGCCAGTGAAGATTGGTAAGGATCAGTGGGTTAGAAAAGGTGCATTTTTAGAGTGCTTGGTGTAGGAACCAATGACACAGGTGGTGGCAGTTGCAGCAGATAAAAGGCAGCACCTTTGGGCTTCCCCTTTTTCTTCAGGATGAAAGAAAGGATGTAGTTCAAAATATTTATCATGAGGCTGGTAGGATTTTTAGGTTGGCTTTTGTTCTTTGGGGGTTTCTTTAAGCACGGGAGTGGGTAGTAGAGTGGTGGATTGATTATTGATTGATTGTTTCTAAAATTGGTGTATGTTACAGCCCAGTGACACGGATCAGAGTGCTGTGGCCAGAGCATGGAGAGCAGTGCCTTTGGTTGTCTCCCCTCTCTCTGCAAGGGCTGGGAATCGTAGAGTCTATGCACTGATGCAACAGAACTCTGAATATCTCTGTTTCTTTGTCAGCAGGGGTTTTGCCCTGGTGTTTGGAGGATCTGAACAGGTTAGGCACAGACATCATCTAAAAAAGGCAAAAATTGGAGGGGAGGGAGAAAAACAGGTTGGTTACAAGGAAAAAGATGGGAAGGGAATGAAAGTGTTTTTGATTCTGAAGCTGAAAAGAAGTCTCTGGAATAAGCCTAGCTAATAACTCCAGTGGAGCTACTGTTATTCTGTAACAAGAAGGAAAGGAAGAAATGAAGGCTTTATGGTAGTAAAGACAAAAATGTTGTTTTCCTCTGCAAGTTCCAGCAGTATCTGTGGGAGGATTGATGATTTCTAATTCTATACGCTGCAGCAGGCATGTTAAATACTGGTGACAGATCAGACTGGAATTGTGCACATGAAGGTATTTTGAGTGGTGAGAGAGACAGACTGTCCCAAAAAGACTCCTGAAAAAGAGTCAGTAAAGAATTCAGTGCCTTTTTTTTGTTGTTTGCTGGAACATCATCTGTGAGATTTGACAACAAATATTTGTAATTAAGGAAGTGACAGACACAGATGTCAGTATCTCTCCCTTCTGATGCTTTCAGTTGCGGGAGAAAAAGAAAGCCGTGGATAGGGTGATTTTGGGGTGGTTTTGCAGGGGCAGGAGTCGTGTGAGGAGATTGATGGGGGTTTTTTTAGAGGAGAGAATTCTCAGGATGGTGAAGAATCCTTTCTGGAGAGTTAACATTGCTGGGAAGTGAGTTAGTGAAGCAGTGCCCACCCTGCAAGCACTCACACGGGCACCGAGGGGCCGACACTCATCCATCCCTTGGAGCTTTGCAGCACAAGGACTGCACGAGTGTGGTGCTGCCTCTCATCCCGTGGAGAGGTTACTGCTCTCTGGTTTCCTTTCAGAGCCCGAGTGCTTCAGGGTGAGCAGCAATCCCCGACACAGGTCGGAGCTGGAACTGTGCTACGCCGTCCTTTGGCTCGGTGGGACACTTGAGCTTCTGCTGGCGTAGGCAAAGAGGGGTTTAATGGCCAAACCCCTCCTCGTTTCCTCGCTCGCTCTTCTCTGCCCCACAGTGAAAGCAATAGGGAAGGGCATCTGTGATGGTGTTTACTGGAATGAGCCTCTCCTCTCGGGAAACTCTTGTGGCGTCTTTTCGTGCTAACAGTATTGATTTATGATTCTAATTGATATGCTCCAGCTCTTATTCATTAAGTGACCACACGCAGGGTTCTCGTGTTCTGTGTGTTTCCTGTAAAAACCTGTGCACTTCATTAAATCTCAGCATTAAGGGAAGTGTTTCCAGGCACAGCAATAGTTGAACAGCACATTGCAAGTGCACAGGAGGGTCCCAAGGTCACCAACTCCTTTCAGAGGTTAATTAAGTCTGAAAGAAAGGTATTCTGTTGTAATTAAATAGTAATGACTGAGAGGCTGGTAATATTTGGTGTATAATGCAGTAGCGTGAGGCAAAGCCAAAATCATCTGCAAATTTATTGTTTTATTTTGTATTCTATTATAAAATACCCTTGGGTGGCCATGTAATTTTTATTCTCCAACTTGCCTATGACAGAAAGGGGATTAAGTGGTCAGTGCTGTCATGCATATATGTGACCATAATATACCTCAGGAGTGGTTTCAAGAACTCTAATAGCATTCCTGATACGCTGAAGAGGGCTTTCATCAGGAGGATGATGCCTTCCCCATGCTGCAGGATGACGTTTTTAATCACAAGGGAAAGTGCTTTCTTTGCCACGTTCACGCTGGGAAAGCCGGGGCAAGTTTTGACTTCTTTTAGTAGCGCCAGCAGAAATACAGTCGTGTTCACGACCCTGTTTAAGAGCTCATCAAAATTTCCCTTTCAGTTCTCGTGCTTCTGGAGTTTAATATTTCTGACTGTTCAAGTGTATTAGGCAGGATCTTGGCACAGGACCACAGACAAGTTGTCAATCCAAGTGTGGATTTTTCTTTATTGTTCCCCCCGACCTTCTTTGTAAATTAGCCAATTTAGACATTCATACACTGGCTTGCTCCACTCTGTTATCTCTGAAGAGAGAATTATTTTAATCTCTAAACATATAGGAATCTAGAATCCAAAAGCATACTCGTAGGTTGTAGCTTTAATTACTTCGGTGTTTTAAAAGTGATTTTATTTATTTTCTCATCTGAAAGCTGCACTTGTAAACTGTTTCCCCCACGTTGTAAAAGAAAGAAATGGGGAAAACGTCTCATACCTACTCATTCTAGGGGTAGACAAAGCACAGGTGGGCACGGTCCAAACTCTTGGTGCCTTTTTAGCAGCACGTAAGCCCAAATTGCAGTTTGTTACAGCGGTCTGGCTGTAGCTGGCTGCTGCAGGCTTGTTGTGCATCACAACTTAGCCAGGTATTTAACAGCCTAGGATTTAGGCAATGGCTTTTCTTACAGTAAAATAGAGTTCTCTGTTAATCTCCAGGAGGTCTTCCCATTTCTCTCCAAGGACAATTCCAGAAGTAACCTCAGTGAGAGTTTTTCTGCCATTCCAATAAAATACAGTTCTCTTACCTCATTATCGGGCAGATAGGTCTAATCCCCCTAACTTCAAGAACCTACCCACCTATGAATTAATATCCTGCTGGTATTAAAATGTGTTGAAAAAAATTACCTAGCAGTGAATTTGGCACTGAAGGGACGGGCCACGCTGTCATTCAGGGCCTCGTCTTTCCATTGAATGACATCTCTAATGATGTCTCCATGGCATGTCACTGGGGTGACCTTCAGGATGCTCCCAGAGCATCTCAATGTACACTCATTTCGGAGGGTCTGCTTCACATCCTACCCGTGCCCAGGCTTTTCCAAAGCCTTTCCAGCGCTGCATCCGTTCAGTGTACTTAGTGCAGATGGTAGCAGGGATATTAGTCCACTGAATGTCTTCCCTGAGGAACAGCTACTACCCCTGTATGTAAAGGGAATAGCTTTTAATAAGAGCTCGTCGTCGCGTTTGTATTATTTATGGGTAGATCTCTGTCCTTAAGATCTGTTTCTCATCCTGTAAGAAAAAGTAATTAGTGTGCTGAAATCTAATAAAAGATGAAGTCAAGTGATAATGGCAATAATAGAACTTAGTAGGATAGCAGTTAAGGATTTTATAAATATTTTTTTAATCATAATAAATTGTGAAGTTCATAGGGGGTATTGTTAATTTTTTCTTTTTAATAATAAGCTGGGCACCAACAGCATCTGAGTTTACATTAAATTTCTTTTCAGCTACTCTACTTGATAGACAATTATTATACAGAGGCCAAGACAGGGATTTTTTGCACTATGTGTTACTTATTGAGAATGTGGTGTTTTCTGTCTGAGAGCCTTTTTATTCCTCACGGACAAAAAGAGGAGGGAAAGGAGGGGAGAGATTGAGAACAGAGAGCTCTCTAATATCATATGTACTTTTGTAAAGCTTCTAATGCCTCAGTCCTGTGTGCAGTTTTTTCTGTGATTGCCATTTATAAATCAGCACAAATCTGTGCACTGACCTGCCTGCATTTGATACCTGTCAGGTAGGCAGCTATCTACCTGCTATCATTTGTGCTCTAAGTGGCAGTAAATGAAACGCTGCAGGTACAAACAGGAGGACTGGCTCAGGCTCTCTTCAGACCTTCCCTCCGCGGTCTGATTTCCTTGCTTTTGGAGGAACATCAGTAAGGACAGCCAGCTTAAGTCACAGGCAGCCGGACTTTGGTAGGCAGGTCCCAGCCACAGTCTGGGTATTAAAAGCTTAATAGCAATAGTGGCACATGCCTACTGAAAATACACTGTGGCACCCTGGTCTGACTAAGGGATGGCAGAGGTGCACAGACACACATTTGTTTCTTAAACACAATTAAGACTCTCACGTATGAAGCTGGTGTTGTTCTGGAAACAAGCACAGGGAGCACTGCCTGTATAACAACTCCACTGCCAGTCTCTGAGCTGTTTTAAAGCCAGCTCAGATTTACAGACACTTCAGTCAGCTGAGTTCTCACTGTAGCCTTGGAGAGCCTTCACAGTGCCCTTTTCATTTCTCTTGGTCATGCTTGCACTTTTTGGGGTTTTTTTTGGGAGTGGGGTGGTGTTTGTTTTTTTTTGTTTGTTTGTTGTTGTTGTTTTCCTAGCAAAGGTTGTGTGGAAAATGGCTCAGTTTTAAATGTAGTAAAATATAACAAAGGAATTTAATGTTACATCCTCTCCTGATCTACCAAGTCTGAAAGTATGAATTTGCTTCTGAGCTTTGAGTGGAACTCCTTGTGGGTTGTGCCTCACCCGCTGTGCTGGTTTCAGAGGGAGCTGATGCAGAACGTGCCTCTCCCTGGAGAGGAGAGATGCTGGTTGTGTATGCCAGGAGAGTCTGCATGTGTCTGGATTTGCAGGATTGGGACTTGGCAAGGATTTTAGCCCAGGCATGCAGATTCCTGGTGCTTACTAGTGATACCTGTAGCTGAGGCTTCACAGTGGTAGATGTCTTCTGAAGGAAGTATTAGTTGCTGACCTCGACCTTGCAGAAATTTGCTGCCTTGATGTATTTATCATTCCTGGAATTGTTCAAGGTCAGGCTGGATTGGGGTTCTGTACAACCTGATCCATTGGGAAGCGTCCCTTCCCATGGCAGGGGCTTGGAACCAGGTGGTCTTTCAGGTCCCTTCTGACCCAAACCATTCTGTGATTCTGTGATTTGCTATTAGTTCTTTCTCATGGCTTAGGACTGCTACATCTGTAGCAGAGATAAAAAGATTACAGATTACTCCTGTGATTGTGAAAGCCATTGTGTGTTGTGCTCAGGATCGGTGTTTCCTTGGTCAGGTGAGTTTAATAAGCAGCAGGTGAGATCTCGGTAGGTCAGATGAGCACAGCGTGTCCTTGGTAGCCACCCCACACCTATGAGATAATGTCTGAGAGGAGATGGTGTGCTTCGTGCTGTATCAGCTGTGGGTTAAATTGTGAAATTATTAATATAAACTGTATTCTTAGCTTCTGTAAGCTGTCTTGGCTCGCTTGGCTGCTGGTGAATTATTGCAGCCTTAGAGAGTAGCTGAAGGTGGGAAGAGATGGTACCTCTGAGTATCTCTGTGACAGCTGGTGCTTTCAGAGGGGAAGGGAGCTGTGGGAAACAAGGACTTCAGGATGTAACACGGTACCTCAGCCAATGCAAAGTTTAGGATTTTTGCCCCTGATGAACCTTTCCTACCCTCACAGTGGATCCCATAGCTGTGTAATTGCTCTCTCTCCTTTTTAGATAAGCCATCCAGGGACAAGCAGGTTGCTTCCCTATGGTGGTAATGACTAACTTCGGAAAAGGCCTTTTTTTGGGAGGCACTGGGAGCTGTCCTTACTCCGGGAGGAGGAACCTGACAGCAGCTAACCTAAAGGAGAATGTTAACAGCTAGAACAGTGTTTCCTTTTACTCAGGAGCCTTTGGAAAAGCAGGCAGCCCATACAGTGGCCAGGCTGACACTGCAGCAGGTTTTCTTACCTTCCTGGATTTCATTACATGTAGGATTGTTCACTAATGAACAGTAGAAAGAAATAAAAATTCAGGTTTGGCAAGTCCCTGTCAAGCAGACATCCTTTTGCATCCATTAAGGTGCAGAGCATAGGTATGAACTTACCCCTTTAGTATAGCAGTTTAAACATTTTACAGAAGAAAATGCCGAGAGCTGATTTTTCATTAAATGAACACATTTAATCAGTCCCTTATTCTTTATCCCTTAAAAAATGTAGAACAAATAAAAGCTTGTTAGAGAAATGATTTCAATTAAGTACATCAGGCTGTGATCAGAAGGCAGATTTATTGATACATGAGAGTAGCAGCTTTATTTTGTTTGCTAATTTCATCCATATGTCAGGTAACTATAAAAGGTGGTTTTATTCTTTAATTAGAGCTTTATCAGAGGCATTTTAATTGCAGCTGTGCTCATGAAAATGGTCTTTGAAATGCTTGTAATCTTACATAGGAAAGAGAGGACTGTTTGTGTGTATTCATACCTGCTGCCTTTGCTAACTGAAATACAGCACTGGGACTTTGTAGAGTTGGTGATCCAGAGGAAGGTAAAAAAGGGATTAAAGTGAGTAGGATCTCTGCCAGCTGCAGGAGCCTCACCCAGCTGGGATGCTCCAGCCCACTGAAGACAGGGACATTGGTATATTAGATAGTTTTCCATTACTTCCTTCAGAGTTCGAGGCCTACCTTTCACCTTTTCAATCAGTATGAACCTTAAAAGAATTTCCATTAAACTTTGAAACACGTTGTTGTCTAGATCACAGGTTCCAGAAAATTAAATAGGGTCACCCATTGTACAGGTGAATTGCGTGGAGATGGGGGAATACTCCCTTGAGCTGATCTGATGGAAGTGAGGGTGCTTTCTGCTAAAGGTTACTCAGCATCAGATAGAGCCCAGCTCTCATTCTGTATGCACATTTATCTTCTGCTGCCTCTCTAATTAATGCTGCTGGGCTGGGCAAGAGGTGCAGGTGCCTTTTGAAATGCTGATGCTCCAGTGGAATGTCCAGGTTCTCTGTCAGCGCTGGAGAAGCTACAGCAGAGCTCAGCAGCAAAAGCTTTAATAAAACTTCTGTGCCAGTGATTTACCCGATTTCAGCCATGCAGAGGCAACAGGCTGCAAACAGCTCTCTGCTGCTGTGGCTATTCTCCATTCCTTGCTCATGTTCCCCAAGAAGATTCAGAAATATGTTTTGTCCCTCTGTGTAGTCCCAGTGTTTTCAGGATCCTCCATACGTTGTTTCTCTGCAAAATGTTATGTACCTTACCAGTGGAAGGGCTGGAGACCTAAAGAAATTGTATGGATGTATTTAAGGTACTCAAGCACATCTTCACCAAAAACAGTCACAGGTTTGTTCAGTGACTGCTCTGCAGGCAATCAGAGCCAGGATAGGAAAAATTGTATGGAATGAACTTTGCCTTTCAGTACTTGTGTTGTAATCAGAGGTTCTGCTTTCCTCCTTAAGACTTCTTGTCTTCTGCATAGGTGTTCTTTTAATACATTTTTATATGACAATTCACCTTTTATGGCAGCTCTTCCTCCTTATTGATAAGTGTAAAGATGTCTCTTTTCTGGCCATGAAACAGAAAATCAATCTATAAAATGATGTGCAGGTGGACCTTAGAAAAGGAAATGCAAGCCCAAACAGAAGCACAATTAGAACTTTTGACAACCTCCAGATTTCTCCTTGCCTGCTTGGAACAGATTTCTCACTAAGGGGATAAATTTCTCATTGCATTCACAAGTCATCATGTAGAAAGGGCTCTAAAGGGTTTCTGCTGCAAGCTTCTTACTGCAGTTTCAAGGGCTGAAGAAGCAAAGGGGTTCTTCAAGCTCAACCAGGTCTTCTTCACTGGATTTGGAAGTCTGTGAACAGCTGCTAAACTCAGGGCAGGTCCTTCAGGTACTCAGGGAGAGTAAGTCAATGGAGGGAAGGGAGGAAACCCCAGTGAACATCTTTGAGGTGTAACTGCTTGATTGTGCTAGACTTGTAAGTGTTCCTAGGGGTGTGAGAGGTCACAAAAAAGGACACTTAGAGTTCAAATACTTGTTGTCAAAACTGGCTTTTAAAATTGTGTGATGCTGATGTTGTTAGGAACTGTCTGATTAGGTGGGAAAATAGAACATGCCTGTTTCTTCTGAGAAAGAAGAGAAATTGTTTGCCTTGTCTTGGAAAAAGTCTGTTCTCACCTTGGAGCATCAAAATCCAACTTTGGTGGCATTCCATGAAGAAGCCCTGAGCCAGCTGTGGCTTCTAGTGCCACCTTTTTGAGACAAGTTTCTAAATCTCAGTTTGTGACTGCTTTGACCTAAGTTTACCACATTTTAGATCCCCTCCTTCTGGTTCTTCACGTGCAGTATAAAATGTTAATAAACAATTTACCTTTCTCTAGTGTGATGGCTGATTTTTCTCGATTTTTTGAGCAAATTCTGCCATCTATTGCTTTGACATGAAAACAGGGAGAGCAGCTTTGGATGCGTGTTCAGCCTCTACCTTCTCAGTGAGTCAGATCCCCTCACCTGTCAGAGGTTACAGTGCTCATCTTCTCCCCCCCTTTCCCCTGGCCTTGGGTCCTAGAAGACTAGATTCTGACACTTCTGGAGAAGTATTTGTGCTTTCCAAGCACTCAAAGTGGCTTGTTCTGCCATTGAGTTAATATACTGCCCTGAGCCTGAATGGAAACTCACAGCTCGACTCCCTTTCTTAAATTCTTTTTGCCAAGGCTCCAACAGCAAGAGCCTGTGCAATGCTAAGTTGTGCTCAGTGCTTTTAATTGGCTCCAAGATCATACATTTGCAGCCTTATATCCTTCGTTTTATGCAGCACTTGAGTGTGTGAATAATAAAAGCAAAGGCACGGGGATTTTGCAGCAGGGCTGGAGCTGTGCACGCTGGGTTTCTGTGAAGAGGAGGACGTTCAGCACCGTGGAAAACAAGTGAGAAGTTCTTAAGCCTCGGAGCATGAGTTTATTTTGTGCCCTATCGATTGTAACTGGAGAAAAGTTTCAAATATTGACGATGAAAAAGAAAAAATACAACAGTTGTAGCTCTCATTAGCACTCCTCTTTGTCACGGAGGGGTAAGGGGTTGAGGCAGGGTGTAAAGTGCTTGTTATTTGTGCTGATAATGGGAGAGGGTTGGTGTCCCCTGCAGAAGATGTCCCCCTCATGTGTGCTTTGCGTAGCAGCTCGAGCTGCAGGTAATACGGGCTCCAATTCATTTCAGATATTTTTTTATTATTTGCAAGGTGACACTGCATGCCAGGCAAGCATAAATGAATGCATTACTGCCTTCATGTCTGCACACGCTTTTATCTTTTCCTTTAAATCACAGGCTTTGCAAATGAAATAATACTTACATGCTCTTTACTACCAAGCTCTTTAAAAAGTAAGGAAAAAAGAGGCTGTTCTTCAAGGTTGCCAAATAATCCAAGTACTCTTAACCGCAGAACTCTCAGAGTGTAACACACAGATTTGCTAATGGTCTGTGCAGAGAATTCTGGTTATCTCTGTGTGGTCTCATGTAAGCATATACTTTGTTCCTGTGTTAAACTGGGCTCTGCACTGCTGTTGTTGTGCCCCCTCCCCCTTTTTTTTCTTCTTTTTTTTTTGTTTTGTTTTAATCTCGTTAAGTCTCATCTGGATTTATTGTAGTGTGCAAAATGCTGTTTGAGAATTGTGTAAGCAGTTGCGTAATGAACATTAGGGTTTATTAAGGTCTTGGAAGAAGGCGTGGGCAATTATTGAGGGGTTTTTATCGTTGTTTCTGTCTGAATTCATACAGTACTCGCACATCCTTGTCAGTGCCACCCTAATGTAAATATTGTGTAGTGGTAAGGGTGGCTTTGGGTGTTGAAATAACAGTGGTGTGAACCATGGAGGCAGAAAAAGTAAATTTATTGACTCCAAAACAGTCTTGACTGGGGAGCAGAGAGTGGAGAAGATAAGGACTATGTGTTAGATGTTTTTTTAAAGGCCTGCTGATGGTAATAAGTTATGGAATCATTACTGGGATCTGTTCGAGACGAATCAAAGCAAAAATCCTTTTCTGTGGTCAGCTTGAAGTTCTTCATTTGTGTTGGCATTTAGTGTTTGACTTCTGAGCTTCAGGTGGGACCCTTGCTTGTGGTACCCTTGAAGGTACTACCGTGAAGGGATTTACAGATGGAATAGCTGTTCACTCTGAATGTATCTTGCAATCTGACCTTTCTCCTTCCCCCAGGAGCTCACCTACCTCTGTGCAGCTGCTTGGGACATCGGAATATGCTGCTCTAAGACAATATATAAATGGCATCTCCTTGTGCTGTGCATGTCTCTGGGAGCTAAAAAGGCACTTTGATCTTCACAGCAGATAACAGTGTGATTTTGTCAGATTTAAACAGATTAAAAACCTTTCTGGTGAGAGCAGCCCTCACTTATCCTTCTTGTCAGGAGGGCGAGCTGAAAGTGCACATTAACAGTGGGCAAACTTAGATTTGGGGGAATTAATTTCTATTTGCTGGGGGTTTTTTTCTTGTTCTATGATTTAATATTTATCCTGAAATAATCTTAGAGAGTTTTATCTTCTATATTCCTGACTATTAGATGCTTGCAAAAGTCAAAGTTGACTAGTGACTTCATGTTCAGTCTGCAGCATTTTATCTTCAGTGAGCCTTTTTTCCTACAAGGATGTACCTTGTTAATCCAGGGTAAAAGGCACCCGTTTGGAAATCTGTTTTTAGTAGTGAAGAAAAAGCGTGGGGAACCCACTCTGTACCCTCAAGTGACACAGCTGGGACACACACATGGCTTGTTGGAGTGGGATTATTTTCTGTGCTGTAACTGGAGGGACCAAAGGGTACCAGAGAGGGCCTTTAAATGTTAGTGTCTCTGATGTTAACATTTGTTTAAAGAAGGTTAATTGCAGGCAATTACGTGCTAAAGGAGCTACATCACGAGAAAAGTCAATAGTACTAGGAAACTGTAACTCTGAATTAATGATAGAACGGAGCAGTTATGCCACAGCATTTTATTTAAGGTGGCAGCACGGTGTTTTTATTATAAACTGATGGCTTTGCATGAGTTTTTGTTTGTGGTTTTTTCTTTTTCGTAACTGCAAAAAGGCATATTTAACACTTCACTCTGAATTCTTAAAGTGCGTGAATAAAGAGCCAAGTATTCCGATGTTTTAAATTTAACACGCTGTTCATCAGTGTGGAATATTTAAAAATAATGCTTCTTGAATTAAGCTGTGTCTGTTAGATGGATTGCTGGAAGGCGTAAAGCACAGTTGTGCTTACTTAGCATGAGAGCCTCAAGAGTTTAAATGGCTTCTATTTATTTTCTAATCTGTGTCTATGATAAGAATCAATTACTGCTTTATGGTACTGGTGACTAAAAATTTATTGGTGTATCTGGAAACTCTGTCAAACTTGCTGGAGTCTCTTTTTTCCACCCCCTGTTTTCCAGCCCAACATCCTGGGAGTTCATAAAACTCTCCACTTAATATTCAGCCTTTATCCAATTTGTATAAATCCTCTGGCTGGGATTTATCTCAAAACTGCTGAGAAATAGTGCTGGTTTTTTTCTTGGTAAGCCACCTAAACCTTTATAGGTTTCATATTGAAACTATGGGTTGCTTTTTTTTTTAAAAAAGAAGTTATAAAGATGAGAGATAAGCAGTGTGCTATGTGAGTGCCTTTGGGTCCTTGTCTGAAGGTAATGCTGGCCCTCCTGACTCCATACTCATTTGAGGTGGATGCAGCACGACTCTAAAATACCCTGATGAGAAAAAAACCCACGCCATTCCAAACAACGACAAAAAACAACATCCTAAATCCAAACAAAATAAACCCCTCGACACCCAAAAGAAGGAAAGAAAACGAGAGGAGAAAGGAAAACTCGCATTGGCCCCAAGCCTCTGAAGACTTTCTGTGTTGCCCAGAGCCTGGTGTTAAGCTGCTTGACTGCTCTAGGAAGGACTAGGCTGATCTCACATGAATTTTAGACTTTCAGTCCCATTAGGATTAAGGAGTTGGTTTGCTCCTGATAAATGTCAATATAAAGCAGCAGAGAATCAAGCCAGCTGAGCTGGTCGTGACCTTATATGCATAGTGATAATTAATAGCTAATGAGAGTGGTAAAACATGGATGTGAAATGCAGTAGACTGCATCATCTGGACTGTTTAGAAATTAAAATTTTACATTGCACTTTAAACAGGAATTAAAGACATCTTTTACCATCATGGGCGCAAAAGTAAGTCCCTCACTAAAGGATGTGTGCCATATATGTCACTGAAATGTGTCATCTTCAATACAGGTAGTGACAGAATACAAATTATTCATGGATTTGAGGTCAGAGAGTAGGAAAACATGTGTTAGACTAATATAATACCTATTTTTAATCTGTGCTTTAAATAAGGTCAGCTGTTTTAAATGTCATCGAGAGGCCTTTCTTGTTCTTGCTCCTCTCTTCCCAAGGTAATTCCTTCCACTCGCACAGCAGGAGGCTTGATCTGTGATTCTCCCACGCCTGTTCTCCTGCACTGCTCCGTACTCAGGACTAAATACAAACCCATGTGAAGACAAAGTGAAAACCAATTATTACCCTGATTTTCTTCAGTGTGAAATTTTTTCCATATACCTCTCCCTCAACTATTTCCCCTTTTTTTGTCAGCTAGTGCTGATGTGCTGTGAGGTTAGTGAGACAGGGACAGCTCTTCACACAGTGGTTGGTTGGACGGGAGCCTTGACTCGGTTCTGCTCAGCTGGATCAGGCAATTTGTTCCACAAAGGACTCTGTGAAATGCAGCCTTTGACTCTTCGTTGGTTTGCCCGAGCTACAGAGAGCAGCCCTCCTCCCTCGAAGATAAAGCAGACAGACTTTATCATGTATGAGGGACAGATTGTAGGGTGGAAATTTACTTGTTCTTTTAACATATCAGCTGTGACTTTCTGAACTTTCCTTGTTTCTAGTGTTTCTAAAAAGGAGGGAGAAGAGAAGACAAGAAAGAATTCTTCTCTTCCTAACCATTAATGTGAGGCCGGGACTTTTTGACATTTTGAAGTCCCTGGCCACAATTCCTTATCCCCTGTAGCCATTTCTGGTTCTGTGGCTGCTCCAAGTGTTTTGAGAATGGCCAGAGTGGTTCCAGGCAGAGGGGCAACCAAAATTGTTTCTTCTGCTTGTAAAAATTCAAACACAGCTTCAGCTGGCTTCTTTCCATGGGAGTTACTTTGCTTTGGATGAGAACAAAGCCGTGCAGAAGGATTTGGTTCTGAGAAGATACATTTTTTTTCTCCTAATTCTGGTCCCTCTTGAAGCACTCGGGAGAAATGGTTGATTTTTTTAAAAGCGCCACAATCTGTAGTTGCTGCAGAGGAGAAACAAAAAGCCAAAGGCACTTTTGGAATTATGTGTGGCATTTCAGTAAGAGAAACACCTTTTTCATCAGAGTGGATGTGGATGTCCTACCAAGTTGGCTTTCCATGACGACTGGCTGCTGTTCTTCCTGCCCAGCCTGGTGGAACATCTCCAGGGCTTGCACCTGGGGCCACCTCTGAAACACGTAAGGCTGAGTTTACTTCTAATGGTTCTGCTTCAGCCAGGAAGAAGTAATTAGAAAATAACAACTCGAAAGAGAATACCTGCAAATTTTTAGGCTTGTTGTAGTCGGTAAATATTTCATTAGAAAACTCATGGAAAGGTAAAAAGGCAGCAATTTAAAATTTAGATTTTGAGAACGTGATGTTTTTTGCACATTGAAAAGGTCAGCCTTCCAGTGAAGGAGCAAACCTAATTTTCTGGTTAGCTTTTGCTGATTTTGAACCATTTCTTCTATTTAATTTCTGTGTCCTCCATGAAACCCAGTGCGGAAGGGACGGCCCTTCCCAGTGCTGCAAGTGTGGGAGCATCTTCTGAAGGGATTATTTTTAGAACATACCCTTTTATAAAGGTTGTCTTAGTAAGAGTAGAGAGCAGTGGATTGGAAATGCCATGGTTGCACATGGCCTAACTCAAAGCTGAAGCAGCTCTGCTTCCAAAGAAAACACTGGTGTCTTTTGAAATCCTTGCCAGAACATGAGGTTTTTGTAGGTGCCACTGACGTGGGGAGTTTGTAGACCTGCAGCATTCTTCTAAAATCATGTGGTAGAAAAATATGTCCCAATGTCCTTTGCTCAGTTCCTTGAAGCTTGGTTTGAGCTGGAAAGTAACTTGCTGAGGAGCTCTCATAAAGTGTGGTGGCCTTGGAATTAATCACAGCTTTAATTTCAAGGCTTAGCCTTCTCTGTTAAAACATTGCCACCCCCTCACCTCTTGTCTTAGCTGCCTCTTAAAACTAAAGGATTTGTGCCAGGTGGAAAACTGAATTTCTCTGCGGGGGTTGTTGGTTTTTTGGTTGGTTTGTTTGGGTTTTTTTGTTTGTTTGCTTGTTTTTTTCAAGAAAATATGCTTAAGCTGTTCTATTGCACAGTTGAAGTTTCATTATGAATTTGATAAGAATTCATACAATAAACATTTTTAAACATTCTGCAAGTTAAAAACCGCAAGAAGCAACTTGAGATAAATATCACAAAATCCTTTGCATGTGCTTTGCAGGAATATTACTGCATGAATGATGGTTAGGAGTTGAAACAGATTTCATACACATTTTGTAGATCCAAGATAGGAGTTAAAAATCACTGAGCATTTGGCTTCTATATTTTTGGAGTGTTTTCAGTACTCAAGAAGAGTAGAAATGAGATGACATCACTAAGAGCTAAAATACAAATCCTTGAAACATTTATGGCAATACCAGCTGTCGAAGAAGCAGCATCATCATCATCATCTTCTGACAAATTATATTCTCTGCACTCGGATATGCATTGCCGACTGAATGATACATTTGAAAGCTATTTGAGTTTTCTTTCTAGAATGAGGCAGATACAAGTCTTGCCTTACTGACCTAGAGAGGTAGAAGTGATGTGCAGCTCCCTCAGCAAAGAAGGGACAGGAGATTTACCAGCCTTACCTCCTGTCTGTTACCTTATTTCGTATCACCTCATATCAACTCTTGTTTTAACACACTTTTAAGGAGCTCCTAGGAAGATTAATGCTTGTACCCCTTAGTACTCTTGAGAAAATAAATATTAAATGTAATAAGATGGATTAATTTTTCATTTCACCGCTCATTGCTTTCCTTTCAGCTTCTTGCCTGATTACATCAGTGGTGATTTTGATTCCATTCAGCCCGAAGTCAAGGAGTACTACAAGGTCAAGGTAAATCCAAGCTCTCTGATGAATTTTTGTGTGATAGAGCACTGTAAGATCCAACTGTTTGAGCCCCTGTTAGTCATTAAAGGCATTCCAGTGGTGCCTTTAAGGCTGCAGTTGTGGAGCACCTTAGAGCCCGGGAGTTGTGCTTTGCATGGCACTGTACTGATGGTTAAAGTGGGTACAGGAGGTGCTGCCCCAGTCCTGCCTGGGGTGACTTTTCACAGCACCAGGGGAGGAAAGAGATCCTGTGTTGCTGGAGATTACAGCAACTGGAAACCAGGGTCAGGCTTCCTGCAAAATCTGTGAAATCCTGTGAAATTTATTAGGGGTGTTTAAAACAGGCTATGAGAGAAGTTCAGGTAAGGAGATCAATTGACTTCAAGGAAGTTTGGGTTGCTTCCCATGCTGTCCTTCCATGGGCAGATTACGGCCAGATATCAAGGCAGGCCACTGCCATTAGGTAATTTCACTGTATTGTTTAAGCATTCTCTTTTATCACTTGTTTTTGGTTTTTTAGAGGAGCTACCTATACGGGCAGAAATTAATACATTATGAGTTCTTTCATCTATCCCACTGCTTGAGGAGTTGCTTTTACACAGTAAAGCTTCTGGGTGTTAATTATTGAGTTATAAACGATAATCATATGCAAGTGTTTGTGTCGAAGACTGTCCAGTGAAGTGCTGAGTAAGAAGCAGCAAATATTAAACTCGGTGTGTGAAATTAAATATGGTTCTGTAAACCATTGTCTATAAGCAGTTGTATCACCATCCCAAAACTGTAAGAGCCTGACTCTCATCCCACCATCTTCATGCCAGGGCCTTGCTCATGGCCTCAGGACGCTTTCTACCTCATTTCAGTTACAAAAGCAAGAGCAGATATAGCCACTACAGGAACCATTATTCCTGAGGTTTTACTGAAAGGGGTATCTCTAAGCAACTTCCTCTGGTGTTTTTAAGTGACAAGTGTTTCCATTCTCCCTTTAGGACAGTGACTATTGTAGAGTTGGGCTTTAGTTAAATGAAGTTCATAATCCATTTTCTCTCTATGGCATGCCATAGTTAGTGAAGAGATTAAAGGCAAAAGTGCTGTGTTGGAAAGTAACTGTGTAATAGACTTATGAGTGGGACGTGTGAGTGATGAGTTGGGCATGTTGTCCTTTTGGGAGAGCGTAAGTAAGCATGCATTAGAGGCTATGCAGCTTTACTTTTGATTTGCTGTGGTCTTAGTTTTGCCTCATCGGCTTGTCAAGGGTGTACTTGTAGTCTTTTATTTTTTATATTAAAAGATTAGTGATCATTCCCCCATTTCTTAGCATCAAATAATGTTAAAACTGGATAAAGCTGCGTCGCAACTGGAAATAAAATGTCATGTTTAGAATTTCCTTTTAAAATCATGTTGCACTATAAAGGAAGGATAAAGAATAACAATTCAGTATTCTATATGTTTCCTGTCATTGTTAAAATAGATATTGAGAAGAGTTTTTGTAGTTTGGTGATAAATATGCATGTTCATATGATCCCATAATAGATGCACTGGCAGTCTTTCTCTGTACAGTCTGAAGTGCATTGGAAATGACACTGCACAAAGCAGGGAGGATTTGTGGTGATATTTCTGTCATTGCAGTTTCATCCGTTTCTTGCTTTAACTGAATGTTGCTATTATGGAAACCTTTTAAACATTAGTTTGAAGTTAAAGCAGCCATTTGTATTGTTATGCCTCAAACAATGTTCTGTTTCTGAAGTTTTGAGACCAAAGCCATTATCTAAAATGATACCAAATCTGTACTTATGGCTGGGAGCAGAAGGTTGAATCCGGTGCCCCTTGAAATCCAGATTATGCTATTTATTAAAAATCCAGTTTGGCTTTTCCACTAAGCAAACTTTATGTGCTTTGAAAGGCTTCTGCAGACTTAGTAGGCTCTACTTCAGATCTGTAATTAAATGCTGCAAACTTATTTACAAATCCACTTTTTCCCTATTCCCTGTCCTTTTTAAGTCCCATAGAGCTGCTTGTTTTTGCAGGCAGTTGTGCAGCTGTAGCACTTTCCTATTTCCATTTCCAGAGTCTAATGGTTATCAGGGCTGTAGAAACGACACAGGTCGTGTGGATATTATCTTTTTGTTCTCTGACGATGCAGCTATAATTAGATTTACAAAATGCACTGCTGCAGTGCTTGTATGCCTCTCTAACTTCTACACTTTCCTGCCAGACTGCATGTTTTAATGCCGTATTCCCTGCTTGCTTCCCAGGGCCAAACTTTTTAATCAGTTTGTGAAATCACAGTGTAAGTTGGTTTCCCACAGTTAAATTATTATAACTTTAAACCCACAAAACCATGGAGTTTTTCTGTGACTATTTTATCTGTCATCCTTCAATGTTAGTATTGTTTTCCAAAACCATTTTTTAATACAGGATGGGTCTTCAGATATTAAAACCTTTGACTCCTTTAGAGCATTCTTGTTAGATGGAACAGCTTTCTAAGAAAAACGTGGTTCAAGTCAGGATGATTTATAGGGTTGGGGTGGTCCTGTTGTTAACAGTTCAAGCTGTGCAATTTAGGATGTCACACTGGCAGCTTTCCATATGCCTTAGTCGTGTAATTGTTTATAAATGGTCCCATTGTTGCATACAGGTTCTGTCAAGGTTGTGTTTCCAAGCGTCTTGTCTAGGGGAATCTGCTTGTGTGGGTTTCTTATCCATGCTAAACAAAAGCAATATCACAGTGTTCCAGATGTGCCATAAATTTGGAAGAGACTCTGCTCTTGGGGGCACATTTGTGCAGGTGAACATGGCAGAGAGTCACACCAGGGCACACCAAAGGCTCATTCAGCCAGCTGGGACAGTACAGAATGCCTTTGAAAGGATGGGAATACACAGTGGGGCTTCTCTGATACGCTCTTTCACCTCCCTGGAATGGATGGCTTCAGGATTTCCTAAGTCAGAGGAGGTATCTTTGTGTTTAATAGCTTCATAAATTGATTTAATTTCCCCCCAAATTAGTCTACTCACTTCTCTTCAAACTATGTAGGTGAGACTGCAAGCATCCCCAAAAAACCCCTCGGCAATAGGTTTCCCAGTTTAAGTGTTTACAGAGAAGAAAAATCTGTCTTTTGGAAGTTATTTTGGTTTTGAGCTTGACTTTTGATAGTTATGTTTGAGTCTCCTGAATTTCTGGGTTGTGGTGGAGAGTGGATGAACATACTTCAACCACCTTTTCATTGCTGTCCTGATTTTATCAGAATTATGGTGCTTAGCATTCCTGCGTGTGTGCACAATGGAATATTGCATATGCCATCGCATTTGTGGCCTAAAATGATGTACAGCTTGTACAAGTGTTTGTGTCCTGCTGAGTTAATACGTGTATAATGTCTGTGTGATGTCCTGCTGAAAAGAATCTTCCTTTAAGCAAAGGATTCTGGGACAAACAACCCCCCCAAAAAAATCTCTGTCCAGTTCTAAGATCGCTCTTTACACTGGGACTAAGGTAGCAGTTTGTAGAAAACAGTACCTGTTTAAATGCAGGTGAGATTTGGGAGGGGGGTGGAGAAATCACAAATCAAAACAAGTCCAGTTATACAGACCCGCATCTTTCTGTGTGTGTTCTTTGCATCTGGGAGTTGCACGTCGCTCCCTTTGGACCTGAAGAAACAGCTGAGACCTACTTGTGTTGGAAGATCAATACAATATTGTTGAGATTCTCAGGGTTTTGAGGTCACTGAGAGTTCTCTGTATGTTTATTAGGGCCTCAGCCAGTCCCTAATTTACCCAGGAGGTTTGAGAATGCAATTTGATCAAGTTCTCATTCCTTAAAAAAAGTGCTACTCTATTTTCTTTTGCAGTATTTTGCTGCTTGTAATGGAGCTTTTGGAGACAATATATAGAAATTAAGAGATCAAACTTTTATTAGAGGTGGTTTGTCTTTCTTTTACTTAGGTTTGAAATGAAAATTTGCAGGTTATGGGTTGCTTGCTTTCTTCTCGCAAATGCTTTAGCTGAAGCTCAACTGCCTGACAGTGGAATATGCAAGAAAACAGTGCCCCATATAACAAAAATGATGCTGGTGGTATTTTAGTCTTGCATCCAATTTCGGTTTAATATTATGTTGCAGTATGAGATTTATTTCTCCCTTCCATTGGTTATGGCCCGAGGAAGGGAAAGGGTAGAATCTATACTGCATTAAACATTTGAGTTACTTTCAAGAGTTTTAAAAAATTTAATCTGGTGTTAATCTCTGAAAGAAGTCATTACTCTGGTCTGTCAGCCTCTGATGGAGAAAATAAAAGAAAGGTTTAAAAAAATAGAAACGCATTGAATTAACTTCATTTCCAATGCAAGGAACAAAAAAGGAGGTTTAAACAATGACAGCTTAATCTGGGGAAGGAAATTGAACAGTTATTTTGTGATTAAGCCTCTTCACACAAAAGAGATAACTTTGATATGGTACTAGTGGTTGAAGACTCAGATGATGGGTCCTTTTAGATGTAAGTGGGATTTCTACATCCCTCTTTTCTTTTTAGATAATTTAAGAGAACATTGTTCCCAGAGCCCTTGCCTATGGACTCCTGACTAGAACAGAATGCAGTGAAGCTGCAGAACCCACAACCTCACACTCAAGCTCGGCCCCAATGTCCTGTGGGATCTGTGAGCTTGACTCTGCTGTACAACAGCTCGTGAGCAGTTGATACCCAAACCTCCTCGAAAAGGATGCCCCCAAATGTTGCTGCTACGATTTTTAAGCGTTTTAAGAAGCAGCTTGTCAGCCTGTGCAACTGATTGTGCTGTGTGTCCTGTCCCAGAGCAGGTGGCTCTTGTTGAAGCTGCTCCGCATCCTTCGGTCCTGGTGCCACCCGCAGTGACCTGCCCTGGCCGTGGGTTGGAGCCCTGGGCTACACACAGCAGCTGCCACAGAGCCATTGCCACAGTCCAGGAGCTGGCCAGCCAAGAGAGACAATTTTACCATTGTCCCCTCCAATTTTACCATTTCTGTGGACTTTCACGTGCCCTGAAATAGCTGCTTCTGGCCAGACTCGGTTTCTTTCTGCTTTTGCTCCCTTCTGTAGAAGAGCACCCTTCTAGCTGTGACCCTTCTAGCCTGTGCCTTAGAACAACCTTCTTGCTTCGCAGCAAAGGCTTTTTGAACCCTTTCTCATCAAAAAGAGCTGGTTTGGCCCCACTGACTGTATTCCTTGGCTCCAGGTTTCCAAAGGCAGTGCAGCAGGTCTGCAGGAGGCATGGCTGGCCCGTGTCCTGCTGGGAATTGCTGTTCCCATCCAAACCCGTGGCAGTTCTGCTGATTGTGGCAGGATTTTTGGGATGGGTCCCCCCCCAAGGCAGCCATCTGCAGAGAGGAGGCCACAAGCTGCGATGATACCTCAGTTCATCTCATAGAGTTGATAAAAGGAAGTCATTGATAGATTTGAAAACTTCTCAGCTTATTTAAGACTATGACAAATGGTGAGGCTTTTGGGATTTTGATAGGGAGGAAAATGGGGATTGCACAGTGTTTAGAGTGAAAGTCAGTGATTTTCCAGTGCTTGTGCCCTCCTGGACAGAAGCCAGGACAGCCCTGTGTGATGGTTTTGTGTGTGATAATATGCCTGAGTGCCTTGCAGCCCTGAAGTGTGAATAGATGCACAGGTAGAGATATGGGAAAGAGAGAATAATTGCATTTGGTATTTTTTGACAAGTTCTTCTTGAACTTGGTTCTGTATAGTGTGAAAAATGTAGGTGTGGGTCGACAGCTTAGAGTTGCTGTGGAATAGCTCAGAATTCCCTGTGGCAGGAGGAGAGTGTGATGGAGCAGGGGAGAGGCACCAAAGTACAATGAGTGGTTAGATTTGGGAAGGAAATAGTATAAAAAGTTTCGGGTCCCTTAGGGAGCACTACTTGTCACTTACATGATGGACTTTTTGTGACAAGCCCAAGATGCTTTGAAGGGTTAGGCTAAATCTGGTATGGTTTAATAAATGCTGGGAAAATTTGTGAAGATGAACTGCCCCCCAAATCATATTGCTGTTTTTACACTGTATCTCCTTTGGTTGATTCCCTTTCAAAGAAGGTGCACAGCAGGTACTGTAAGGGCCAGTGCCTTCCAGTCCTGTTATCTGTTAATAGATCATTTATTTCTTTCCCCTGCAAGCCATCCCACTCTATCATTTTTTTCCCTCCCTGCTTTAAATGATTCACTAATTTAAAATGACAGCTCCTGAGCCTTCCTTTGCTGAGAGTTTTGTCCGAGGTACGAGCGAAGGACGAGCATTATGGTTGGACCCGAAACTCTGAATTAAAACACGACAGCAGAGCCAGACTTTGCAGTTGCGTTCCTTAGATGTACCTGTGTAATAAGGAGTGGAAAAGCACACGGGCATCCTTTCTAAATGGCCATGATGTTGACGGGGCTACGAAATCCCAGACATTTCCACCTCAAATTATGTGCCAGAGTGCAGGGAGCCCGTCTTTGGTGATTCAAGGGAAGGGTGTTTTGTTAATTAGGACTGCAGGCAGCGAGTGTGATGAGCCAGGGGGTCTCTTCCAGTTGCTGTGTTGGCAGAGAAGACAATTTTTGAAGTCTGCTTGTCAGAGACTTCTGTATCTGATTTAGAAACATCTACTGTCCTCTATCTGCCTTTCAGCACTTAATAAATATTTAGCAGCCACCTTTTGTGTTACTATCACAAATTTAAAACAAACAAACAAACCTGATTTGAAAGATAAAACCACAGGATATGTGTTTCACTAAATTCATACATTTCTTTTAAAAAGTAGGCCTAATTAAAGGCAATAATGTGGGACTATTTTAATCAATGCCTCGGTTTGGTTTAAAATCATGCAAAGTAAATAAAGAAGCTTTTTTAAATACAAACTGCTGAGAGTTAAGGGGAACAGACAGAACTGGCTACCCTACTAGTTCAGGATTTGAAGCCATAGTAAGTTAAAGAAGCTTTTGATACGGGATTGCCATAGAATCAGAGATTTTTTTATTATATTTTATTGTAGTAATTTGACTCCAGTGCTTAGGTTCAAGGAAAAAGTAGAATGGTTTATTTTCTCTTTCAGTGCATGAATAAAAATGAGCTGTAGATGATGAGAAGTACTGTTGCTACAGAGGGGAAAGGCTTGGTGATGAGAAACCATCAGTGTTCTCTCCAGCTACTGAGTTCAGCCATGTGTCCAGTAAATCAGGTTATTTTTAAATACAAAATGTGGTTAGATAAGCTTATTTGTGTCTCTGTGTCATATTTGTGTCTCTCTAGCATGTAAAATTGCTTTGTTTAGTAGAGGATAAAAACACAAATTGGGGGTTGGAGCACAGAACAGAGGGACGGATGACACAGTGTGGGTTGGTCAACTTACATAACCCAGCCAAAAAAGGGGAATAAAGTCAGCAAGGAGTAACTAAAATGCTTCATTGACTCTGATACAAGAAAACTGGCAGCAAAACAGAAGGACTAAGCCAATTGTTATTGCTATGCAGGTAGATTTTTACACATTTACTGAAAATATGGCCAAGTGGCAGGCAAGGATTAAACAGAAATATTACATTATAAAAAAAAAAAGGTTAATGTGAAATTACTTGGTATGTTTATGATGAACTTCAAATAAAGTCATATGGTTTGTGCTCATGGGTTTGGGTGTGAGGGAAAAATTGCTCTTTAAATGGCAAAACCCAGGGGGAGCTGGTGGTATAAGGCAGATAATGGTTCAGCGTGCAGCCTCGGAAGAAATGAGAAGTTGTGCTATTTTCAGTGTTGTTCTGGTAGCCAGTAAAGCATTTCGGGTACATTTGGGGGCCAAAAATGCCTTTGGATAGAATGATCAGAAGTTGACTTGCTCAGTGTTCCTCTGAGACCCAAGTCACTGATGAAGGTGTCGAGGAGCACAGGGCCAGGGATGGAGCCCTGTGGAACCCACCAGGGACAGGTCCCCAGTCCGATGTCACCCCAGTCGATGTCACCCCAGTCACTGTCACCCTCTGTGCCCGACCCGTGAGCCAACTGCTCACCTCCCACAGGATCTGCTCACCCAGCTAAGGGCTGGGCAGTTTGTCCAGAAGGATCCTGAGAGAGACAGGATTGAAGGCTTTGCTGAAATTCCAAACAGGTCACATCAGCCGGCTTCCCTTGGTCAGCCAGCTGGGTCACCTTGGCAGGAAGGGAAAGCAAGTTTTGTAAGCAGGACTTTACTCTCATGAAGTCGTGGTGAAACCAGCTTGACTCTTAAAGAACAGAATCCAGGCATATGGTTTTCAGGTTGTAACTCTAATCATTAAACAGGGCAGGTGATTGTTTTGTTTGCTTCCTTTTTAAGCCTGTTTAATTTGCTGTAATAAACAGTCCAGAAGCGAAACTGGATTTTACAATCTTTGGGTTATTTTTCTTCTGCATGTTTTCAATAGCCAGTTTAATGTGACCTGATGTGTTTTGCATCTGTTGTGGAGAGAGCTTGTATTTCATTTTAATGACTTTATTGGTAACTTTGACAATAGACAGATTAAATCTTGTTTAAAAACACAGGATGAGAATAGGCTTAATTTGAGTCTTGATACCAACATTCCTTCTTCAGTATTGGCAAATGAAGTTGCCACTAATGCTGTTCCAGGACTTTTCCCCCAAATCAGATAGACCAATGGAGAGTCAAATATAAAAGATCCTGTCCAGAGCAAGAGTATTACAAGGGCATGTATTGGTAGGACAAGAGGTAGTGGATTTAAAGTAAAAGAGGGCAGGTTTGCATTAGATCTTAGGAAGAAATTCTCTACTTGAAGGTGTTGAGGCACCAGAATGGTTTGTCCAGAGAGGTTGTGGGTGCCTCATCTCTGGGAGTGTTTAAGGCTGGGTTGGATGAGGGTTTGAGCATCCTGCCCCATGGCAGAGGGGCTGGAACTAGGTGATCACTGAGGTCCTTTCCAAGCCAAACCATTCTTTAATTCTCTTGGTGATTTCTAAAGAGCACAGCAAAAGCTAAAATTAATAGAGAAAAAGCATATGTCCTGAATTTTTACATCAACATATATCTGATTTGTAGATTCAGATCTTAGGCATTGTTGTCTAAATATTCAATAAACGGATAAGTTCAAAGTGTGTGCTTTTTCTTTTTTAATCATTTATTATTGCCCTGCACTTCCCTAACTGCTGGCATGTGTGTTGTAAGGCATAACACTGGATTTTTCAAGGAAAATAAGCACCTTTCTACTTGCAGAGTTGATGTTTGCTTTTCACTTAGCTATATGTACTAACCCCAGTGGATGACTGCGACAGCGAATGTGTGCTTTGCAGGGGAACTTCAAATATTTGTGCCTTTGAACTGCAAAAAGTGCAAACAAGATTTACAGATCACATCTTCTCTTTGACCTCTAGACAAAGCAGCCACCACGTTTCATGCAAATTTTAGGTAAGAAATTCAGACAATCCATCACAGAGGACAGTCCAGAGCTACGTTAATCTGATTAGTCTGGATAAGTATCCTGAGAGGACTGTACTCAAAATTAAGTGGAGGTGCATCTTTGCTGATTTTTATCTGCTCTCTTGTGTCCTTCTATATCAAGCAGCTTCCACATCAAACGTCTTGTTTGTGCTTATGGAGTGGATTATAAACCTGTACTTGCGACTGATATTTTATTGCCATTTAAAATTTGTGTTAACTTTTTTCCAGGTACTGTAGAAATACAGTGCAAAAGGAGGGGATGGGTTTTCCTTAACTGAGACAGGACTTGCTTATAGAGTCGTAAGGAGGATAAGAGTGACAACGAAAGAAATATTGGTTTTTACCTTTTTCTTCTTTTTTATTTCTGCCCCATCAAATACAGTGCCTCCTTTCCATGCTGCTTCCAGAACCAAATGTCTGTCTGATGTCTCTGGATTCTGGCTGAACTGCTGGCATGGAGAGAGCACTGCTTGTGCACTTGGGTTTCACTTGCCATGTGCTGATTAGTCATAGATTTGGAATTATCAGTAAAGAAAATTCTTAACTCCGAGAAGTACAGAGTGTTTAGAATTGAAAGGACTTCCAGAGCATTGCCATGCTCTTGACAATTGGTTACTATATGTCATTATAGCATAATGCAATTATTCCACTAGTCATCTTTATAACTCTGTAGTATAGGAAGTAATAAAATCTGCTGTGATTAATTTTTCAGCCAGAAAAGCTGTCTCCCTAAGTGTATTTCTGAGCCAGAACAGCTACTGTTGTGGCAGGATCAAAGGGACAGTGTTTATTCTCCCCACCCCTCTGCCTCCCTAGCGAGTTACTAATAGCTTACCTAAAAGCAGGTGCTTGATTTATTCCTGTCAGTGCTATTTTGCATCTATGTATGGAAGAAGGATGGCCTAAGATACATCAGTAACAGAGGAAGGGATGATGTTGGCTTAGGGATAAGGAAATGGGATAATAGAGATTATCACTAGCATTTCAGTTTATCAGAGATGCCTTGCAAAATACCTTTGTCCAACATTGCAAGGCCAATTTATTAACTCATTGATCCATGCCCATGTGTTTCTGAATCCTTTGTTTCCCTCATGCCTTTTGCTTTATTGATTTTGTTGTACATCCTGCACTTTGGGAGTCAAATGCATGATGTCCATGTAATCACTCGTGGTGTCACAGGACCTGTAAGCCACGTTTGTTTAGGTTTTCCTCCCTGCCTCCCTGGTTTTAAAAGAGACTGGACTCCCTTCACCCATGCAGGTGAAGGCTCTGGCATCCCTCCAACACAAGATGGCTTGTGAAGAGGTTTACAAAGACTGGTCAAGCACTCTCCCCTTCCCTGTGCTGTTACCACTTGTTTGCCTCATTCAGTGCTTCTTAAGGTTCAATTCAGGCATTGATGTTCTTTCCCTGTCACTAGGGAAAAATGAGTAAAGCAGGTCCTCGGGGCTTAGGCAGGTGGCTGAGTCTGTTTGTGTTCTTCCCTGTTCCCCTCCTTGGACTGTGACGTGCAGGTTCAATACTGCACTAGTCAGTTTACTCCATCCAGCTGTTTCCACTAATGCCAAGCCAGGGGTTGGAGGCATTTTCCAAGTGTTAAAAACATTGTCTCATTTCAGAGCTAATTGCGAGGATGGGTGACTCTCCTGCTGTTGGTCACGGAGCAAGATGGTGATGGGAACCCAAATTGCTTTTCGAGCCAGGAGGGAACATCATGGGAAACTCAGAAGGGAGGGACACCTTTCAGCTGGAAGCCAGGGCAGAGTATGGATTTAATTAAAATGATATTTTGTTTTGCTTTGGAGTGTAGTTGTCCAGCAAAGGGGCTGGCCTTTGCCACAGCCTGGCTGGAGGGCTGAGGCACTGCTCCTGTCCTGCAGCAGCTTTTGACCAAAAGGTTTAGGCAGAGCAACAAAGTTATGAAAACAGAAATGGGTCACTAGAGAATAGGGAAAGGTCACAGTTGGGAAGAATTGCATGAGTTGCTACTCTCCTAGCAGTTTGTGGTTTATGCTGTCTTTATTTCTTCTTCTGAGCTAGAAATCTGGGAGAGCGGTTACTGAGTTGAAACATGGGGAATGAAATAATTGAATGTTTGGATCAGAAGAGGAAAAAGTGCGAGCTGGGTGATGTGGCAAGAACATCCACTCAGACCATTTGCTTCTGTGTCAGTCACTGGAGGTTTTCAGGGTGATAGGGGAGTTCAGTGTTCAATACCTGTTTGGTTCCCTGCTTTCAAAGGAGAAGCTGGGTAAGAGAAGCAGCAGTGCATCAGCCTTCTTAGAGCTGGGCCGCTCACAGCAGTGCTTGGCAGCACTGGCAGGGCTTCCATTGAGATGACTGTGGTATGCAAAAATAAGTATCTGAGGCAATCGTTCATTATTTATTCAAAGCAGATGAGATGCCGTGGAAAGTGAAGTGGAAGATAAATAGGGAACGTTGCAAATCTTGGTAGCAAATCCAGCTGTAGTGCTCTGGACTCTTCCTGCCCTCGGACGTCCTTGGTTGCGCCTGCTGCTTTGCCAGCCCTACACAAGTCTGTGCAGCAATGTCTTCCCGTGTATGTTGCTCTTGTCTGCTTATTGCCTTCCAAATTCTCTGTTTATAGGCATTGTTTCTAGTCTTCCATGGTCTTCAGAAAGAAGCAGCTGAATTCCTTAAGTGTGGTTGTTTGGCCTCTAAGTCTAAGCAGGTCTTTCAAGGACCATGAACATCTCCCGCCCTCCAGACCAGAACCTGCACCTCTCATCAGTGCTGGCATAAGAGCCAGAATTACTGTGCCCTCTGTGCAGCTGGCTGTAGGGAAAGCAACTGTGCTTAGTTGTCTAAAATAACATGGAGAAAATGCCTTATTGTCCTGAAGCAAAGGGAGATCTTGCTCTTAGTTATTCTAGCTGAGCAGGAGAAGGGCTCGGTCCAATGTTGCATGGTGCAAAGCGTGGGAGTGGGTTGAGTTTGAGTTGCAGACAGTGGTGGTGATGGCAGGCACTCAGGATGCAGCACAGGAATTTGATTTTCAAGGTGAGCTGCAGACTGTTAGAAGGTAAGATGTGGCTTGAAGTTGAACTTCACGTTATGCGAGTGAAATAAAATCCTCATCCCTGTTCCTCATGTCACTTTAATTTTTTGCAGAGATGCTTTTTTGAGAGTGCAAAACAAGAAGCTTGAGGGATGGAAGCCCTGTACAACTACATCAAACATCCTAATGTTGACTAATAACAGCAATCTGTCATACAAACATATCAAAATTGGCTGTGCTTCATTGGTAATGTTGATCAGACTGCATGGCAGTACCTTCTGCCACCAAAATGATTTACAGTAAGTGTGCAGATGTTATTTACAGTGACCTGCTAATTCTTCTTGAATGAGGGATCCTTTTTCTTCTTGCACATGATAATCTTGGCTCCTTTTAAAGAGAGCTCTGTTCGCTCAGCTGAATTATTTGGAACAAATAAGTAGTTAATTAAAATGTCTGGTGCTATAGGGCTGTCATGAGGTTTAACATTAGCTAAATTTTGGCTGAGCTTGCTAAGAATAAAGGAAAATGCTCTTCTGTCAGAAGAGATGTGTTACTGTCTTTTGCAAAACATACCGAACACAAAGTTTTGTCTTAGCGCCATAGTCTTACCTACTCTGGGGTGGTTCTCTTCTACTTCCATTCTAACAATCTAGCAACACCCTTTACTTCCTGAATCGTAATTTGATCACAGTGGTTTTAGACTTTTTTCCCCGTGAATCCATTAAGAGAATGTATTTTACGCTCCACTGGGCTGCATTCAAATACCAATTTTAGTGTTAGACTGTCACATTCAAAAAGCAATCTGATTGAAAGCTGCTGATTTGAATGTCATTTGCATTACGTGCACAAAAGAGTCAAAAAGGATTGAAGTATCTAGGGTATAAAAGTACACACCACATGAAGTGTCTGGGAAGTGTAACAGTAGTTCATGAAGGCTTCATGAAGGAAGTATTACATAATTGTCTTCTTTTACTTAGTAATAATATAATTTAGTAATAAAAAAACCCCCAGCTTTTGCTTTACATCTGCTGCAAAATCATTTCCACTGTGTGTCTCCAATGTGATTCATTCAAATGAAAAACTAAGCGTGTCACACACTTCCTCTGTTGCGGTATTTTTGAATTTCCAAAGGAAGCAAAAGCCTCTGTGACAGACAAAATGGGGAGGCAGAATAGATGACGACTGCTGCCTTGTTATGGTAACTTCTTTCTTTAAAAGTCAAGGTAAAGAAAATAGGTATTTAAAGAATTTCAGTCTATGAAAAGCACAGATGTGCCTGCATGACTGTGTCTTCAGAGCCTGTGGAGAAGAGGGAGGTGTTTGCCTTAAGCAGTTGTGCATCTGGTTAGGATTATGGTTATTCTCCACGTGTGTGCCGTGACAGTTCTTGTGCTCTAAATTGCCTCTTCAGTGCTTGTTCACTTGCACAGTGCATGCTGGAAGTATTGATTCATTGCACACTGGCAGGGCAGAGGTGGACCAAAACTTGCAGGACTGAAATGGAGAGGGACCAGATCCTGAGATGAAAAGAGGCCAAAATCAAAGCCTAACACAGACACACAGAGGCTTGGAACCATCTAGTACCCAAACACGAGGGTGGGGCTGTGCTCTGAGAGCTTTTCCAGAGATCCCCACGGCAGCAGCAGTGGCTGCACCTTTACCTGAGGAATGTTATCTCAGTGCCTTGATCTCGAGACAGTTTCCTCGTGAATCTTTTGGATGTGGATCATAGAACTGTGGGTTGCAGTGCGTAGTGAAACAGGGCATTGTCTCCAGAAGCCATGGATGGACAACCACTGATCAGACAGATATAGGATGAAAGGTGCTGGGGGGAGGTTTTGCTTGTAGAAGAGAAAGCTGTCGTGTCTGAATGTAATTGTCATTAAAAATAGGATCTGCAGCTTGAAAAGCAAAGGCTCTTAACAAATAATTTTTGTGGTCCGATTCAGGCACAGGGTCGCCCTCCCATTGTGTAAGGCAAAGCACAATGAGGTCCTGCAAAAAGCAGCTCTAATGCCTTCTGTCAGTAGGGAAAAGCTACATTCCATGTGCCACAGGTATTGCTTGTGTGTTGGCTTTACCTTTATGTTTTCTCTGGATGCTGGGAATTTTGAAATACGAGTTTGGAGGAAAACTGGGGAAAAGACCGTAACTGGGCATCACATGGACTGCGGACAGAGACTTGTGTAATGCCTGCATGCAGGGTGGGATACAGCTGGATAAAAGGCTTCAGGAAATATCAGGAGAAACACCTAAAGGCATCAGTTGTGGTGTGGGGCATTTTTTATATTATTTTTTTTTTTTGCTGGAAAGAAGCAAAACTTCTGAGGTTTGAAAAATCTTTTAATTAAACTGAACACAACACTTGACAGTGACTGGAGAAAAGCTTTTTCTTTAGGAAGATGGACAGGATAACTGAAAAGATTAGTTTAATCTCCACGTTTTATCACCTGATTAGTGTGTGTGTGTGTATATATATTGCCTTCTCACAGCAGATCCAGCCCTGGAAAATGTTTGGAAAGACTTTTCTTTGCAACTGTCCTCATAGTTTCAGAAGTGTCTGACAAATCTTTAACAGAACAAGTTAAAGGGCAGTCACTGGGGAAAGCCCCGTGCTAGGAACCAGCCAGCTGGCCTTGCATTTGATCTTTTTAGGCTGTGGAACCCACCAGAGAAAACAGGCTTTCAGGCTGAGCTTTGTTGCCCACTAGAGCTTGGTTAGGTCCACTACAGTTTCCAGCCAGAGTATTGACTACAGCAGAGACATAACCATCATCTACAAACCCCAGCTGGAAAAGAGCCAAATATTCTGAAAACTGCAGAATTTGGAGGAATATGGATCTGCATGTATTGCTGTCTCCATGTGGCAAAGTTCAGTTAAAGGAATATGTGTGGAAGACTTGCATGAGCTAAAAGAATATTTTTAAATTGCCCTTCAAAATGTGCACATAGAGCCTTGCTGAGCTCCTGATGCTTCTTCTCACAGCTTTTTGAAGCTGTAAGCTTTTTTTAGATCTCCGATCCAAATGCACAAGCAGGTCTTGACATCTTTGCTTTCTTTGAAAATAGAGAAGGGGCAGAACGAAGGCAAGCGGACTAGGAGGAGCTCAGAGATGCGATCGTGTGTTGGAGTTGTGCCTTGCTGCCCTGAGTATTGGTAGCATCGAATGTTACGGCAGGCTCACGCAGCAATCCTGTCAGCCTCGGCAGCTCATGGGAAGCTCAAAACACAGCTGGGTGTTCAGGAGCCTCATTGTTTTTCTAGGCAGCAGTCAAGGGATAATTTGTCTCGCATGCTTGCGTATTCCGCACAGTCTGTAAGGCCGGTCTGCCCTTGTGTGTGCACCCGGCTCCTTTTGGCACTTGTGCTTTGGCACAACGCGGATCTCTGGTTTTCTGGCTCCTGCAAACCTGTTAGAGCCCTGTGCAGAAGTGGCTGTGGCTTGCATTTTGGACTGTGACTGTCCCCTGACGGTTCCACTGCCCTTTGTCAACAGCAGGTGCAGGCAGCCAAATTCTGCTCCCAGTCATGGTGGGGAAGGTGATGGGATCTGAAGTTTCATATAGAGGTCCGTTCAGGGTAATTCACTTTAGGCGTACACTGCATCATTAATAAACATCAGAGTGGGCCCCCTGCTTTCTGGAGATGGACATTCTGTGGTTCTGTGATACATCCCTCAAAACACAACCTGTCCAGTGGCCTGTGACTCCTCACAGCTCACAGGGTGGTTAGTGGAGTGGTTCTGAGCAGAGCCCTGTTAGAACAAGATGACCATTTAGGGCCTTTGTAGTGTTTGTACCTATTACGTTGTGTTGGCTTGTTTCTGCCAGGGATCATAGCTATGCATAAGAAGAGCTGGAAGTGTTGGCTTCAGAAGTCACTGTTGCTGTATAAAGCAAAGGAATCTCCTGCTAGGAGATACCTAGGGCGTACCAGTGCAAAATATCTTAGTGCAAAGCTCTGTGTTAGTTGCAGAATAATTGCTGTTGGTTTGCTACACATTATTTATTTTGTTTGATGTCATATTTTTCACCCATTCAGAGCTTGAAGCATTTCACATGTGTAATGGAAATATTTTCAGTACAGTAAGCTTGCGTGTTCTGGTATCTAATCGAACAGTCCCCTGAGTAGTTGTTTATATACCATGTGGAAAAGAGAGATGGGGAGCAGGATGTACAGTCCAATTTCAAAGTGTGCTCTTAAACCTGCAACCTCTGCCTAATAAAACGCAGGCCTTGAAGATAAATCTGGTTTCCAGCTTATCAAGTAATTACGTGCTTTCAGATCTAAAGACTGAATGTTTATCCAGCAACCTCACTTTTCAATTGAGGGTAGTTGAAGCCCTCCACAAATGAAAAATGCAGCAACTGTGTGAATATGATGTGTGACCTTTCATTATTCAAGAATCTACCTCAGTTATGTAGAAATTTAGCAAGGAGCCTGAATTTCACTTGGAAATGGGTTCGTACTCAGTGGAACACTTGGTAGTGATGAAGTCAGAGCTGCTCTGCTGGGCAGTGGTTTAATTTCCCAAGCTTTCCCTTCTGTCTGTCAGAATGTCAGCATGTCAATTATTTCTGCTCATTGCTCCCAGATGATTTGGTGATCTTTGATGGAAATGGATTGTAAAGCTGACTGGTGGTAGTTGCTGCTGCTGTTGTTATTATAATTGCTATTGTTGTTTATTTTCATCGCTGTTAGCTTTGCAGTATCACTTGTTAAAATAGTGAGCAATTTTATTTTGAATTTGTGAAACCTGTTGTCACTGGTCTGCATTAAGATGAGGCACTTGCAAAACTTACTCGATCTTGGACCCGTAAAGTTCTCTTCAGTACAGAAGACCATAACTAAATGAACAGCAACGTGCCCTTGAGTTTGGCACCCTTTACAGCTTTGTTGCTTCTGACGCCTCAATCTGTTGGCTAAGAACTTTCCTTCACTTACTTCCCAAAAGCAACATCTCTTTTGTCACAGAATACACTGGGTTGGAAGGGACCCACAAAGACCATGCAGTCCAGCTCCTGGCCCTGCACAGGCCCATCCCCAGGAGTCACCCCCTGTGCCCTGGAGCATCATCCAAACACCAAGTGCCCTCCTCATTATGTGTTTTCTGGCTGTAGATAATGTGGAGGATGTACAAATAACAACAAATACTTGCTTCATTCTGCATTTTTGTTTCTGGTATGCTGTGAATATAGAAGCAGGACGTAGACCTGCTGTAGCAGTGCATGGAGATAACCTGTTTTCAGCAATATAACCCACCTGCCTTTCTCAGGCACCAGCACATACTAGAAATGTTATATAATTTGCCTGTCCCGGATGATCTGCCTAGAGACCGCAAAAAGACATCCGTAAATTTAAATCAGCCATTCTTTGCATAGAGAAGGAGCAATATGACTGGAAAGAACAACTGAAGGAGGAAGAAGAGGAGACAGGCATCTAATTTAAAGTGTTGAACACAGAAGCTGATCTGCACTGTGCTAAGGATGAGTATGGTCTAGCATTTTTCTTTGAACCTGTATGAGATGATCCTGAAATGATGGGGTGTTAGAGACAGTGAATAAACTCTCCCCATGCAAAGTTTCTTCTATTCCTTGTGACATACAGATCTTCCACTGAGGCTGAGAGGGTTTAGAAACTGTCAGACAGAACAATAAGGAAAAAAAAAGAGTATTACCTAATCACATACTGAGCCAAGTTAGAACTTGATACGCAAATTAAAGGCAGCCAGCAGCTCACAAGAGAACTGACAAGCAGTGGGAAGTAATCAGTATCCTTCCTAAAGGATCAGTCTTGGGACTTGGGACTAATCTTGCTGTTTTCTTTATTATCCCAAGACCAAAAAGAAAAAAGGAGCTAGTGGATATTTTGGAGTTTCATCCACAACAGGAGGATATCTCTCTTTCCAATTTGCTGCCTTTAGGTAATCAAAACTTTCAAATTCCTTTGTACTCATCTTGTACATGTAGACATTTGAGTAAGGAAGTACCCTTTTTTTTTCACATTTGGGGCCTGGTCTCAATTAATTCTGCCCAGTAATCAACATCTGAAATGCAGCTCACTCTCACAATGCAGATCCCTTTCAGAGCAATTACATATCTCTGAAACTAAGGACACTGGTAGATACTGGCTAAGGAACAAGAATTCTGTTGCATAAAGCCTGTCTGAGAGTGCAAGAGAGAGGGACTTGTTGTATTGGTCATATATATTTAAATAAAATTTATGATTGGAAATGCCTTGCAGGGAAGTTTATGCCATCCAGATTAACATCTCTTTTGCTGTTTTCTCTGCATTTTTCACACTCCCAGTGCTCTTGGGTCCCTAGGTTGGTGGCAAAGGATCACATTAAGGTAGTGCTTAGGATGTCTAAAATTTGAAAATTGAAAACACTTCAGTACGAGCCTTGCTGTTTCCTCCTTGTTTGCCTTACCTTGAGATGATCTTGAGAATTGGCAATTAGTCTGGAAACTGAAGTCAATTCAGATACAGTGTCTGCTTATTAACTTTGGTTCTTTGGAATGTCTGCCATCCTATGTGGTAAAAAGCAAACACTGTTAACCTGGAGCCCCTTTAATATTAAAACGAACAACAAAAAACCAAACACAAAATCAAACCCAAAAAAAGGACAAATAATGGGAAAAGCACAAAAGCCAAAACAAAAACCTGTGTCCAGAGAGTGGCATGGGATATTTGAAGTGCAGGTGCCTCTCTCGCTGCCTCCCACCTCCTGTGGTTGGGTGACAAGGGATGCTGCCTGCCCTGTTCCCTTGGCTTTGTGGGCACAGGGGTTGTGGCTGGGCAGCTTTGCTGTTCCCTGGGTTATTTCAGGAGGTGCCTTGTCAGTGGTGCCAGGGACAGTATTTGATTTTAATACCTGGCTGAGTATAGTTTTGCTGCGTTTCTGAAAATGATAGAGTCCTTAGTCTTGGTTCAAAGTGTGTCCAAGTCGCAAAAGGGACCCTCAGGTGACACGGCGGGGTGGTGGCTCGTGCTGTCCACAAGCAGTGGCACGGGATCCCCTTCTGTCACAGACGGGTGCAATTCCAGCGCTCTGATTTCCCTTGCACCAGCTACCCCTTCTCTTCATACACAAGTGCACCCAGAGAGAGCAGAAATTCCCGCTTCCAGGTTATTTTCCAAGGAAGGCAAGGTGCTGTGATCAGCCCCATCAATAGTTAGGATCCAAAGGGCCTGATGAGTTTGGTAGACAAAAGCTTTTCACCATGTGGATTACACAGGGAGCCTGTGTAAGCATCAATTAAAGCTTCTCTCTCCAAACCGTTGCTTTTCAGACAAGGAAGGGAGCAGAAGGGAAATTTCAGAGAAGATCCAAAAATAGCAGGTGGCTGTCACTGCCGTGCTGTGCTCGGTTCTAATCATCAGATTGGAAAAATAACGTGTTTGGGTCGCACAGGGATGTACAAGAGTAGGTCTGCTGTTTAAATGGCAGAAAGGGGATACGGAGTGATAGGAGTTGAATATATGAGACTGCAACTCCTGACAGGCCGTTCTCACGCAACACTCAGCGTTCTGCCTGCTTATTTCAAAGTCCTGGAGGATGGTAGTGGCCTTCTGAGAAAGGTGTTTCACTGCTGTGTTACTGCACTTTCTGACCTGGGGGTGAGTATTCAAGATACTTGCTTTCATTCACCAAACTTAATACCTCAGAAGAATTTGCTCCAGTGCAGATAAACACAGGGAATTTTCCCAGCAAATAGAACATCAGCTGTACTGGTTGGATTTTGTTTGGTTGTGGGGTTTTTTTCTTAGGTTTGGTTTTTTGGGGGTTTAGAAACCTTTGGTTTTCTGCTCTTCAGTTTCTAATAGGTAGCAAAGAAGGTATTATTTCTTTAGTTGGTCAGATACCAACTAAACAGACTCATATTGTGTCCATTTTAAGTAACTGCTGTGATTTCGTGAGCAGTAGACTTTTCTTTTGAAAGGGAGTGACTTAATTAATGCAGAAGAACTCTTTCATCACCATTATCTCAACATAAAATGTATGGTATCAAAAAAACTCCCCTCCCCCAGAAGCCAACACACTGCCTCATTAAAAACGAAAACAGGAAACATTTTATTTACTTTGAAAAAGATCGCATCGAAATAGAAATAGGGGAAGGGAGGAGAGGTTGCAGCTGTTGCAGTCAAAATTTCAACTACAGAGCTCTCTTTTTTCCTTTTTAACGCTTGTCAAATTTGACAAGTTCATGTGGACAAGTTGTGGAGCTGTGCATATATTTACATATATTTACTGGCTTCGTTTCCTGCCACCAGGTAGGACTTGCTTAATAAATCAAGTGATGTTATGTAAGGTTAGAAGTGATGGTCGAACCTGAACCTTCTTGGTTTATTTCTCAGTGATGGGGCTTTTCACTTGAGTGTGAGTTGCAGTTTTCTGGCTTCGTATGCATGTGCTCCAACATGATTAATGAGTTATTTTAATCCATCTGAATGGCAGTGTCACTGGAAGAGTCAAAACATCATGGACCCCAGAATGAAGGGCCAGGCAATCTGTACAGTATTAGCTTGGTGCCAAGCAGTCAGCCAAATTTAAGTCCAACAACTGCAAGAAAACGCATTTCACTTAATTAAGTATTTTTTGCTATTTAAATATCCAAAATAATTTTCGCCAAGTGCACATACTTGATTTGTTCTCCACTACAAAACTGAAAAGACAATTCATACAATTAAGCTGATCTAAAGAGAAGCTGTTCAATACTTGTTATTCGACAGTATTCGAAATTCCCCAATACAAATTAGGGAACTTAATGGCTTTGCTTTCCTACTCCCGAAATACAAAAGGCTTCAATTCACTGGTTTCCTGCTGGCTGTAATTCATAGACATAAACCAGCTCCATTAGTTTGGGTCCATCGTCCTAAAGCAGGCTCCAGGAGCTTACTGCTCATAGGAAATCCCTGCAGCTTTTATGGTTATCAGTAGCTCAGGTTAGAGGATCTTGCTCTGTCTCTCTACAATTCTGTCTCTTTAAATCTTTTCAGAATAGCCTGCTTCATATTTGTCCCGTGCTAGACTTGGGTTTGATTCTGTTAGGGTTGTTCTGGATCAGCTGTGAAACATTGGGCCAACAATAAGGATGACCAATGGCTGGGTTACTGCCATCTCTGCAAAAAATGTTTCCCAAACTAATTTTGCTTTCTTTCTGATAGTGATTGAATGCTCTGGTCTCACACCACCACCCTCCTGTTACAGACAACGAGATGTTAAGCTTGTTTGGTTATGCATCCACATGTTTTATTTTCTTTGCTAAGCCTCATCCAAGACCCACAGTCAGGCCCTGCAGTCCATTTCTGTTCATCACTCTCTGCAGCAGCATCTCTTGCTTGGATCCATGTGTGCTTTTCCCTGGAGTTGTTTTTGGGTATCAATTGCATTGAGTCCAATTCACAACGTAAATACTTGTCTGCACATCTGGATGTGAAAATGTTTGGGGCTTCAAAATGTTCCGGTGACTGAAGATGTATATGGAGAATGTGAAGGTCTGAAGTTATTCTCTGAGTGGGCAAAAGGGGAAGACGATACCACAGGGGCAAAATGAAATTCCAGAAATTGACATTAAAAGGAAGAGAGAACTGGGAACCCTCTCTCTCCTTGCTGTTCATTGACCTCTTCAGGCTCCCTGAGGTGGGAATACTGCATGATGATATAGCTCAAGTGAGGGAATTGTTTGTTAGGGGAGTCTGGAGCACAGGATGTGTGAGAAAAGGCTGAAATAAACTACTTTGCTCAGCCTCCAGAAGAAAAGGTGAACAGCAGATCGTATTGCTGCCAAATTTCCTAGTAGGAGGGCAGAGAGGAAACAGAAAGACACTCTTCTTGAAGGCAAGTAGGGACAGGAAAAGAAGCAACAACCCTTTTGCAATACAGGAGATCCCAATGAAATACACTGAGAAAGAAAATGTCACCACAAGAGCGGTCAAGCACTGGAAGAGATTTCCCAGAGAAGTGGAGTCTCCCTCTTGGAAGATGCTAAACCTGGACTGGAAAAGGCTTCGAGCAACCTGAGCAAATATAACCTACTCTGAGCAAGAGGGTGGACCAGGTGGCTTTGAAAAGTCCCTTCCACCTGAAACAGTTCTGACAATCTGTAGCTCTTACTCAGTTGGTCGGTGACATACTAGGATTGAATGGGTGCACTACTGTTTGGGTAGGTGAAATCTAGGGGAAGGAGAGTGTTTAGAGATAGCATTTAATTTATATAGGTTGCTTAAACTTTATTTGTATGTACCGTGATTTGGAGAGGCTCCATAGGTTGTCTCCTTTCTTCTCTTTTAGCTGGAGGATATATGGCTTTTCTGTGTCTGCTATTAACGCTATACATACTATACACTATGCATCTGTTTGAGATTAGCACCTCCAAACTGAGCCTCAGTGCTCAGGAATTGTTAAAGGACTGAACTGAGTGTCACTGGTACACTCAGTGAGCGCAGGTACAGGTGTCAAAAAATAGCCTTGGCCGGCTTGCTGTATGAAGATCTTAGAGATACAGCACACATTAGGATGTTTTATGTATTCTGTTCTATGTTCTCGTGCTCAGAAAGGTTAGAGAAAGAACATGCTTGACTTTCCCTTAACAAAGGGCTAAGAGGGACATAGGAGAGTGGACAACAACACACTGCTGTCTCCAAACACACAATGTGCTGGGTGTGTAATGTCTCTCAGGATGGGAGAAATGCTGGGATGTTCAGATTGACATTTCAGTGCCTGTCTGAATTCAGTATCTGTCTGAAATACAGGGTTCAATAATCCTATTATGTGTGTCTGACACACTGCTCCTTCTTTAGCAATGTGCCTCCCATAGCTGCTCTAATAAGACAGAACAGCCGAGGCCTCATCCTATCACTCAGCAAAGCTATATCGTCATCGGATGCGATCTATTGCTTTCTTTCCTGCTGTGTGCTATTGATTTTTCTAACCTTTCCTAATGTTAAATTTGTTTGGCTTTTTAACTTTCTTACCAAAGGTTAATGTTACTAAGTCGAGCAGGTAGCTATAAAACATTACTGCCTATCTAGCCATTGTTATACTGTCCTTTCATTAAACTCTGGCTGCAATGGATAGCTCTGTCTTGGAGATTTTTGTCATTCCAGAATAATACGGTGGAGGTTGAAAAGAATTGCATTACAATTGTCATCCAATTTTGTGGCGTAAAATACTGGATTTGATATATCAGGAGCAACAGATTTATCTGAAGCCCTTATATTGTGAGTGAAGATGAACTGCACAGACATTAATTCCAGCAAGGCTGCAAAGAGGACACAGGAAGATGTGAGTGCTGCCGCCCGTCCTCTCCCCCAGTTCGGTCTGACCATGCCAGGCTGACACTGTGGCAAAAGGAGCAGTTCTGAAATCACTGCCAACTCTAGAACTGGTTATCTGCTCGATGTGGAAAGAGAATGAGAAATCACAGTTCAATTTGGAGGAAGTTGTGGCTTTAATGGGAGCACTCTATCGACAGTTTTTGACATGATGGTCTACAGCAGTACTTGTGTAAAGCATCAGAGGGATGGGCAGGGAGTGGACAGTTCCAGGATAGCACTCTTTAGCCACAGAACCCTCTTGGTGTCAATAGCACGGGTACAGTAACCTGCCTTTAATGAACTGTGCATTTGACATCCCATTCACATATTTAGATTGTGTTCCTGTGATGGGTATTGGAGGCCTTTTATTGTGATTATGTGCAAAGGACAGTAACAGGGCTGAACACACGTTTTCGGTGTCTGGTGCATCGTGGCTTTCTTCTGGAGCTGTGGTAAATGACCTTCAGTGCTCTCCAAGCACCATGCTGATGTCATCTTGCCTTGGTAGTACCTTGTAGTTGCTTTAGAATATTTTTCTTACCAAAGAACATCCTGAGAAGCTGGGCAAGAATGGAACTCAAGTGAAATGTTCCTAATAGTAGCTAAAATAATAAATAATAATTTAAGCTGTTGTAGGTCATCACTGTAAAAAAGAGACTTGACCCTTTGGTCTTCCCCGCGTGGAAAGCAGAATTGCAGCATACCTGCAGCTGCCAAAACCTGCCTGTTCAAGGAGATCAGCCTTCCTAATGACTGCAGGAGGATTTCAAAGTGCTGGGGGGGGGGGGGGGGTTTAAATAATTTTTTTAAATGAAGTTTTTGAGGAGGGAGGAGAAGAGGTAGAGTGGAAAATGTTAGTAGCTTCTTCTTCCTTACCTCTTCTGCTTCATGCAGATCCCCTTCTGCGTGATGGCTCTGTTTGGTTTTATATGCCTGCTGGCTGTGGGGGGAAGCACTGCAGCGATCACGGGTGTCTTCCTGCTGGAGGCGTGTTACCTTGTTGTATGCAATCCACTGATCTGGGACGGTTTGTCTTTTGCACCTTCATTTTCACCACTAAGGTGGAGGCATCTTCAACGATTTGGTGTCCGTAGTTTTTTGGAGGGTTTTTTGGTGTTTGGTTTTTGTTTGGGTTGGGTTTTTTTGATGTAACAAAATATTGTGCTTTATAAACACAGGTATGTGTACAAAAATTATGCAGTCTGAATGCTTTTCTCTTATCATTTGTTATTGTGTGTAGCAGAAACTTTAAACCTGTCAGGTAAGACAAAGATAGGAGGCTTTTAAGGGCACCATGAAGTGGTAGGAAAGGGAACCTCTAAATCAAATGTGTGTGGTTCTTATTTTAATTTACAGTGCTTTATTTGGTATTTTGTATCCTTGAAACCTCTCTGAAGAGTGATTTTATGTGGTAGATACACTCCAATTTTTCTTGCTTTTTATCAGAGGCTTAGGACTTGCTCTAGTCCTCAATTAAGAAATCTGAACTCCTGCTCTTCTCTACTTTAACATGCTCTTATCCATAATACCCACTGCAAGGAAATCCTTGTTGGATCATTGCCAATGAACTGGTACAGCTGCACTGGTTCTGGGAGGCTTGAACACTTGTGTGTGCTCCCGTTTGCACGTGTTTGAGTATCTGCAGCAGCACCAGAGAGAACAGTCTTTTTCCTGGACATCACTGGTCACCCGGGGCTCGCTGCACCAGGACTTGCTCATCCAGCAGAGTGTCATAAAACACATTTATCCAAACAACAAATGTGCTCAGTGGGTTCTGAATATCAAACCGCGGCTTCACAGCAACTTGTTCAGCTGGGACCTGCACTCTGCAGGCTCTGTAAGGGTGACAGTCCTTCACCTAAATCTGCATCTCCGTGCAGAGACTCTGAGGTGCTGACTGCACTTAATTCCACCAAAGACATCACTAGTTCTCAAATTGAAACAATTATTGACTTTTTTTTTCCTCTCTCTGTTTTACTGCTTCTTCACTAGGGATGTGAGTTAATTGAGACCATGGATCAGGACCTCACAGATTTCACCAAGTGCCTTCAGATACTACAGAAGAAGATAGAGAAGAAGGGACTCCAGGTAAAGACAACACATCTTTTGTCTCTGCTTCTTAGTAATTACTCTTTCTCTCAATGTATTTAGGTTTCTCCTTTAAGTTTGCACTGAAATGTAACTAGTTTCTGTAACCTTGCCATTCTGCAGTTTTGCCATAATTTACTGCACACCTGGTAAGCATTGATGCTTCTGCTAGAAGGAATTACAAAGTGTGTCGATGAACAAGTGTTGGCTTTCTTAAAAGGCGGCTTGTATTGATTTCTGTTAATGAACTACCCAAAGTACAGAAGAGCTGTTGTGGCTGCTGTTCAAAGAAAGGGTCCCACTTCAGCATGTAAATATATTTTCAAGACTTGGCACGCTAAGCCTTGATGTTCATCTCCTTTCTCTCCCCATCCAAAGGTGAGATGGAGAGGGGGAATTTTATCCTGCTGATATTACATATGGTAAGCAGCACCTCCTTCTGCAAAAGGTTCCCCTGGATTCAAAGGGAGCCTTTGCAGAGCAAGCAGTGCACTCAGCTTAAAAGGAGCCATATGGAGTTGTCAGCAGCTTCTTTCACTGGAAAGACAAGGAAGGCAATGTTCCCCCTCCCCTTCCACAGTTTAGTTTTGAAGGCTCACTGGTTCTGTCTCTCTGAGAGGAAAAGTTAAAATTCCTTGGGAATTTCAAACGTGATGGGTCAGTGACAGATGTGCTCCTGGAACTGCTGCCCTCTCCTCCCCACGGAAGAGTCATTCAGAGGGGCTGCCTTCTCCCTTCTGCTCTTCACCTGTGGGTGAGGAGAGGAAACAGCTGCTGCATCCTCTTACCCAAAGGGAGGACAAGAGATGTAAGAAAATTAGAACAACACATCGTGGAAGGAGATGTGTAAAGCTCCCTTTTTGCCATTTTCATTGTAGCAGGATAAGAAAGTTGCCTGGTTTTCTGAGATCACTGTACTTCAGCAAAGCAACAAGGGATGGAAATGCCAATAGCCCTCCTTCTTTCTTCTTTCCTCGCTTCAGGCTGATAAAAGTTGACCAGTTTTTGCTCAAGGGGTTTTGAAAGGTCTTGTTCTTCTAAAGGAAATAAATGTCCTTGGGACACTTTGGAGTGCTGTTGCACAATGCCCATCTGCAGGTGCATCTCAATATGCACTGTTGCCCATCGGGGTGTTTTTCCTCACTGGTATGGACAGGGAAGGGAGGGTTTCCCCATACACTTCTCTGTCTGGCTGTGAGCCAGGAAACTCTTTATCTGAGAGTTTATTTTCTTTCCCCCTCTAATTTACCATCACAAGAGTACACAGGGGTGTCTTTCCATCTAGAACAGGAATGCTAATGAGAGCCATTGGAACAGATGACCGCCTATGCCTAGGCTTGGTTTTGAATTTGGCAAGTAAGGTGCTTTCCTCTTAACAGAAATACCCTTAGAATGAAGGAGAACTTGGATGTTTCCTGGATTTGGTTCATTATTGCTGTAGAGGGAATGCTTTTAAGCTATCATGAGAGGTTTTATAACAAATAAACAACATGTGGTTAAAATAAGAGCAATGGGAACATGGCAGCTACAGATGTGTTTCAACAATAAGTAGCCTGTTTGTAAAACTTGTGAGTTCTTTGGTTGCTCTCACAGTAAATCCGTGTTGAGTTGGCTGCATTGTGATCCTGGATGGTATTTCCTGGAGTACAGAGTGTAATTGCAGTAATTTTAGAGTTCCTGCCAATGAACTAAATGTAACATTTCGGTTTAGTTACATTTTCATGTAAGAGATGTGCTTTGAATACTCTGAGTTTTTCAGAGGTGTAGGAAGTAACACAGATTTTCTAAAACTAAGTGGCACGTTCATGAAATCCTCCCTGCTTCTTGTTTGCAGTGTCTGTTCCATCAAACATAATAAGGTGCCATCAGCTGATTAATGCACACTAGCTAAAGCATCAATGCATTTCTATTTTTGGTCTTCTGCATTCTCTGATATAAAGTCATGGACTCAACTTAGGCAGATAATATGTGAGACTTTAACAAATGGAAGACACAAACTGTGTAAGTTACAAGTTTGGTTTCCAATTTGCCCTTTGTTCAGAAGCACTGGGTGTAATTCATTAGCGGGAGGTTTGGTGGTTCTTCAGAATGCCCTGGCAATGCAGGACATGGCTTGATGTCTGGTCTCTCAATAACACAGAGATTCTGAGCACTTGCAAAGTACGGTGTCCTCAGTTCATGGATGCAGCCTCTTGGCTCCTCTGAATCTCTAGGCACTTTAAAGACTTAGATTTGCACTTAATTTAGGTTTCCTTATGGGTAACATTCTGCCATTAAAAATCCAAGTGGTAAGAAAACAGGCTGTTACAGCCGCAGATCTAAAGTCTTTGAGGAGAATGCAAATTTCTTCAGAGGAGAAAGCTGCCACTGGGTTGTGTGTTCACCTGGGAGTAACATAGAGCTGAGAAGAAAAGAAGGTCTGGGGTTTGAAAATTAGAACTGGGGGTTCTTCATCTGCTTCTGTGTTTTTTTGACCTCAAGTGCTTGCATGTTGCAAAGTGGAGACTTCTTTCCTTCTGGAAAAACTATCATAAAAGCGTTTGTTTTTAACTGAGAGTGTTAGCTAGGTGGAATATTTCTTCCTGGTTCCAGGAAAAGTATGTTTGTCTCCAGGTTTGATTTTTTCCCCCACTCAGTCTGACTTATTCAAAGCACTTTTCAAAGAGGAATAGGACAAAGAGAGAAATCTTTTTTCTCATAATTGATAGTTGAAGTTTCTAAACAAGGAAAGCATCTCTTTAAAAAACTGATAGCACAGTCATGCCGTGTGTGCTGTTCTTTCTGTGTTGCCATATGTTAAGCTGGGAAGTAAATTCCATTCAGTGTTTACCACGGATCCCCAATCCTGTGACATTGTTTGGGTGAAATTCAACTGTGAGCAGCTGAGGTCTTTGAAATGGATGTTCCTTCATTGGTCAGAGAAGAAGTTCTCATTTTTCTGCTATACTGACCGGATAAAATTTCTACTCCCTCAGTCACCTCTGCAGACGTTCTGTGTCAGGGAGGTTTTTGAGCTCACGTGAACGTAGAGGGGCTATATTTTCTTCCAAAGGAATTAAGTTCATGTAATTTACTTTCTGTGTCTCTACATCTTCATCATCCTCCTTCTCTTCCTTCGTGATTATACAAATAGCTGTTGAACAGATAGCTTTGGAACAGAGGAAAGAGAATCATGCCAAGCAGCTTCCTTGGAGGTCACCTAAGGGGCAGTGGAGGTGAGACATACTCAGTGTCTGTCTGGAGAGAAAGCTGCAAAAGAGGTGGGTTGGATTTTACTGGTGGATAGAGAGTTCCATTTGAGAAGAGGCCTTAGAAATGTCTTTACAAGGAAATAAACATCTAGAGTTGATGGTCAACTGAGACACAAATGTGGGAGAAAAGTCACCTTGTTAGTTCCTGAACTCCTTGTTTGGTATAAACAGCAGTAATTCTGATTTCTGGCACAATTAACCAAATTCCTGGCTGCTTTTTCCTTATTTCTCAAATCAACACTCTTAGCATAGTTTCTGCATCCTCAGGGTCATTCCTTGCTGGTTCACATTGCATATTTTGGTCGCATGGCCAAGTCGTGCAGAAAGCAGCATTGGGGTTATTTTGTGAGCTCTGAGTCACCTGATTAAATGTATTTACAGTTACATAAACACTGGAGTGAATTTTAGAACAAGCAGTGCCCTTTATATGGGATCAGTCTTAATCTTCCCTCTCCACAGCCCTAATTCATTTGAGTTGCATCCTATGGGATGGGTGAAGCAATGAAGCACCACCAAGAGAATGTGACTCCTGAAGTCTCTGTGCCTCCTAAAGGTTGTCAGATATTTCTCTTTCTGCATGACTGTGAGTACACATGCACACACATGCATGTGCAAGGATGGACATCAGTGCACACATTTTCTGGCAGTGCACCGTCCTGTCCTAAATGTGCTTTTTTATTGTCTTAATAACTCTGTCTCTACTGCTGCTCTGTGTTTCTTTCCTGTTGTTTGTGGTCTATTAGGTGGGCACATTTTGCTTTACTGGTTTGATCACTATTTTATTCATTCTGTAGTTAGGTGAGTACTTTCTTCTCTTCATTATAAGGCCCTCAAATAAACTTATTTCTGTCTGGTACCACTTTCTGTTCTTCATTTTCTCTCATCTTAGCACAAGCTGTTTCAAGAACCCAACTGAACTGTCAAAATGCTAGGCAAGCCTACAATATCTCTTATTTAGGGATCAACAGATCTTGCATTACAAGTGTACACTGTTACCTTCAATTTGCAGATCTAAAGCAGAAGTACAGAAGCAACTTGTCCACAGTCTCCCAGTGTGCTCATGGTACTCTTGGGGAGGACACTCCAATTCCCAGTCTTCATCCAATGCTCTTTCCATGGCATTCCTCTGGTCTGACTCACAGGCAGCTCTCACCAGCGAGAACTGGAAGTGTGTTTATCAACTGTGCAGCTCCAAGAAGAATGCTCATAATATAAAGACAGATTTAAGCCATTACCTTTATCTCGGAGTTACAAACTCTGCTTTCTTTAACTGTTTCATCTAAAATGCCATTTAGTCTTAAAACTAAGCTCTGGGACTTTTCATTTAACTTTATTATCTTTTCTGCTTAAAAAAAAGTTAAAGCAGCTCATTTAGTTATATGGGCTGAAGATATAAAAAATGAATTTTATTAGCACCTACATGCCTTTTAGTGGTTTAATGTTAGTGTGTTTAAATTGATAAAAGCACCGGTGTCAATATGAAAAAGGGAAAATATCCAAACCAAATCTTCCTAAAACCCCTTGGCAATAAAGGCTTACTATACTAACATTTCCATTTTAAAATTACACTTTAAAGGTTCAATCAGTCAGCAGTCTAGGGGATTAATTCTTTTAAATGAACGTAAGCATTCTTCTCTTTGCACTTTTAATGCAAGTGTGAAATCAGTCCCCTTTCCTCTCCCTTGAGGGAGGTTAAACACAATGTTAGTGGAGTCCTGTGTTTGTGAAGTGCCAGAGAAGACGGGGAAGTGATGGGCATGTGCCACCTTCAGCTCTGCAGTGTCCAAACAGCTTATTAAGCTCTCTCTGGTTTGTCTTACATGGAGAAAAGGACCCCGAAGGAAAACAGAAAGTAGTCTAAAATAAAAATTAGGAAATACTTCAAAAGGGAATATTTTTTAACATAAAAAACAGTCCTACAGAGAAGGGGTATAGTTACTGCAAATCCTGTGCTCTGTCTGGCTTAGGTTTGGTTTTTTCTGTCAGCTGAGTTTTTCCTGATGATGTGGCATTTTTTAGCAGCAAATACATTGGCTTTAGTTCTTGACTGAATTGTAATTTTGCTGCTTTTGTTAGTAGTTGGTCATTTCATGATGGAACACTACTTGTTTGCATTTCCGAAGACTTTTAGGGGTCCAGAACAGTAGCGGAAGGGCTTTTACAGCCGAGCCTAGGAACGAGGGCAGTCATACCAGGGTTTGGGAACAGGGAGGGAACTAAATACCAAAATAGGAGAGGCAGGTTGGAAGATACCAAAGCTGACACGGAGCTGGAGTATGAAGCTTGTACAAGAATCATAGAGTCGTTTGGGTTAAAAGGGGCCTTAAGGATCATCCAGGGACACCATCCACTGTGCCAGGCTGCTCAGGGCTGTGTCCAACCAGCCTGGAACCCTTCCAGGGATGGAACGTATGAAACTGCTCTGTGGAACCCCTTCCACTGCATCACCAGTGGACCTGAAGGACCATAAGGACCCTGAAGTTTGTGGCTTTATCTCCATATTTTATATAGGAGGCAGGACTGGGAATAAACCAGTTCAGTTCTGGTGGTACCATTTAGTTTTATTACTTAATGCTTCGCAGAAGGAGAATAAAAAGTGCAAATGAGATATATTTTAGGGGAAGTTAAATACATGTAATGAAAAGGTTTTTGTACTGTCAAGTGCTGCATCAAAAGGTTTCCATGAGTTATTAATAGTATTCCTCCTCGTAGAGCTTTGCTGTCCAAAAGAAACAAATGGATCTAAAGTGCTTCCTGTTAATTCCCAGTTCTAAAATGCAGAATTTCAGACGTTCCAACCGGAGCAAATCCCTCCTAGAGGCTGTTCAGACATATCCTTGAGAGCTGTTTTGATTGGGTTTTTTTTTCCCCATGATGCTTTGACTCTTTATTATATTGCATGGTCTTTGAACAGCCAAAAGAAACAGTGAAATTGTAATATTGGGCAAAGCTTTGGAAGATGTGGTCGCTCTTCCTCCTTTCTTTTTTTGCCTTTTCCTTGCCTAGAGTGGAGTACTGGGGGCAGAGGGGAGAGGAGGGTAAGCTGGAAAGTAAAAGTGTGTGGCTGGTGCAGAAATAGTTCTGCCTGTGGTCCCGAGATTGACCTCTGCAATCCTTTGACTTACCCCACCATGTGTCTCTGCACCTCTTTGCCGACCCCAGCAGTGTTCCTGAAGGGGTGGGAAGGCTTACAGAAATTTAACTCCTCACAAATACCGTGAAAATGAGGCAGCCTGGTAATACTTGAAAGGTATTTTTACAGTATTTCCACTGTAAAAAAGGCAGTGGCACAAGCTCAGCAGACGAAGGGATAGAAGGGTCTTCATAGCAGAGCCACAAGGCAACCAGGCTTTGCTAGTTGTGATGTTTGTTATTAAATCATCTGCTTTTTACTTTGACTTTGTCTCTGACAGGGCTTGGTCTCTTCAACTTGCTTAAAGAACCCCTCGAGCTTCCCTTTTAAACTACTGAACAACTAAGCACTGAACAATTAAAGCTCAATATTTTGTGCAAATTAAATGTGAACGTAAAATGTTTACAGCTTTACAAGGGCCTCCAGTTTAAGAAATCATGCTTCATTTCTTTTTAAGTGTGTGGCTAAATTTATACGGTCTAGAGGACAGTGTAGAAAAATAAAACAGATTCTGTAATTATTCAGGCTAAGTGTAAATTATCTGCTATAAATACTGAACCTGCACTGAAAAGGAAAATTGGCATCCAAATTGTAACCTACTTTCTTCAATATAAAAATACCTGCAGCCTCTTATAAACAAATGTATAAATTCAAGGCTTCTTTCTGCAAATCTGTCCTCCCTTAGAAAAAAAATAATAATAATTCTGCACGGCCCAGGCATTCAGTGAAATCACTCAAAAGAGGAACCATTCACAGAATAGGGCCTGAGAGACACGGGGAAATTTTCTGTCTTTAGTTTCAGGTCTTTTATCTGCCCCTGGAGTATCATAGGGTAGGCTATTATTCTCTTGTTCGTCATGAAGATTAATGTTCACACCAGCTGAAAATATTACTGTTCTGTTGGGACTTACTGGGAGATCTTCAGACCTGTGTGAACCTGAGTTTAAACATTTTAAATAGCAGAGCCAACACCTCATCCTGCCTAGAAACAAGTGCCTCTTGCAGTGATGTCCTCTGCTGTGGGAGGGTGAAGGTCCCCCAGAGCTCTGCCTTATTTGTGGCATCTTTTATACAGACTTCACTGTTAGGAAATGCAGGGAAAGTGCCTGAGCTGTTACCTCGTACTCAGGTGAAATAATAATAAAATATATTCATATATATATAATGAAAATGGAGATTTTTTAAATTTTCTGTATTTCGTATGGAATGCTTCCCCTTAAAAATCCGTGAGTCTTTCCTTAAAATTGTACACCTGCACTTAACGTGGCAGAACTGAAACGAAAGCAGGCAGAAAGTTAGCTTGCAAGAAGAGGCAGCCCTGGCTTGGGAAGCCACAGGGAAAGGTCTCCCCTCTCAGTTTGCTGAAGTCGACTTTCCGTGTTCCTGGGGGTGTGAGCACCTGGAGCTGCTGGCAGAGCATTCCGTTGTCTACAGAACATCTACCCCTTGCCTTGCAATAACACAGATTTCCTTCTCTTCCTTTGTGGGCATTTCAAGGATCCTGGACCATCATCTGGGCAGGAACTGAAACAAAACCACACGAAGGCGGTGGTGGGGAAGGACAGGGAGCTTTGTGGCCAAGACATGCATCTTCTGTTTATCCCAGCCTTCTAGAGAAACAGCAGCTTGATGATAAGGGTGGCTAATCAGGCTGGAGCAGGGACTTGTACTGGGATTTGTGTGCCCAGGCTGCCCCATCCCTGGCACAGCCAAGCCCCTTGACCCCAGGCAGGGAGGGGGGAGAGTAAATGGGGATGAAACCTCTCTGTTCTTGTCCTTGTCCTGACCCAGGAGGTTCCTCATCTCATTTTCTCGCCCTGTTCTGTTGAGGATGGGGCAGTGAGAGAACAGCCCGGTGTGTGCCCAAAGCCAGCTGAGGTTAACCCACCCCAGCAGTGCAAGGGCAGCCAAAGGGACATTGTCAGGGCTCATGGAGGTGTTCACAGGCACACACACTCTCATTGATCCAGGACAAACACCCTGTCTTGTGCACTGGCAGGCAGAACTTACATTGTCAGCTCCATCAAGTCCTGAGCGGCCAGGGACCTTCCTGCACAAGCCAGCAGGAGCCACAGTCCAGGCAAGGCTCCCTGGTCTGGACCACGGTCTGTATCCCTTGGGGGAATAACCTGGGGAGGCTTTTAGGGCTTTTTTTATCCCTTCCCACCTGCTGACCCTGCAGGACCAGGCTGAGCTTCAGCACAGGCTGTGGGCTGGCTCTAGTTGGGATGAGAGGAATCAGCACAGTGGGGTGGTGCAGGACCTGCTGGCTGGGATGGGACCTGGGATGTGCTCCTGTTGGGAAATGTGTTGGAGGGAGGGGAAGGAAGGCTACAGCCAGAGTTCAGTGAAATTTGAAAGACAAAGCTCAGGATGAACAGATCCTCTTGAAGGAGATAGGATCAGGGTTTTTTTCCTTCCTTGAGTTGTTCATTGATGAGAGGCTTTAGTTAGTTTGTATTTCCTCTTTCTAACTGCTGAAGGCAGTATACAAGATGAATACACCCACAGCATGTGCCAAACACTGTTCACAGATCATTAAGGGGATTTGCTAGACCACTTTAGCATCATCTTTTGAGGGTGTCTTGCATTGCTGGTAATACAAATCCAGGACTTCCTCTGTTAGGGATACGATAGTTTAGTCATTGGGTTTCCACTTCCCTGGGGTTGATACCACAGTGGATAGCAGCAGGTCAGTTATGGCAAAAGCAGGGTGAGCCTGATCCTTGTGACTGTCTTTTCAAACTGCTTTAAAAGATGAGCAGATTTTGTGATTTTTCAGGAGATTGATAGTCCCAGAATCCTTGTTCATGCACAGAGTAAACGTGTCTGGGCCAAAACCAGCACACGCTTTCCTCCAAAGCATCAGTGAACAAGTGAAGAGTTTTAATGCACTTCTGCCTACTCACAACAGCATGGTGACAGTCTGGAGTGGGGACGAGCCTTTCGCCCGGGAAATTTGAGGCAATAAGGCATTTCAGTGACCCTGCTCTCACACACAGAAGGAATTGTAGTCAAATTCAGGTTGCTTGGGGTTCAGCAGATTGTAGATTAGGTTTCTCTGAGTAAGAAACAATGAAGTCAGTGGTTATGAAGTTTATGTTCCACAAAATTAATGCCAGATGATGTTATATACACTCTCAAACGTTCCATTTACCTGCAAGAGAGAGCAAAGCCAAAGCACTGAACTGAAGTCATTTGACCAGAGGTGTAAACACAAGTCAATAGCAAAACCAAGCTTAAAATGTTTCCAGCTACCCAGATCTATTCCTGGATTCGGAGATTACCTTTCTCTTTTCCATTCCACCATTGTACATGTTTCTTGCTTTAAGCAGACAATCTGTTTGCATACTTATTGTCATTAGCAGGAAGAATCAACCTCTTATTGGGAATAAAAAGGGTTACAAATAGAGAAATGTAAGAAAATGAAGGTAAGCAGCAAGAAATGCTTTGTGAAGGAGCTGGAGCAGTATATAAAGATAAGTGTAGCCAGTGAGGTGATGCTGATGCTGATTGAAGGTACCCAGACAGGATAATCACCTAAAATGGACAATATCTTGCTATATATTCAACCCTGGGTTGTGGGATTTTAATTTCTATTAAATTTACACTGCAGTTCTGAGGATGATATTAAAAAATGACCAGCACGAGAGCTCTGATACACCTGGGGGTGAATGAGATAAAATCTACTCTGGCCCATTTGTTATCATGGGAAGTGCTTGCTGTGCTTTAAAGTCTTCAGTACTGAGGCTGATAGAAAGATTAGAAAAGATATATCTGGATTTTTAAACCACATCCTGAGTTAAAAAATTGCCTTATGAAGGCAAAAATGCTTTTCTTGTAAACTGGTCAAAACTGATGAAGTGATGAAGCAATAATGCAATAATAAATGTAATATTAACACTGCGACTTGATTGTTTGCTTTTCAACATATTATGTATGTCAATATATACGTATCTCAGCATTTAATATACTTCCAACATACTATGTATGTTGCTACAATAATTTTATTGTCTTATGTCATGTTCCTTCAAAAATTAAATTAAAGAAGTAGGCTTTTGAATGACAGAAAATAAAGAAAGGCCGTGGAAGATGAAAGTATTTCAGTGAAGTGAGGTGATAAAAGGAACCTGTGTTGCAATCAGACATCTGACCTGTAATTGGCATAGGAATATCTTGGATATTAGCAGTGGGTGGTCTCCATGGTCTCACAGGGAGGGAGGTTTGGTCATGACTCCAGAGCTTTTTCAACATGTTGATTACTGTTACCTTACTTTTTCCCTTTAGGCAAGGGCTTTTTGGCAGTTCTTCCAGCACTGTTGTCAGGAAGTGTGTTTCCTTTCACCTGCCCACCTCTCTTGTTTGCAAGTTGTCTGGCTGAAAGTGAGCTCATGTGGAAGAAAGTGCTCTGAGTTGTTTGTTCTCTCCCTGGGGAGAGTGTTTCTTATCAGAGATAAAGAGCACAGTTTGAAAGGAGTGGGCATCCTTTGTGGTCAGTTAGAGCCTTGGACCTCGCTCTTAGTATGTCACGGAGATGCTGACCTTACAGTGAATGGTATTGCACTCTTTTCACCCACTCCAGGCAGTTCCCAGCTTCCTGCATCCTGAAATATGTGTTCCTCAGTCATACAGTGAAAAATCAGCTCTGTGTTCACCCCATTCGTACCAGAAAGAGGAACGTCAGCTGGACCAGTTTGCCCAGGCAGTGTTTAGCCAGCCTGCAAGGTTTACAGCAGGTTGTCAATTCAAACAGGCTCCGAGAAAGGAACCTGAGCAACTTCATGCTGATGTGGTGGGAGCCTCAGCTCCCCTGGGCTACTGCACCCCCTGGAATACAGCTTGGAGGTGAAGGAAGAAACACATCCCTGTCTTCTTTATGCTTCCCTTCTCATTTTAACTGCCCTGCTGTTTGGTAGTGACTTCTAGGACTTTTTCAAGACATACTAACATACGGTTGTATCACATAAAGATGACTGGATCATACCCTTAGATCTTCAACTCTTTCTAAATTAAAGCTTCATAGTCTTTAAAGATGCTGTGTGTTACATTTAAGTCAGGTGGTCCAAGAGGATGTGCCTGCAATGATCTGGGCCATTCTTTGTAGTTATTTACGATTTTATACCCTTTTTTTCAGGAAATGAATGACACTGTATGAAAACAAATTGTGTAAGGGGACTGGTGATGGAACATTTAAGTGAAGCATGGACATTTCAGTTGAAGTACAGTGTGTTAGTGGAATGCCTGCTGGGCTCATTAGCACTAACAGGATTAATTCTGTAGCCTGTGTTATACAGGAAATCATAGCAGAAAAATGAACGGCCTTTCCTCTCTGGAGTGTGGGAATATATGAATGTCTTGTGCTTTGGTATTTGCTTTGTCTTGGGTTCCGGAATGGCCAAGAGTCGTGTTTGTGCTTTCATGGCACATCCATTTTCTTAAGTGCTCGGCAGAGTGAGAGGAGCAGTGATTGCAGGGAAGGAGGTGATTGCTTTGTGAGTTTGTGATTTTTGTGGGTTTTTTTTAACAGAGGTGATAGCTTTGGGATGAAAAGGCTCTTCGGGTTTTTGTTGCACTCTGTGTTTCTGTTACATAAACAAAGTGTGTGCACCCAAACCTTCAAAGGAAGGCTCTGGAAGTCCTGCAGTGTCTGCACGCTTGTCACTTGTGCAAGATGATGCAGTGAAAAGCAGGACTGTCAGCTGTCACAGGCGTGCAGAGTTTCAGCTCTGCTCTCTGTCTGTTCCTCTCATGCTCCAGCTGGGTTTGTTTGCGTACCTGTCACGCACTTGTGTTTTTCATTTTCACAATCCATACAAGCTCTAAACAACAGCTACACTCCCTTTTCAGATCTCCTTGTTAGCCTTCTCCCAGCACACCTCAAACCCAAACCTCTGGTTTAGGAATGCCTTTTCTACATATCTCCTCCATGCAGGAGTGGGTTTATTTTCTTACCTTTTGGGAACCAATTCACGAGACTGCTCTGTTGCTGTTGAATAAGGAGTAGGACTTTGGGATGGCTTCTGTCATCCTGGAAAATACAGTGTTTTTTCCTTGTGTTTTTCTCCAGTTTGCAGTGCTGTGACAATCTCTACCACAGAAAGCTGTGGTCCCTTCCTTGCTTGAGATAGGTCCTGTACTTCACAGCAAGTACATGTGTGTCAAAAACGGGTTTTCTGATGTGATGCCACTTCTACAAGGGAAAGAAGACATATTCAGAATGTTATTGCATCATTTTAATTCCAAGTCAAAGGCAGGCTGTGTTTCCTTCATTCTTACCTTTCAAACTGTACAAAACATCAGAGCCAAAACAAGTTCACCTATGGTCAGACAATCCATACAGGAGCTACACAGTAGGTGCTCAATTCCTTCAGGACAAGGCTGGGCTGATATTTAAGCTTCAGTCCCACTGCACGGAAGGAAGACAACATACATGTGGATCCTGATGCTCTGCTTAAACCTTAACTTCACTGTGGTTCCAGGTTAGGGTAGCAGATTTTCCTCGTGGCCCCTAGAGGGGCAAGAGGGGAGCATTTTGCTGTGGATTGTCCGGTGGGGAACTGGTGGTGGTGGGTCTCATTAATTGTGTTCTTTTCAGGGAACTGGTCTGCCCTTTTTGCTCACAGTCATCACCAGTCAAACAAAAGCACTTTGCTTCTACAGTGGAATCAAGCCAAGGGAAAATGTATTGTGGTGTTATGGGAGCACACACTTTTTGCCTTTTGTTATTTTGTCTTCTGTTTAAGGACAGGTTTTCCTAGCATTCATATTCTGTTGGTGGTACTTAGGTCTCTGTGATCTGCAATCTGCACAGAAAACACAGGCTGTCAGCAGTACAAGGACAGGTTTTTTTATTTCAGTGTTTGCTGCTAATATGATGTGTTATATCGATCCATTCTGGCCTCTCAAGTGTTTTCCTGGTGGTGTTGAGAAAAATGGTGTCTTTCTTCAAGAAAGGAAAATACCTTAATTTTCATGCAAAACAATATTCAACAGAATCATAAAGGCCTAGACCTGGTAATAAAAACAGAAGCTGACACTGTTAACACATCATTCCAGATCCACAGAGCACCATTATGTGACTCCTGGGTTGGGTAAAACTTGGTGCAATCACAGTAGCCATAGACTTAAGCTCTATAAAGTTGGAAACTTCACCAGCTGGCCGTTGTCAAGGCAGCTTCTAAAGGCTTTAGAACGGCAATGTGTTAGGGCCCTAGGTATGACTTAGTGGTAGCTTTGTAAAATACAATTACCGACCATTAACTGATGCACATTATGGAAGTAATAATAATAATAATACTTTTGCTCTCGGTGTCCTTTAATCTGAGGACCCGAAAGCTCTTAACCAAAGCTTGTAACTACTGCCTTTCTGCTTATAGGAAAGAGTGTGCAAAGCCTAGAAGGCTCTTGTGAGAGAATTGAGCAGGAGCAGTGCAGCTGGTAACCACACTTACCTGAGGAGCTTAGGTGTGCAGTGATTTCTCTTAGGCTCTGTATATTCAGGGCAGACCTTCAGAGCCTGGCCTGTGTTTTAGGGAGAATGCTTATGTCCTTACAAAAAGTACCACATGTTGGCCATAAATTTACTGTGCTGTAATGCTCAGCCTCAAAATCACAGAATGGTATTTGTCGGTAACGGGAGCAAATAACTGTATTTGACATCTCCTTTTCTATAGTCAGTAGTTATGGCTTGCTTTTTTTTTTCCCCCCTGGGTGATTTTATTGGGGATTTACGGGGTCTAGAGATCGTTCCTGAGAGTTTTCCTGGTTACTGTGTTTGTTTTATCTTTCAGATCGATGTGATTGTGACTTTGGGTGGACTTGGAGGACGCTTTGACCAAACGATGGCATCAGTGGAAACGCTTTTTCAGGCAACAAATATCACCCCCTTTCCAGTGATAGTTATCCAGGAGTGCTCCCTGATTTACCTGCTTCAACCTGTAAGTGTTGTGAGAAGTTACTTCATCATAAAAATGACCTTGCACACCCAACCCTGTCACCACAGGTCTTGCACCATTAAGTGCTTTTTTTTCTCAGTTGTGTTCTGTAGGGTCAGGGCCCCATAATGTACATTGCAGGCAAATGGACAGCAAATGATGGGCTTTGCATTGCTGCCTTCGAAAAGACTGTGTTTTATTCGTTCAGGATAGTGGTTTTTTTTAAAAGGAGAGAAAGAAGAAAACCAGGAACGGTGCAAACTGAATTCGGGTAAATATAGGATTTTGATTATAAATGGGGAAAAAAAATAAAGTTAACCTTTTTAAGTTACATTCCAGTAAGTTTTAATTTGGCGCGCAGTCCCTTTGCATGTTGAGTAGTATCTGCAGTACGAACAACAAAAGAAAGACACAAGAGGACGATGTGAGGGAGTTCCTGACATGCACACCAGTCCGAGTGGTGCAGTTCATTATGATGGGGATCCATCTGGCATCAACGAGGGAATTTATTTAAGATGGGTTATTTTTGTGGGTTTTCAGGTCTGTTATTGCATTTATTGATCCCTAAAACAACACACACACACACAAAATCTTGCTGATCTTCGGCTTCTAAGATTTAAATTAAAGGCAAATCTAAAGATCAAACACCGTTCTCTAACAGGGATTCATTTGTTTGTTTAGAAATATCTTCTCCTCTTGCCAAGGTTTCTAGAAGCTTACCTAACTTCCTCAATTTCTCTTGGAAAGCTTGTTTCGTTAAAATAAATATCATTCACAGGTAAATTTGAGAACAGCTTGCAGTGGGTGTGCTTCACTGTAATCTGAGAAAAGCCTTAAGGAGGTTCTGTGAGATCATCGATTTAAATCAGCAGTTTGAAGCTCTGTGTCTGCAGGAAGGGTGGTGGGCACAGGAGCTCTTTGGCCAGTGTGATGAGGAATTGCTCTGCCCATCACCTCTCAACAGACAGAGGCAGAAGAGCGAGGGGCAAAGACAGTAACTGTGGTTAAAGTCTGAAAGGGAGGAGTAACTTACTTGTGACTGATGTGTGAGTGCAGTACTGGCCACTGTAAATTTATTTTAGCTTATTTTAAAGAACGCAGTGAAGAGCTGAAATAAGATGGAGAATACCCAGTTTAGCTTACAAGGCTCTTGCTCGGCCTGGAAAGACTTTTCATTATTTTCATTCATCTTTTCCATAAGTGGCTTTAAAATGCCATGCCTAAGGTTTCTTTCGCAAGAGTCTTCCGTGAATAATTAAACCTTTGTAACTTGGCAAAAATCACAATCTGTGCATTTAAAATAGAAATGGAGGGTTGCTAATTGTGTTTGCTGCAAACTTCTTTGTTCTGTTTTCAATAAGGCCATACAGGAAGCATTGAATATTTTTTTGTAGATGGGGAGAGTTCCACGTGATTTTTTTTCCCCTGCCATACCTGGTTCTCAGGTCGTATTGCCAGTGAGTGACTTGTGCAACTTCAGGCTGTTTGTGGTGTACAGACATAAAGAGCAGACATAGGGACAAGCCATTTAAACAATCTCAGTGCTGACTTAGACACCAAATTGCTTCTGATTGTTGGTTTAAAGCTGCCACTGTCAGCACCTTCAGTCAGCTGTCGTGGTACCTCCAGGACAGATAATAACATTAATCCTGCATAGTTTAGATAAAAATCAAGTGAGTAGTTTATACACAGAAAGAAACAAGGATCCTAAGCTTGGAAGTGCTCTTTTTCTTTTCCTTTTTTTTATGGAGTTCAGCCTGGTATTTTTCTCTTGCTAACAGCCACAATCATGACATTCTCTCTTTTCCCCTCTCTCCCCTTTGTAATTTAAAATCAAGGTAGGAGGGAGTTTAACACAGTGGGAGACCCACTGACTTTTCCAAATGCAAGTCTGGAAACTGTGCAACAAATGAAGGAAGGTTTTGAGTTTCAAATGTTAATGCAAATGAGAAAGTTAAAAGCATGTTGCTTTTTCCATAAAATGTAGATCTGAAAGCTTTCTCTCTTGGGGAAGAAGAATCTGATCTTTATTGGCTTCTTCGGATAAAATCTAGGAGTAAAATATAATTATGGTTTTGCTTCAAAATAACATTAGCCCTCTGTTCACTCTGCCAGGAGTGTGGTTCTCTGTCACTGGGCAGAGTTTGAGATCCTGGGAGATAAACTGGTGGTCCCACAAGACCCCTAGGGAGGATACTGAGGGGAGTAACAAGTCAAGCTGCTGAACTTTTAGTTACTGCAGAAACTAAGAGGAGGACAGTGTGAGTATGCGTGTGAGTTCATCATAAAATCTATTAATAATTGCTTTGAAGAGAGTGATTTCACATTATTGCAATGTCGATATAGAGGGTTAACTCACTTAATAAAGGGTCCACAGTGTTGTAGGAAAAGTGTTCAGGGTGATAAGAAGAAGACAGCAGGGGCAAAGTCTGATTTGGGATCCACTGCAGACTACCAAGCAAGGGGGACCAGGTAAATAAAACCTTTTTTCGTCAGCCAATAAAATTATCCAGGTACTGAATATAAAAGGAATTGGCACTTGAAGTACTGAAGCATTTCCTGGAAAACAGGTGGACAGACAGTGCAAGTTTTTGACATATATAGGTAAAAAAGTGTTTTGGTATGGAATGTGAAGAAAGCTACAAGGAAGTAAACTCTCTTATGTTCATTTCTCACCTTTAAGGACTAGCTCCTGTAAGGAAAAGAGAAAAAGAATATGGGAATAATTACAGCCCATAAATACCTGTCTCTGTGGTCTCTGTGGAGAAATTGGGTGGGAGGATGAAATCTGTCTATATCCACTGTAGGTATCTAAATTTAGATAAATGAATTCCAATATGTGTCAAATTAATAAACAAGTATTTAAGAAAAGCAAGCAGGCAGGAAATGAGCTGCACCTATGGAAGGGCCCAAACAATGAGAACATCGTTTGTGACTACAGAAATTATAAGTTGACAGTGAAAGATTTTCTCCTGTCTGACTGGGAAAGGAAAACTAATAACAGGCAGCCTAAATGAGCACTTTTGCTCAGCCTTCACCAAAGCAAAGTATTCCTTGGAGCAGATAAGCAGCATAGTTAAAATCAGTGCCAAAGTCTGAAGACTTGAAATTGCTCCAGAGAAAAAGCAAATAAAAGATTGAGCTGCCTTTGATTTTGCCAGCTCCAAGGGTTGTTACTTTTGGTGTGCCATGCAGCACTGATCAGGACAGGGGTCAGAAACAGGGATTTGTAGGAATTCCTGAAGGTGACGCTTGTTCTGAAGCATTTTCTAATGTGCTGCTTGGAATTAAATAAATAAATAAAATAAACCTGTATACTGAATAGATGTCATATTTCTTCCTGTAGTGGGCAAGAAAGGAAAGCCTGACTTTTTAATGAGTAATTGCTCTTTCTAAGCGGGATATTTTATGCAGCAGTTCATACATTTTGTGCTTGAAATTTTGGCGATATCAATTCCTGCTCGACTTTCCCCTGGCTCGTGCTAGCCACGCTCAGGAGGAATGGCTTAAAGTTTCACATCCATACTTTCTCATTTTCTGCTTGTGTGCTTCTCGGGAGTACAGAAACATTAGCTTCTGTACACTGAGCATAAATTATCTTTTATCTGTGGGTTTTATGGCAGCTTGTAATACAAGGTAATAGGATTTATGGCCAAGAAATGAGAAGATGTCCAAGAGTTAATGAGGCCTGCCTTTTACATACCCCGAGCAGTTCAGTTTTCCCCACGCAGGATTCCAGCCCCAGGACGTGGGGAAGAATTGCTGCCTACACATGAAAATGTGTTCCAGCAGCATATTTCTGTCAGTTAACTAACTCTTTTGAAAGAGTGTGTGACTACTTTGATAACCCTTTTTCTTGCACGCAGCTTGTCTTTTGGAGCGCATGCCTGCCTTCCCTGGGAGAAATGATGAATAATTGAACCTCATAGATAGTGGTCCAGCAGCTAAATGTGAGCAATGAGAATCAGGAATCCCATTCCTTATCCCGCGGCTCTGTGCTACCATTTCCTAGAAGAGGAGGATATTGTTACGGTCGTTTGATCTCACAGTCTCCTAGTTTGTAAACTGGGTAAAACCCACATCCTTCCCCGAGTGGGTGCTGGGAGGCTCGTTTGGCTCTTTCCCAAACACCACTGCACCCTCAGCTCTGCACTGGGGTGCAACGCGGCGTTATGGTGATAGTAACAACTCCATTAGTAAGGCCCTTAATGAACATCAATATTGCCATGCAGGAGGCTGAGCAGATAATTAGTGAGCAGGGTTCCAGGCACGGTTCTAGGGGGAGCCAGCTGTCGTTGTCACAGGGGTAGCACAAACCAGTAGCCGCTTACTACGTGTTTGGAAGGTCCTGCCTTGTCTTGGGGACAAGAGACAACAGCCACGTGCGTATGAGCACTGGGGTTTGTTGCTGCGGTTCCCCGTGCTGATGTTACTTGGCTTGGTTTCCCTCTGTGCTTGTAAGGTTTAATGGGAAGCTCAGGGTATGTATCTCCAGCCTCTGAGTTTCTTCCTGGGGGCCAGCCGCTTGAATTTTGCAGGAACTCCAAAAATTAGTAATCCAATCACTTCTGTGGCTCCTCGTATGTGTAAGGAGCAGATCTGGCTCGCACTGGCACTCAGTGGAGAGTTCACCGTAGTGAACGTGCCTCTTATGGGCATTGACTTTGGAAGTTGGAAATTCAATGTCTCCTCTTCCTACATATATTTTTCAGTGGGTAAATTCCGTTGCAAAAAGGTCGCAGTTGTAAAAGTTGTTCCCCTTTTGATGATACCAGTAAGCTGAGGAAAACCACAGCAGTATTTTCATTTGCTGTGTGTTCATTTATCTTTATTCTGTAACTGAGCAGAACAAAGCTGGAGTGTGTGTTCCTTCCAGTTTTGTTTGGGGTTTTTCCAGGGAGGATTTCATAGAAGCTAAAGAGTTCCCAAGCTTTTTGTGAATAGATTTTTGAGTCTAAATATTAAATACTTTGTACATAATTTAATAAGCTTTCTGTTTCTACAAGTTGCCCTATTTTTGTACTTTAGAAGAGAAAAATCTTTCAACTGCTTGTCTGTATGATGGTCTCACAGACTGGTACTTTACAGATTGATTTTTTTAGTGTTTTTTATGATTATTGCTGTGGTTTAAAATTTTTATCTGCCATCGAACACCTGGAAGGAGTAATGCAATGTTTTGAAGTTTCAAGGTCAGCCATGAGACATGAAGAACTAAGGGGACTTAGAGGAATAACTTGAACACTTTCTGGGACTTGCCCTGTAAAAGGCCAGCCCCCATACTGTTTAGTCACCATACAGCAAGGTCTGACTTTCTAATCTTGTTTCTTCTTCTTTCCTTTTTTCCCCTCTCTGGATTCTTCTTGGGTCCCATCACCTGCTATTTCTCGGCACATCACTTTATCTTGATTATTCCTTTTGGTTTTGTAGAAAATGCTCAGCTTTAGCTTAAGCAGCCACTGTTGCCCAGGATTTGTGTCCCCCCCAGCAGTTACAGCTGTGTGCTATGGAGCGTTAATTCACCAATGCCCAGTCATTCTGCCTTCATCTGTTCACAGAATCTCATTCCTCTTGGGTCTCACAGTGTTCCCTTTTTATTCTGCTGTACCAGTGACTAAAGTGGCCTCATCTGTGTAGTACTGGAAACTGCTGGGGTGATGTCTCACTGCAGCATGCCCGGGAATCACCCCAAAATTACTGCTGCATTAGAACTCTTTGTCCATATTTACAGTGTTAGCCCAAATTTCTCTAGTCCTGGGATTCTGTTCTACCCACTAAGTTGCACTGTCTTTCTGAAAGCATCTTAGATTGAGGTGAATTTCTCCAGAGTTTTGTAGCAAGAACTCTTTTCTTTGATATTAAATGATTGTCAGTGATAGTTTGGGGGGGTGGGATTTTCACACTCCCTGCCTGAGTTAAAGAAAGTTCTGTCAGGAAACTAACAGGTGTCAGAAGTTTAATCTGTGACAGAGCCTCCTCTAGAAAGCAAATATTTTATTGCATGCAATTAAAAATATAACAGGGAAAATCAATATTATTGTTCCTAGACTGAATGTAAATAACCGTAAAAATTGAGTGACAATGGGTGATAAATAAACCAAAAAACATCTGAATGCTGAACACTTAATGGTTGGCCAAGCCTGAAGGGTTTATAGAATCCTTTAGAGGTAGATTTAATAATGGTCCTTTTGCTCACATCCGAGTACTGGCAATCTTTGACGTTGTGGAAGGTGAGCATCTGTATTCTGGCCTCAGTTAGATGTGAAAATATGTTATCTCTTCAATTCAATGCCTTTGTGAAATGGCTTTGGCTTTTCCAGTCCCTTACGGTGTCACTGTTCATTCTGCATCTGCAAGGGTGGTGCTGTCAACTGTATGGATTTTCCACATTTATTGTTAAAAAAGGATCAGGGCAAAAGAAATGTAATGTTTGGTAAGATCAGGGATTCTAGGGAAAATGCTGCACTACGCTGATAAATGAGATTTAGCCAGAACTATTCAGCTTTGCCATGGGAAGTGACTGACCTGGAAATCTGAATTTTCTTTGTGTTGATAACTTCAGCACTCTCTGTCTACTGTAACAGAACATCCCAAGAGCAGATGGTGATCAGGGATGGAATTCTTCATTGTGTGTTAAGACTGTAATGTGTCTGCCACTCTCATGTCAACTCCAGTCAAAAATACTTGCCAGCAGTGCAGTTGGGCCAGTGACTCTCCTGGGAGTGCACAGTACTAAACTCAGGATATTTGGAGTGAATATATTCCTGTTAAAAGCAAGAAAAGGAGTCTGGATACAATCTTCCAGGATCTGTGGGGAGGTTATGAAGAAGATGAAGTTAGGCTTATTCCTGAGGTGCACAGCAGAAGAATCAGAGACAGTGCTCCTAAACTGAAATGGGAGATTCTGGGTAACTGTAAGGAAGAATTCCTGCTCTGAAGTTCATTACACACAGCAATAGGTTTCCAAATGGGAAAAATGGGGAGCAGTGGGACGGTTAGAAACAGAGCTCACTATGTTGAATTTATATCCCCAATTCTATTCCCCTCCAGAAAAGTGAACACCAAACTTTCAGAAGTTGCTAACTCGTGGGTATTGTGTTTCCAACTGTCCTTAATGAAGCCTGACAGCTGTGTTGGTCAATTTGAAGCATCTCAAGTCGGTGCTGCCATTCAGGGGGACCTTGATAGGTGCGAGAATTGGGTGGAGAGAAACCTGATGAGGTTCAACAAGGGCAAGTGTAGGGTCCTGCCCCTGGGAGGAATAACCCCAAGTACCAGCACAGTTTGGGGCTGACCTACTGGAGAGCAGCTCCATGGAGGAGGAGTGTGCCAGCAGTGTGCCCTTTGGCCAGGGGGACCAGTGAGTGTCCTGGGGAGCATCAGGAGGAGTGTGGCCAGCAGCTTGGAGAGGGTCCAGTAGAGGGCCACAAAGATGATGAGGGGTCTGGAGCATATCACTTAGGAGGAGATAAGATCCTGGGCATGTTTAGTCTAGAGAAGAGAAGACTGAGAGGGGATCTCATTAATCTGAAAGGTGAGTGCCAAGAGGACGGTACCAGACTCTTTTCAGTGACGCTCAGTGACAGGACAAGGAGTAGTGGCCATGGATTAAAACACAAGAAGCTCCACTTCAACATGAGGGAGAACTTCTTTACCTTGGGGGCGGCAGAGCTCTGGAAGAGGGAGGTCACGGAGTCTCCCTCTCTGGAGACACTGAAAACCCACCTGGACACATTCCTGTGCAACCTGCTGCAAGTGACCCTGCCTTGGCAGGGAGGTTGGACTAGATCATCTCCAGAGGTCCCTGCCAATCCTAATGATTCTGTGAGTCTGTGAGATCTAGACACTGCTTTTTTGTGCGCCGTAAGAAATCATCCAAAGGTGGTTTAGCAAGCAGGGAAAATGTACTAGTGTGAAAGTGTTTATACCTTTGGGCTGGTGTTGTTACCAGCACAGAATAAATTCAGGCATATGGCAAAGCAGATTAATGAAATGTAAGCATGTGCTTAAGCACTTCACTGAATGGTGGTCTGCAGATGTAAGTAGAGTTACTTCATCTGGTGTACAATTCTTAGTTAAGATGTCTCTGCATTTTCCCATCCACATGACAGCCACTGATGCTTCATGAGGTGTATCTGCATTTCTGTGGCACCAACATCTGTTTCTGAATGGTTAATTTTCATGCAGAGCTCCCACCCATTGTTAATTCAATTATGGCCTTCAACTTCAGCAATGTCAGGTACCTGAGGGAGAAGAAGGAGCTGCACCCAGAGGGGAATCCTTTTATTCTGAAGAAAGAATAAATTATCAGATTGAATAATAATTAGCTTGCAGAATTCTCTGCTAGTAACCACAGTGTTGGCAGTGAAATGCACCCTTGTGTTATGAGTCTGAGGTCTTCCCACCTCACAACGTAGAGATTTTTAGGTCTAGGCATCTAGAAGCTGCATTGCAGCAGGTATCTCCCGCTCAATAACGAGGTCACCTTGTTCACTTCTTTCTTAGCTATCCCTTTTCTTTTGGGGAATAGCCTCTCTGTTAAAAAAAAAGAAAAGGTGTAATTTTCCATTTTTCTTCTCTTCTCCTTGTAACCACCAGCAGTTTTTCCTCAGCATGGGGCAGGCACTTCAGAGTGAAGTGAGAGCAGCTGAAGATCTGGAATGAGTCTTCTGTGGCAATGATGCCGCAGGCAGACGCTCTCATTAGCTGCGAGCTGGGCGATTTCTTTTTTAAGGAGGAGCTGCCTGTCTCCTTTATGTTAGAGGGACCTGGGAATGAAACTGGTAATGTTTTCTTTCTGCCCAAAGTGTTGGCTGAAACCTTAGAGCAGAGCCTCCTGCCCGCTCAGGATTGTGTGGGAGTTATCCCCAGGTGGTGTAGGTGTGCAAGCCTTAACCCACCCATGCTCGCTGGTTCTTGAAACCTCGAGGAACGGGGAGGGGCTGGTGTATTCCTGCTGTGCCAGGTGGGTGGCGCGGGCACAACTCTTGAGCTCTCACAAACCAACCCAGCTACTCTGGGGTGCCAGGTGATGTGTGCCCCAAAGGCAGGTGCCTCTCAGAACCTCTGCAGTTACAGGAGGTAGTTCATCATCCCTGTTATACATAGTTTATCAATTTTCTGTAAGCTTAGTGCTACCAGCTGAATTAATAATGCCATTCAGCCGGTGCAATTTCTTGGTCTTTTCATCTGACTTCTGGATCTCCTTTCCTGTTCACAAGCACTCAGTGATACTGCAGAAATATCAGGGCAACGTGTCATTTCCTGTATAATTTATCAATATTAATGCCCATCATGAACATCTCTCTCTTTTTTTCAATTCTCTTTTTTATTTCAACCTGGTTCCAGATTACAGTACTAAATGCATTGTGTCTCCTTAGGGAGGTATTATGAAGTTGTTGATTTAGAAAAAAAAGGTTTTCAGCAACAGTGTAGGAAATTTTTAAGTGCTTCCAGTGTGGAAGCCCACTGAAATGTCAAACATATTCCTAGAAAACTGATGAAGATAAAATATTTAAACATTCATTTTTGTTTTTTTTCATTCCAAGTTACCTGAGAAACAAATCAGTTTTAACTATTTAGTTATTTGTGTCAGCAAGAGCTTACCTGGATCTGATTGTTTTGGTAACTCCTGCTTTGTAGTCGTCTTGGAGAGGAGGAAAGTGAAGTAAATCTGAAAATCAGCTTAGTATTTAGACATGCTTTACACTGGCCTCTTACAGTTCTATACTGGAGTACCATGATTCCTTTCCTTCAGCTTGCACACCTTGAATCAGATTGCTGGGGCTGTGTGTATTCTCAACATTTTTTCTTGTGCAGGGCAGCTGCCACACAAAGTCTTCGGTGGGAATAGTTACTTTTAGAGGAATCCATAGGATTAGGAGTAATAACTTACCTGGCTGTTCATACAGGCTCTGCTCTTCCATTAGTGAGTCCCAGCCCAGGTGTCACACTCTTTAGCTGGATCCCAGGGCACATTACACCTGTATTGCAGAGGGACAGGGAGACAAAGGCATGAGGAAGTGAAATGATTTGCTCAGGTACTCAGGGAGGCAAAACCATATTGAAAATTGAATCCAGTTTTCCAGGTTTCTACCTCCAGTGACCTGTCAGCTGGGACCTTTCTCCTTCTTGGGGCTTGTGACTTTATTAAAAGTGACCTTTAGAGATGATGGAGGTTTTTACTGAAAGTGCTTAATCCTCTCAGAAAAATCACATAGGCTCACTTTTCTGTAGTAGACAAAAACTCATCCTAACTTCCTTAGGAGAAATTGTGGAGAGAGGAATATGTATAAATAATCTCAGTTCTTAGGAAGCGTGAGACAAAGATCTGAATCTGAGAATGCCATGGCTTAGAGTGGCCAAATATATATATGCCAATTATAACAACAGCTGATTATTTCTAATGAACAATATACCCAGATAAAAAAAAGAAACAGAGCTAGTCAGAGCATGACAGACTATTATTAGAGATAATAATTTCTACATTTTTACATCTTGTAGCCTTCTGCCCCCATGCATGACCACTGTGCCATCCCATGAAACATTACTCATCTCATCAGAATTGTATACATTCTATTTCAATTGTCATAACAAAAAGCAGTTCCCAGGAGACATCAGAGGATGGCTGTTTGTTCCCTCCTGCCTTTTCTAATGCGTTAGAGATGTGTAGGTTAGAGATGCAGAGGGGAAGATGACTGTAGCTATCACAGTTGTTCATAGGCCACTGAGCAAAAGCAAATCCTGGGATATCCTGTAATAGAGCTTACAGCAGGATTTGTTCTCATTGAGGGAGGTGTGTACAAAATACATATATCAAATATCAGTACAGGGAGCTGTCATGGACACAGCTCACTCAGACATAGCAGTGTGCTCCTTTCATGTGTGGCCAAACTTTGGTGGTTGGATGGACAGACAGATTTTTGAAGGGGAAGTTATTAACCATAGTGTCAGAACTGTTATGCTCCCAGGAATATGACAGATGGGTGGAAAGAATATGCTGATAAGTCATTTGGGGACAGTGTGCCCAAATGTGCCACTTTTTTATTGTTTTGGGAGAGAAAGGCCATATAACGATATTTATTGGAAATTACTTGAAGGCTACTCTGTTTGAACGGATTGATGTTTCTGGTAGTTAAAAGGGGTGTTTCCATTTTATGATATTAAGACAGATCAGATAAAAACTAAGTGTTTTAGACCCCAGCTTTCATCTAGACAGAAGTGTAAAGATGAGTCTGTTCTTATAATCTCTAAAGGAACAGAGCTAACCCACTCTCAGTCTCCTCCAGATGTCAATCCATATGTGTTTTTTAAAAGGAAAAAATCAATACAATATTTGCTTTACAGCAGAAATATCCCAAAGACATCTGTCCTAGAAATAGATGCACAACTTCAGGATTGTGTACACTGCCATTTGCTTCATTAGAATTTTATAAAGGTTTCTCTGTGCTGTGCTTATGACTTTTTGGATCTCAGGCCTTGCTCAGACTCAGGTGTGTGAGTATTGATGGGTGGAGCTGACAGGGCTTCAGTGGGTGAGAATGGATGAGGATGAAGTTTGAGTCCTTATTTCTCTCCTGATTGATATTTATCATGGGTGGGAAATGTGGGCGTATTTGTGCACGCAGGTAATAAAACCACACAGGCTTTTATAATAAAGCAGTGAGTTTAAGAGCATTTGTGGGTTCATCAGTAGATAACCAGCCCCATTTTGAGAGGTTACAGGCATTCTGGTAGAAAAACATCCTATTAGGCAGAAAAGACACACTGTATATGTCATGCATTTTTATTATTGCTTCCATATTCATTGAAGTTTAAAGCCTTAAATGACTTATCAAGATGTTCTGCCAAGCTAAGAAACATTGCCTTGATGTGCTGTGGCTTAGCAAGGCTTATTGGCATTTCTAGTACTCTGAACAGTCAAGAAAAAAGCCCTACACTTCTCAAGCCACTTGTATGTTTGTCTCCCTTCTCCACTTCTCATTCTTCTTCATGCTCAATACATTTTTCAGAATTTTATACCTTTCTTTTGTAACTCTTGTCTCATATGTGATGGCTTTTGCTGACGTACAGTCCTGATTAGGGAAAGTTACGGCAGATCTGAACTTTCCCCAAGTTCTGGGGAGGTCGGATGAGAGGATTAGTCCAAGACCATCCCTCCTGTTTCTTTTATTTATGAGTAAGAGGGCTTTGTGTGGGACTGAGTCCATTTACTTATTGCAGTGTGAATAGCCAAATGCAAGCTTGGTTTGACTCATGTTGTTCTTGGGACATGCTGCTTTATGTACAGGAAAACAGAAAAATATCCTGAGGATAAAAAAAAAAAGAACGGGGAGTGAACAGAGCAGGAAAACAAAACAACAGCAACAACGAAGAGAATAAAGGTGTGGGAAATCTGTGCTTTGTGTGCTTGTGCATAAATTATATGCCTGGTAGGATTTGTCAGCAGTGCACAGGAGTTTGGGATGCTTTATAGATGTGGTACATTGTCAGTAAGCACCTGCCTCTAGCAAATGAACTTTGATTGTGCCAGTTTCTTAGTTTCTAAAAAATTATAAAAAGGATCTTGAAGGAATTTTGATAGGCTTGAGTCCGGGGTGGAAACGGATGGGGAAGGAGTTTTATGCGCAGAATAGCATGTTGTGCCTTTATGTATGTATAACATTCCAGTACAGAAGCTCTGTTTGACTCTAAAGATCATTGTTGCAGTGGTCTACAAATAATTGTATTGGACCAGATGGGAAACCAGCGGTTTAGAAGTTGGTCAGTAGGTCTGAAATCAGAAAGAAAGAGCCACGGAGGAGAGACGGCGATGGTGGCAGTGGGAAATGAACGCTCCTATTTTTAAACCATGCTGTGTAAGTGAGTAAATAAGTCATTATTAACATGTTTTCAGAAAATGCCCAGCATCAGCACTGTGACATCCCTTCCCCAGTGGAGGGCAAATCCTGGGAGGGGGCACAGCCAGGCCAGCTGACCCACACTGACCAAAGGGAAATGGAGAATAAACCTTGTTATTTTTTTGCTTTGCTTTGCTTGGCCTTATCCCATCCCACGAGTCATTTTCCATCGAATTCCCTCTCCTCTTTATGGCCGGGAAGGGAGACAGAGAGGCTGGGTGGGCACCTGGCACCAGCCAAAGTCAACCCACCGCATTAGCAAAACTTAATTTAAAAGTGAAAGCCATTTTTGCCGGACTCGCTGATGTCAATGACTAAGGAGTGCTCCGACAAGTTTTTATTATTCTGGAAACAAACTAAAATCATTAACTTTTGTTTTGTGCTTGTCTGTGCCTAAAGCAAATTTTTATGGTCTCTTTAGGTTCTCTTGAAAACAGGCTTTTATAAGTAAATACTCATGGATGATTAACCATCCTAAAATAAAACTGTTGTCAGATGTTTAGAATGTGTGGTGCATGAGAGAGAAGGTATGTACATGTTGACCTGAAAGCTAATTTCTACATTTCAGTGCATCTGCAATGATTAGGCACCTGCAGGTGTAATTCCAAGAGCTCGGGTTTGGGGAAAGCACGTCTCTCTAATTTAGTTGATTCTAGGGTTTGGGAGCAAAAAACAAAAGTTGTGGCATTAAAGTGGTGTCTCAGCTTTTGCACAGTAAAGGAAGGGTGTCTTAATCTTGCCAAGACCAAGATTGTTTTCAGAAAGTTGAAGTGGAACAGAGACTGAAGGAATGGCACATGGAGAAACATGGAGAAAAACCTGTAAATGAGTCCACAGACAATGTTTTCGTGTGTTCCTTTGCTGTACCCGTCGATAAAATACCAATATACTGCTGGCTGGTTACTTGTCACTGTAGGAAAAAACAACTGGATTTTGTAAACTGATTTTCTTAGAAAGGCATCTTAGTTTCAAGCAAAATCTTAGGTTCAGATAAGGGTTTTGCACATTAATTTGGCTTTCCTCTTTCATTCTTATTTCAAGCAGTTTACAGTCTGTAATTAATGCAGTGGACTCAGTTGAATAACCTTGTAACTGACAAGAGACAGTCCTTTATGACCTTCATTTTAACATTGAAAAATTAGGCAAAATCAAACAACTTCTGCCAAAGAATGAGTAAAAGATGGTTTGGAAGGTGTGCTTTTTCTATAAAATAACAATATTCTGTTAGATGATCCATTAGTCACTGATAACTGGTTGGGTTTTTGTGGTGAGGAAAGCAAATAATTTGTTGTGACCTTTTGTTCCTGTTCAACTAATCAGAGAATCTGGGTTTTTTCATAACTTCTGTCTTCTTCTTTAGAAGTATTAGATCTCACGCGGGAAGACGTAAGAGTTCACACTGCAGTTTTTTCTCTTTGCGTGTCCCAATTTCATGAGCTTGTCATCACTGAGGGGTAGGATGAAAGCACAGACACCTGGAGTGCGGGGAGGGCTGGGGCTCCCTGGGTACCAGGAGCTCTGGGGAGGGGACCTGGCAGCCCACGTGGCAACCCCAGCCCTGGGCATCGTGCTCCTGCCCGGGGAAGGGGACAGGATGTGAGCCCAGGAGGGCAGGGCCACGGGGACCCGGTGACACAGGGGCCAGTGGCCCCAAGTTCTAGACCACAAGCAGAGCAGAGGAGCCCCTGGAAGCTTGGAAGGCACTGGCAGTGCGTTAGAACCCCAGCAGGGTGAAGAGAAGGGGGTTTAATGTTTAAAATTAGTGATGTGTTTGTCAGTGAGTTCACCTGAGAGGGAGTTCCAGGTGCTCTCACTTACTGTGTGAAGAAGGTCCTCCCCTCTGCTTTCCCAGCTTTTCCATAAAAGCCCTCATCCCAGGCTCTGCTGGAATTATGGGTGGCTCCTTTATCCGGCTTTTCTGAGCACTGGAGGACAGACAAGGTGCAAAAGCTACAGAGATGTCACATTGCCTTGACAACAATGTTTTCAGTCTGCTGGCTGACATCTTACTTGCTTTCCTTACCTACAGGTTCATGAAACCTGCCGGTTTTCAGACAATGGAAGGAGATTCCCTCAGGAATGTGAGCCCTGGGTCCAAAGAGTTATTTACACACGGGACAAGAAGTGTAAGGTGCAGCAGCAGTGCGTTTCATGGCATGCAGGGACAATTACCAATAATCCTGTTTGACTATGAAAATGAACACTCACTCGTGTTTCTCCGGGTAGGTTTGGGTTGGCTTTTTCTCGTTTTCCAGCAGGCGAGGGAGCTCTCCCCAGCAGGGAGGTTTTGTGGAGCTGATCTTTAGAGAGCTACAGGAAAAGCATCCCGGGGTGCCTTTTTCAGCCTCTGGTTAAGAATAGCTAATATGAAAGTGAGAACAGATTGAATGGGTTATCCACATACCTGTCACACTTGCCAGCTGACTTTCTTCTTTACAGAGCAATCCCTGTGAGACTGAAGCAAGGGAGGGGAAACTGTTTTGAATGAAAAGCAAGAGCAGCTCCTCTTTGGGCTAGGCAGGGGCTGACAGAAGGAGAAATAAAAATGCCACTTAAGGGTCTAGGATGTGTTGACTTCCTCATTCCCCTCAAGTTAGCTGAAGCCTCTACAGCTTATTTCAGTGGTGGTTCAAATCCATGATTGTTGGATGAACCTGTAACAAAATAGAAAATAGAAACTCCTATCTTTCAGTTTTTTAAATTTATGCTAAAACATTGCCTTGCAATGAAATGAAGATTTGGCCCGTAGCCTGATGGGTTTTTGTTGTGCCATGTAATTACATGCAGTGCTGTTCACACAAACTGAGGCTGACTGTGTGCCAGTAATTTGCAGAAGTCATTAACGAGGTTTTTGAGGAAATGGTGAAAATTAAACATTATCAGCTGGATGGTTAATGGGCATTTACTGCATAGTCTAGTCACTGAAACATAAGATCTTTCATTCACAAAGTGGGAACACATTTGTTCATTTTGTTCTGGCTCTGCAGATGGCAGTGTTAAGAGATTTTGCATTTTGGGAAATGTCTTCAAATATTTCCGCATTTTAAGAGATTATGCATTTTTAGAAATATCTTGAAATATTTTTGCATGACAATGTGAAGGCAGCAAGACGTTCTGGAGGTGCAACAGGTATATTCTGTTTACCTATGAGGCAGAAAGCACTTTAAAATTTTGGGCAAGTTTATGGTAATAAATCCCCCTGGTGAACTCTGCCATTGTTTGCTGTGTGGCCTCGGAATCTTTCGGCCACCTGATCTTTTTTAACCAAAGCCAGAAGCCTTTGTTATGGAAGCAAAAGAAATGGGCCCTTATTTCTCCCTTGCTGAATGAGCAGGTGCCCACAGCAAATAGTTATTCATCTCTCAGCTCTGTAGGTGTGATCAGCTGGTGGCCTGATCTAGGAACAGCGTGATCACAGAACATACTCCCAGTAACATCCTGGGTTTGCTGCTCAGCCCACATCTGTGCTCAGATTAGGCTTCAGTGTACAGCGAACCAGTTCAAGGTGTAACCAGAGTTTCCTCCTTTTACACAGCAGAGCAGCTTTGCTTTAATTAGGAGTTATCTTTCTGAGCAAAGGGTTTTTCCTCTCCATCATGGGAGTAGTATTTAAAAATGTGCACGATGTGAGTGGGATCATAGATCTTTGTCTGTGTCACACAGGCAGAGGCTTAAGGGCTTTAGACTCCATAAGAACCTCAAATCACATTCTAGGTATCTTTAAATATTTAAAATTGCATGTTAACAGTATGTACGTAGATGTATTTACCTCTGATCTTTGAATTTAGGAAAAGGGTGTGGTTATTCCCAAAACGCTGCTGCTTTTGGGCACTGGCAGAAAGGTGTGTGCATGATTGCTTCTGTACACACACTTTGCAGTGGAGAAAACAGCACTGCTTTCCAGAGACTGACACTCCTTTGAGTCAGAGCTGGAGCAGCTCATAAGAATATAGAGAGGGCAGATGTTTACTTGAAGCTCGTTCTGATTCTAATTTTAAAAAGAGAAGTTTTTACTTAGACATTTAACAAAACGTGCAAATGAAGTCTGAAAATATTCAAACCCTCTCTATACAGTAATTTGTATTGACACAAGTATGGAAAGGGAGAAGGGTGGGCAGCAAAGCTGTGCCCCGAAGTGCCTGGCGTTTAAAACAAACTCTCCAACCCCAGGTGGATTTAAGGCTAGCTCAGCTGCCAGCATCAGGAAGCAGTGGCATTTTTAACTGCACCCATTAGTAGTTTAAGATGCGATATCCTGAAAGCAGACTTGCTGCTTTGAGCACCAAACTTCAACTACTGCCACATTTCTTTTGGCTGTATCTGCAGTAACTCTGGGTTAGGGATAATAACTCAAGTTTAAGTTTTGTTAGGTCTTGATTTTGTTAGATCTTTGTTTTCCAGGATGGGAAAAAAAAAAAAAAGGTGAAAAAAATCTCTGGAGATTTGTAAAATTCATTGAGAATATCAGCAGGTGCTCTGATGAAAACTTCCAACCAATTACAGATTGGGAAGCAAAATTTGAGGATTACACAGTTGATAACTGCAAAGACAGCAGGTGGAAAAGGGCATAAGCAGTGAAGCAGCTAGTAATTGATGTATGGAAAATTAACCCCTTTGCAGAACAGAGCGACCACTGAGGTTATAGCTGGAATTCCCAGCTGCTGGTGGGCCCTCAGAGATAGAGCTGTCTCTTGTGAGTGATGTCTGAACTGAAGACAATCCATCACCTCAGGGAATCGCAGGGCAGTCTCTGTAATACACGTGTTGTTTCACATTCAGCAGCTGGGTGAGGAAAGGGAGTTCTCATCCATCCAGCAGACAGGCAGAGAGGCTGTGGAGAAGCAATGAGACACAGATGTATATTTTGGTTGTGTATCTGGAATATTGGCATTTTCCCACTTTGTTTCCATTCTATTCATTTACTCGAGAACTAAAAGTACATGTACGTGTCCTCCATAGATATTTCTCCTGTGCTGCTCTGAGAGCAGGTTTCTGTGATGAGTCACCTGTTGCAGTAGTAGAAAACCAAACCTGTGTTTTAGCATTGAAAATTCTGGGGGAAGCTTGGATTTAAAGCTGGGTCTGAACTTTCTGATTGTTCCGTATCTGTTTTTGTCTTCCCTTGCACATGGTGTAACCATTTCCCAAGAGAAAAAAGTGTTTCCTTCTAGAACAAGTCAGTACCATGCACACTGTTTTTAGGATGAAGAAATGGGTATGATTATAGTTTAGGAGGAAATGGGAGGGTAGAAGTTTAGTAAACAGGCTCGTAATTTATTATTTGATCTGATTATTTATTAGTTCCTTTGTTAAAGTCGGTGTGTAGGGAGTGCAGAACAATACTCATTTTATTAGTTAAAGCTATATATACTCATTTTATTAGTTAAAGCTATATATACTCTTTAGGTATGACTAGAATGGTTATTTTTTGCAATGTGTCTTAGTAGCCATGCCCAGCTTTAGTAATAAGTTTGAGAGGAACCAGCTCATGCAGTGAGGAGACTGCAGATCTAAGTGTGCTGCTGTTGGTTTTCCCCAGGTCAGGGTTTTTTTTGGGGTTTACTTTGTTAGAGCAAAAGAGTAGTTTCCGTGTAGAGGATGAGAAAAGACCAAATGGAGCAGAAATACCACGTGCAAGTTGTGTTTATTGACTCGTAAGCAGGTCACAAAATGTTGCATTTTATCAATTTGGTGTTGAGAAGATTAAATTTCAGTTTGGGGGTGTTGGGTGCTGTTTGCTGCTTCTGATTCTGTCAAATGGTTAGCCTTGATTTTCTGTGTTTGGAAAGACCCTCAGCATCTCCTCCAAAGTTCACCTCTCCCTTGCCCAGAGGGTGACAGGTCCTTTCCCAAAGCCAGAACCAAATTGTTTGCGCCCAGAATTTTGTCTGGCATCCTCTGAGCCGAGATTTTTTTTTGTGTAGAGTTTTGTGCAGTTGTTCATCTCTCCGCTGCATTCTAATAGATAACCATTCAAGAAGGATTCATCCCAAGCTGGGGTTTGGTTGCATGCCTGTGTTCTCTAAAGTGTACTAAGATAAACCACAGTGTTCGTGGAGTGTTTTGTGCCACCGGACAGCATTTAAAAATTAAAGTCTAGTAATATTTGTGTTTCTGTTTTACATCTTTAACCCCTGTGTCTTCCCTCATTTTATGCATGTAGGTGTACTTTTATTTAAATTTCTTACAATCCCTTGTGGATTTATTTTTTTTCCTCTGTGAAAATTACTTCTGTGATTTCAGCTTGCACCTCTTTCATTTAAACTCTTAATTTTTTTGTCTTGTCCTTCACGACTGGATTCAAACTTACCTTTATGTTGCTGGAGTCTCTGGCAGATGTCTTTGTCTGACCTGGGTGCTCCTCAGCACCTGTCAGCCTCCTTTCTCACTCTTACTTAAATTCTCAAAGGCTTTATCAGGTTTGTTTGCCAGGAGTTTCACTCCAGTTGGATAAAAGTTCTGATGCCCCAATGAAACTCTGCTTTAAATTCCCTACTCTTATTTCACACGGTCAAGTGTGGCATTTCTGCTGTCTAAGCTGTGTTTGCATTTGCAATGGGAAGCATTTTAGAATTCTTCATTCTTTTTGGATTCCTGCATGAAATCGAAGTGCGAGCTTCCAGTTAGACTGACATAAAGCTGATGGGGGAAAGAACCCCATTTCCAATTTGCACACCAAAGGATAATTTGGCTAAAATTGAAGGTTTGTGCATTTTACTGAGAATTGAGCCTGGCACTTGAGGCCCAGGTGTGACAACAGGTACCCTGATGCAGTTAAACATCTATTTTCCTGGGCTTTTATGGTGTCTTTACCAACAGGTAAGGGAAGGACTTGAATGGCAGAAAATTTTTGACTTCTGATGAACTTAATTTGGAAAAATAGAACCATGAGACATTAATCTTTCGTATTAATTAGTTAAAATGACACAATTTTGGGGTCTGAACAAGATACAGTTTCTAAATTAAGCTCAAATATCAAAAGCAATTTAGATCAGTAACACTTTGTAGAATATATAGAAACCTGCAGCACTAGCTGAGTGAAACAACATATTAGCCAACTTAACTACGCTAAAGCAAACCCAAATTAACTTCCCTTATGTAGGATTTAAATATCCTTTCACAAAGTGTCCGTATAAAACCTCCTGGTGCATTTCATCCACTGGAGGTATTCAGTAATTTCCTAAGCAAGTAGTTAGCAAGGGTCTTGTATAAAACCTCTGGATTGAATCCATGTTATTGTGGATGGGTGTTTCCTTAGAGTAACGCCAGATCAGAGGAAGGTTTTCTTCTATTCACTTCCAGAAGAAATCTGAAGTGCCTGGTTTATTGTCTGCAAACAAAAACATACCATTTCCCCCCAGCAGTCAAGGTGAATTACATTTTGTCACAGGAGCTGCCGGAGCTCATCTCTGTCCCCAAAGGCTTCCTGATGGTGGTGTGATGGCCCCACCTCTCCCAGCGGTGGCCCGTGAACCCGTACAGAAATGTTTCCCACTCCAGTAGCCTGTCAGGAGCGAGTCTGAACTTTTCCCCAAAACCTCCTTAAAGAAAAACTGCCGTGAAGGTGGTTAGTTTTTATCTGGAGGGTTAAATGACTGTCCTTCCAGTGAACCATTGTAGGCTTCTCTACAGCTGGTCTCAAGGCATGGTTGGTAGGAAGCAGGTTCATAAATCTTCCCTGAGTAGAACAGAGGTGTCGGAGATGAGGGAAGTCCAAGACCCACATCAGGGAAATATTTCAAAAGAGCTTCATATCCTGAGCTTCTCATTTGCAAGAAAGAGCGTAGAGTAGTAGTCTCTGCTTGCCCTGATCCTGGAAAGGGTCCCTCTGCAAATCCTGGGTGTGAACATGAATGTCTGCTCTTGGGCTGCTTATTTTGAGCCCGGAATACTTATTGCTGCCTGTTTCCAAGTCTAAGATAATGCATTTAAATTGCTTAGCTGAGTTTTTTCCAGAGATGCCTTTGTTGAAACTTAGTCAAATCAAGGTTGCAATATCTTCCAGGTAGTTTTAAACCTCATCTTCTGAAATGCTAAGTGAGAAGAAACTGAGGTTAGACTAACAGGTCTGTAGTTTTTTTGGAGCTTCTTTCAAGCCCTTCTCATAAATCAGGATAGTGTTGGCTGGTTTCCAGTCAATGGGGACCTAAGCAGGATCCTAAGAACTTTGGCAGATGATTGGGGGGGGTTCTGCCATAATATCTGCTGGCTCCTTTAGTACTCCAGGATTGATCCTGTCAGACCCCGTGGACTTGGAAACATTCAGCTGATACAACTGGTGCCTTACTGTGTCAGTGTCCCCAAATGGAAAAATCACTGTTCCTGGGGGAAAAACATTGGTGGCTCTGTTTCTTCACCCCTGTTTGTCAGGTGACCATCTTCAACAAGTGTTGATCCAGTGTTTTCCTTGGACCTCCTCTTGCTCTTAACATGCTGGCAAAAAATCTTTCTTGTTGGACACAACACTGGCCAGTTTCACCTCTAGTTGAGCTTTGGCCCTTTATGTCTTCTTCCTGCATAAGTGAACAATGGCTCTGTGACATTCTGCAAAGCCTGACCTTGCTGCCAGAGACCATGCACTTTGTTTTCCTTCTGAGTTCCAAGAGGAGTTTCCCTGCTCACTCAAGTCTTCTATCCTCCTTGCTTGACTTCTGCCGCAGTGGGATTGCCTGCCCCAGTGCTTTTGAAAGGTGGTTCTTAAAAGCTGGCCGACACTTGGGAACCCCTGAGCCCTCAAAAGCAGATTCCCAGGGGACACTGCTCCTTGAGTAGCTCAAAGTTTGCTCTCTTAAAATCCAGGTTGACCTTTTTTTTCTCATTGTGCCAAAAGTTTATTACTCAGCCATTTCATGCTAAGGCTGGCTGTGCTGCCAGCATGTTAATAATTTTGATTACTCATTTGGGGAGTGTAAGAGGTCCTCCACATAGGTCTAAGGCAAATGCCTCTTGGGGTCTTTGTTCTTTCATTGTCTTTCATTTCATATGCAATACAATTTCTTCTACCTTTGGGTATTTTAAATAAAGCTACAGTTCTTTTGGGATGCTCCCTCAGAGCTATAACTCTGATGACATATGGGGTGCTGGAAAGATGCATTCAGCATCCAGATTCTCGAGGAAAGATGCCAGGCTGACTGTGTTTATGGTAAGAAGTCACTGTCAAATATTTAGGACTCAGGTTGGCCTACTTTGAATTATTATAGTGTGTTTGTGCCTATTCCTCTGTGTTCTGAGTGCCAAATCTGTCACTGGTGACAGTGATGACATGAGTGCTGCTCCCACTGAAATGCAAAAGGGGCTGAAACTTTATTCATTACAAAAGGGCTGTTGCAAATAAACTTCACACCCCTGTCCGAGTGTCACTTGTGCAGGAGGAGAGTGGAAACCAACCCAATAATGGGGTTTTGTGTGGACTGTTATCTCCAACTGATTACTAAGTTATACAGAGAAAAAGGGAAGAAAGTTAGGGGGGGGAGGAATCTGTATTTGAATGGTCAGCTTGAAGTTTCTTTAATTATATTTGTTCTTCCTGACCTGAACAACAGGTCTTTGAATTTCACAGGTGCAGGGAGAAGCAGTCAGTCCTTGCTAGCACAAGATCTGGGGTATAACACTTCTTCAAAGCCTGCTGTTATAAAGCAGCAGCTGTTTGCCTGTCTCCTGAAAATAGATATGGCTTCTTATCCTAGGTCAATGAATATCTTTATGATATCAGCAAATTATTTTTTCCTTGAAGAGAGATCAAGAAAGTGCAAAATTGTCTCCAAAGTTCATTCCTTGCCACTTCAAGCCTCTATCTTTCTCGCCCAGAGGCATTTGAAGGTAACAGTCAGAAGTGAAAGGGAGAAAAGGAGCATTTGTGAGATCCCACCACTCAATGAAAAGAGTTCTGTCCATCAGTTTACTGGCACCGAAGAAATTACAGAAGCCAGGCTTTTATGAAGCCCCTAATCCTAACATGAAAGCCCTGAAGATGAAGCCAGTCCTACTCAAAGGATGGTGGTATATAAGAGGATTTGGGGGCTCATGATTTGCTGCATTGTATCACACATAAAAAAGCAAGGGCACATCATATGGATGTACAAGGAACTGAAAAGAAGGTGTTGACCCAGCAGCATTTTGATCGTTCTTACTTATGCAGTATAGAAGATTTCCAAGTGAGATTTTGGAGGAGGGAAGCTACAGAGATTTGCTGGTTTGTCTGGGAAGACTTCAGAGAACAGATAAACAGATTTGAATTCTATATATTCTTATCTTGCATGACATAAAGGTGCCTTCCGGAAACACTTAGGAATTCGGTTCCATGAAGAAGAAATTGTTCCTTGCCACAAGTGAACAATATCCTCTCTTCTAAATTAGCTCCCATGCTCCAATAATAGCCAGGAAAATAAGAGAATGAAATCTAGAGAGAAGGGATCCTGTGGACTCTTTCCCTGCAGAAATGCACAAAAGAGAATGGTCAGTGACATTAAATTTATTATGAGCGGATGGATCATGAGAAAGATTACGCTGTATTTTTTATCACTGAGGAATTACAGAGTATTAGTGTCCTTAGTGAAGGCCCCTCTAGGCTGACAACTTAACTGCACCATTGCATAATAATTATACAGGCACTATGAAATCTTCAGCAGCTTGTCTACTTTTCACTCCTATCTGCAATCTATTACACTCTGTAGCCTCATAAATGGATATAAAGAAAATGGTTCTGATTTTTTTTAAGGCATCACTAAAAATGCTAATTAAACCTGCCATGATGAGCCTGCTGAGGATGGGGCATCAAAGGCACAGGCTCAAGGATAAAATGTCACACTGGGCCAGTCTCGGGCTTGCTTGAATCTAGAGAAGGACCAGTAAATTCTTGACTATTGTAGTTTCACTCTGCATTTGTGGTGTATGTTGCACTGGTTTATGGAGAACTGGAGAAAATGTCGTGGGATTTCATTTGCAAGTGGGAAGCTTCAACAGAATGAGGTTTTCTTTTGGATGGTATTCAGAGTAGAACAAGAATTAGTATTTATGACATTTGCCAATCTCTAAGATATGTCTGTGAGAAGAAATTAAAGTAACAAAACTCCCTTTTAAAGTGGCTTTTGTATTCCCAGGTGTATTTTAGCTTGATAGAACGTTTTCATCCCTTCGTTCTGTGTGTCTACACTTGGTGGCAGTTTTAACTGCTTGCAGCATCCACAGAGAAGCAGACCTTCACATTTTTTGCATCTGTGACTGCTGGGGTTTTGTCACCTGTACGGGCTGCACTGCAGAAGGCAAGAGTTGGTTTTACAGGCTCAAACCCCAGCAAATGATGGGATCCGCTCCCTGTGCTCAGTAAAACATGTCCTGTCACATGAGGAGTGCCCTCTCAGGAGGGTTTTCCCTGTGACACTGAAACTCTGGAGTCATTTGCTCTCTGTGCATAATTTGTACATCAGATATACAGTATAACCTCAGGGTATAGTAAATCTTATTGCTTTAGTGGCACTCACCTCCCCAGGGATTTCCTTCTGGACCCTTGTCATAAATTGCTTTGAAGCAGATGTGTCCATTAATTGGGTCTAATAATGATTTTAATAGATTCTTTCTCTGCTGCCTGGGAATTTATTCCCTATAAAGTCATTTTTTATGAAGTGCTCCTCTGGAAGGGAAGCCTTGGTGAGGCCCTGTCTTGCAAATAACTGATAGATGGACTGAAGTCTGTCCGTCTTGGAGCAGGAACACTGCAAATGTTTGATGGTAGGCATTGGCAGGATTGGGTCCAACAGTTTCCAATATTCTTTTCAAGTGTAATCAATTCGCTGTTTTTTTCTATATGTGTTTAAGCAGTCATTGATATGACAGGAGAGAGATTTTAGACGTCTGAGTTTTTGCTGGAACTGTGAATACTTTTATTTTCAACAACAAAAAGCCTGGTTGGCTCAGAAAACATTCTTTGAATAGCATTCACATAATAATAGCAACTTGGTGCTGTGTGTATTTGTGTGAAAAGACAATTGATGGTATTTTAGGGTTATAACAAAATGGCTCTTCTTAAGTACATCCTTTTAGTAAAATTGCCTGTATTTATCTTGCTCAGAGTCTCAGCCTAAAAGCTTTTATTATTGTTAAGTCAAGCTCTTGCACAACTAATGATTAGTAGAAATACTTCTGGAACTTTGTTTTTACTTTATTGCCAGTCATGATATTTGATTTGAAACATAAATGTTCTTGGCTTTGTTTCACCCTTGTTGCTTTTCTCCTCCTCCTCCTCTCTGCTGCAGCCTTTGGTGATTGTGTTGATTTCCACCCGTTCCCCGAGTCTTTTCTCTCTACACCATTTTCTGCACCCAGATGTTTATGCACTAAACCAGATTGTGGGTTTTGCCTTTTTCCTGGGTGGCACTCTGACATCTGTATTTATTCTTTTGCTGCTGCTGTTGCTTTCAAGTGTGTGCTGCCATCTGTGGGGTAATCGTGGAAATAAAGCTGATATAAAAAAAAGATGTTTTAGCAAAAGATCATGGAAAACAAGGTCTAAGTAGCGGAGGTATCACAGTTGGCCAGGTCTCAAGAAATCCTGTTTCTCTGTAGCCCTAGATCTCACAGCAAGCACAGGTGAAAGTATCCCTTTTAGAAGAAAATCAGTGATCTCTAGCACTTAAATTATTATTCAGTAAATTAGTTTATACTGGAGAAACTATCAGGGCAGCCTAAAAATCAGAATAAGGTTGCTTTGTCCCCTAATCGGGTAACTTATTCCTTTTCCTTCCCCGTTACCTTCACATGTCCCAGTTCTTCAGCAGTTTCCAAGATCTGCTTGCAATGTCTCTCTTCATTTGGTTTTTAAAGCCTAATTTTAACTCTTATTCTTCCCCAGCACCTTGTTACCTGGTTCTGTGCCTCTCCTCTGTGTGCGGTTTCAGCGTGCCAAGTTGCAGCTTTCCCTCCTTCAGATCCCTTCAGGATGCAGTGCTGAAGATCAGTCCCTGTTCTCTCTCTCTTCCATAACTTTTTGTCGCTTGATGTCTATCTTAGAGCGTACATTTATTGCAGCATTTCTATTCGAGTTGGTCTGAACAGCACTTGGAGAAGTCATTTGCTCTGTGCTGGGGTATCTGTACATGCAGAGAATCTGTCAGCTTTTATCTTGATGCTGTTCATGTGCTTGCAGATTTTTGACTAAGGATTTTAGCACCTTCCCACCTTGAATGGAATTAGGTGTGTGAGTTCCGGGCAATCAAACTTCCATTTCAGTCAGGAGAGGTGACAAAGAACAGCCAAGTCTTTAGGTCTTTCCTCAGTAAAAGCAGTGTTGGAGTGGGTGTATATTTAACCACTCCTGCTAAATGCTTTCTTATAGCACAAGGCATTAAAATCAAAAGGAAAAGTTTAACCTATGTGGATGAAGAATTCTTAAAAATATCTTCTGACATTTTCTTCTTATCGCTGAACTCAGGAATTGATCTTATTTCCCAGCATCAGAGCCAAAATGAAGGGAAAAAAATCAATGCTGAAGATTGATCAATGTTTTCCAAAACTGACTTAATAAGGTAAAAATCAATGCAGCTGTATTATTTGCCATTTTTTTATCACCAGCATCGTTCAAACATGGTAATATTTGATTCTTAAGTTAAATGTGAAAATATTTCAGTTACCTCCTATGGAGGCAAAAAAACTTGAGGAGGGATTTATTTAGTCAAACTTCAGTTTTCTTTTTAAACCTAGTTTTGGAACTTTGAGTTCTGCAGAAGCTGAAAAGAGTTTGATATTTTAAGTGCCAGTATATAATTGTTCCTTTAATCACACAGATTTAAATAGAACAAATTATGACTTGTATTTGCAAATTGCAAGCTCTGATTCTCCTTCCTCCTGCAAATATCAGTTCCATCTTGCTTGGTTGGGAGATCTGTACTTGCAATTTGAAGATAAGTCTGGGCACTGAATTTCCCCCGTGGCGGGCTCACAGTGCTTTGGATTGAAGAGTGCTGTGTAAATGCACTGGCTGGTTAATCTTTTTTGGAAAAAAAGTAGTGGGTTGCTTGAACTCTGTTTGTTTTTTCCCAGTGTTCCTTTCCCTTTTCTGTCTCCACTATCCCCAGTAATATGAAGATCCCTTATTGACTTATTTATAGGAAACTGACTTCTGTAATATTAGTGAATCAATCCCTAAGACATAAGTTGAGAGGGGGTTTTTTTTAAATAATTTGCTTTTCAATATTTCAATTCCTGTTTACCTGCTGCCTCGGGTTAGCCCTTTGGGCTCCTGGTTTGATGTTTCTCTTAACAACTGAGGGCTGAAAACCATCCTTTTAGGGGAGAGATTCGATGTGCTCACATAATCACTGGAATATGTGAACTGGGATTTCCAGGGAGGTAGCAGACCTTGAAAGACTCCTGATAAAATCCTAGCTATTGGTGAGCCTCTGGGATTGGCATCTTTTGGTTTAAAGGTCTGTGTCATGAGCACGCCAAGACAGCTTTCTGCATGGGTTTCTGCTGGACTGCTTCCTTATCTGTAGGCTGGGCCAGAATGTCACGAAATCCGAATTGCCAACCTGAGAGTAGTTAGACACAGATTTTGAGAACGCGGAACTTGGTCAGGTTCTCTGTGGGGCCAGCTACTTTTACATCAGCTTTTCACGTTCCTTTATAATAGATAAAAAGGGTGAGTTCACTCCCGTGCTCGAGTAGCTCTGAGCAGCAATTTTCACGGGCAATAGACAGTCCCTCTCCTTCATCCTCAGCTTCATTATAGACAATACTTGGAGCGGTACAACAAGAGAGCTTGTCCTCGTGGCTCTCCCCTTCCCTCTGTGCTGTGAGGGAGATGCAGCGTGGCATATTGCAGAGCTGAAAGGTTGTCCACGTGGAATTGGTGACACCTCTGGACGTGGCAGGCGAGCGTCCACGGCCGGCACAGCTGCGCGTGGCTCATCACCGTGTGAGGCTGGACACCCCGAGCACACAGGTGGTGGTGGATCGGTTTGCCTGCTGCTCTGCAAGCAACCAAACGGGCTTAAGCCATGCAGTCTGATACTCCCTAATTGACAGCTTTTTCAGGGTTCATTTGTTAACTGAGAGCGCGACATGTATTGAAGTTGTTTCCTCATAACGCGCTTGGCGTGAACAAGAGAAGCTGTTGAACGCCTCAGATATCAATGTCTCAGCAATGGCATATTTTGCCTCCAGTTTTGGTTTTCTAAATAGCGACTTTGTGTTTGCAAGAGCATGTGAAATGAGCCTATGACAGGACAGGGCATGAGGAAAAAGCTCAAATACATTCCCCTAAGAAAACCTGTGAGGAAGTGTTTATGCTGCCTGGGACATTTACTTGATTTTTGTGGTTCAGTTGTTCTTTTTTTTTTCTCTTGGTATAAAACCTTGGTTTCTTGCTTAACAAAGTACTCACTGGGTTTCAGAGAGTCCTTTTATTTTGGTATATTTATAAACAGGCGTATATGATTTTATTTATAGTGATGAATTTGTTTAAAAGACACGCTCAAGCGTTTCGCTTGCCTGTGCATCCATAAGAGAATAAAATAAACCCCCGAAGAAACCTCTGTTTCAAAGGTTCTTAAGCTTCCCCCAGGTGAAACCCGTGTTTATTTGGAAGAATAAATTATCTGTGTAGAAGAGACCAGAGGATGATTTCTTCCCTGATCTTGTCACTACTTTGCATGTGCTGTTTTCTTGTAGCTAGTTGCCACAAACACTTTGTTTCCTATTCTGTTTCCTAGAACACAGATTGTGCCAGAACTATAACATTCAACACTTATTTTCCTTTTCAGTCTGTAAAATATTTCCACTGTTTCCACTTCCTTGCAGCTGTTCTTATCCTGATACCTGGCAAGAGGTTCACACAGGGTCTGTAAGTGCTAATTAAGAGCTTTTTCACAAATCCATCATTGTTAGTAGCTGTTGTTTCTCCTGCATCCCATGAACTTGATAGTTACAAGATAAATTTATCTTAGGTGTACAAAGTTGTTGGGGTTTTTCTATTTGTTCTCACTTACTGTAAGCATGTTATTCTAAATATTTAGGTTAATTTCTTTAGCACCTAGGTAAGTTTCTGCACATATTGGTCCTTCTGGCAAGAGTACATGCCCAGAGAAGAACATGAAATTGTACAGATGTTGCCAGGATAATGAAGGGGTTTCAGTGGCACTGTCACTGGCATTGTTTAGGGAGTGACACACAGCTGTTTAGGTGAGAAAAGCTGAACGGATGGATCAGGATGCCTTCGTTTCACAGGAGTAATGAGCCTAGCTTTGACAGGAGTGCCTGCTCAAAAAATGCCAGAGAGGAATGGGCAAAGCCAGATCCTGCTCAGAAAAGCCTGGAAACAAACTCCTGAAAGCCCTGGAACTTAAGCACACATCTCTGCCCCCTCTGTAGGAATTAGTGACCTGAGCTCCTGCTGCAGCCAAGTGTTTTTGAGCCCTTGGGGGACACTCCGGACACATCTCCGTCAGAGTACTCCTGTTTTACCTGCAAGCTCTGTGAGCAAATGCCACTTGGGTGCCTGGCAAGCACTGAGCGCCCAAGCCCTTCTGTGTTGCAGGGCAAGCACGAACTGCGTGTGGACACGGGGCTGGAAGGCGCCTGGTGTGGCCTCATCCCCATCGGGAACCCCTGCGAGAGCGTCACCACGACCGGCCTCAGGTGGAACCTCAGTAAGTCGGAGCCTCTGCGGTGGTGGGGCTGGGGTGGTCCTGACCCTGCAGGGGTTGGAAGGTGGGGATGAAGGGGGTTTTACAGAAAAAAAAAAAGAAGATAAATATATTAAATATATTTAAACCCGAGGCGTCACAGGTATAAAGAAACATGTTTTGCGTTTGGGAGTCGTCGTGCTCTTCAAATAGAACATTTGGTGAGGTCCTGATGCATTAGCATCTTAATGCATTGCCCTCCAGGGAGGAGAAGCCACGAGTGTCTAAACTCCTGCTTATAAAGCCATAAAGTTACAACAGACAAATAATAATGTGATACAGATTATTAAAGCTACCTCACTTCCCCTGAACTGCTTCATGTATATTGTCTGTCAGCTCTGAATTAAGGGATCGTTTTTCTTATGTTAAAGTGGAAAAGGGAGCATTTGATCTAGAAACAGGGGCATTTATCTGTAAAGAAAGGAGGTTTCGTGATCAACAAAATTCAAAACAACAACCTCATCTTCCTGCCCCTTCCTCCAACACTGAGTCATTCAGGATGTATATACATAGGAAAGTAATGGGATATTTTCAATAAATATTCCTTAAAACTTAAGGGGCAGCAAAGCAGTAATTGCAGTCTTGCAGTCTGATGGACATGGCCAGACTTCAGAACCAGTGCAGTGCCTTTGTTGGCTAAAATCTGAGGCTGACCCCCTCCCTGGATCAGTCAGCAGAACGTCTCCTGATCTAGGGGCTTTCTTATTCCACTGAGAGCTTGGGCATGTGCAGGTGGTGGTAGGCTGTAGTAGCTCACTGATGAGAAAAGATAAAAATACGGCATTAATTTTGGGATGCAAGGGAATTGCTGGATGAAGAGATGTGTGGCTAGGAGTGATTTTGTCCTCTTAAACTGGATTGGAAGAGCTGAATGTGTTGTGTAGGGGGCATTCCCTTAATTTGAAAGCATGTATTTAGAAGTACAGTTGGCAAATAAGGCACTGCATCTGCCTCTGCTCACGTCCTGTTGTGCAGCGAATTTGGGGTCCCAGTGCACTGAGGGAAACGTCTCAGAAAATGTTCTACCTGCCAGAGTGAGGTGAAAAAAGCTCAAACCAGTGTCATGTTAGTGAGGGGAGCATCTCTGTTAACTGTGTCATATTGCATGACAGTATGGTAGATGTGAGGTTGCAGCCCTTTCTTGTGCTTTTATGTTATTGGTTTAAGAAGTCATTTTTAAGATACATCGAAAGTTTTTTGAGTTTAATGACATAAATTGCATCGGATTTATGAGGTGCTCGTTAGAAAGATGACAATTTGAAAGGTAGTCTGCCTACTCCCACAGGTGGCATGGCTTTGTTACTGCTGAACTGTGATTGCATCATCTGCTAAAGCTAAGGAGAAAGGGATTGCCAGTCCAGCTGTGCCAGCTGTGGGAGGGCTCACAGGGCACATGCAATGGCAGCAAATGTTTGTTCTGCCTCGGTTGGTTGAGATACCAGTCTTCTCAAAGCTGGTCATTCTAGTTGGTTTCTTACAGGCATGACTAAGTGTGGACCTATGGGGATTTTTATTGCACTTAATTTCTTTTTTTTTTCTCTTTCTGGGGGCACAAAATTATTTAAGTGACTGTTTCCTACTTGTTTCATGTTAACATGACACCATCATCTCTGCATCTCCCTGCCCTTCTTACTGTCTCTCTCCAGGAGGAAGGAGAACAGACCTTCACAGTTTTCCTCAGTGATGTGCACATTGCATCCCGTTACAGGCTATGCTGTCAGATTCAGCATTCTTGTTTCTCACAGGTCTTAGTTCCTTCATTTATTTCTCCATATTAATCATTAGATAGATAGATAGATAGATAGACAGTGATTATAAAACCAAGAAATTATCTCGTCTTCCTTGAAGAGGTTCAATCTATCAGAGACATCGAGGTCATTACAACCTGAAACTGCTCCCTTGCCCAAGTGACTAGAGCTAGCCTAACCAAATACAGAATAACCTTTGAATAAGGTTATTGTTCAGATGCTGATTAAAAAAAAAGGAAATAAAGTGCAGTTGCATTCCTGAAAAGGGAAGCCAGTAGCTTAAATACAGCATTGGTTAGTTGTGGTTGGGTTGGATTTTTCCCCTGATAAATAGGACCTACATTCAGAGAGCTTGAGTTTGATATTAACTTCCATGAATGACTCCTATGCTGTAGTTTTGCAGTTACTTTTAAAACTATTAGTCCTCCTGTGACTTGTGATGGAGAAGCAAAGGCTCACCTGGGGAGAAAAGGGACTGAGAAGACAGTGAAGTGTGACCTGGATGTCAGCCTTGCTGCTGATGGCTGGCAGTGGCAGAGCTGTCCCCAGCCATTGGGCAATGGCACTCACCTTCAGAACCTCAGTAAATAAAACTGCTTGGTTAGAAATTCATTTGCATGTGTAAATCATAAAAGAAATGAACATTTTAAGCCAAATATGACATGAAAGGCCTATTCCTCCAGTTTGTTATGGAACTAATCGAATGTGACCTAACAAGTTTGGTTTTAAAAAGTAACTTTTGAGTCCTCAGAATCTTTAAGTATCCGGGCAGCAAACTAATCTCAGGATTTTAGTTCAAACAGTGATGCATTAGGTGAGAGGGGAGCCCTCATTTTTGCAAACAATAATTTCCAGCAAATCAAAATTCAAATAAGACTGCAGTATGAGAAAGAGCTGCCTTTGCATCAAGGTTTTTCATGTTTAACACCAATTTCTGTCTGGGCATATCTAGATTACTCTGCTGATTCAAATTTGTTAAACCTTCAAGGGGTAGTCAAATATTATCTGTGTCCAGTCTACAGATGCTGTCATGAGACTTCTTAGATTGTGAACAGAAGAAGACAAGGATAAATACCTAGGACAGAAGCTGTGTTGAGGTTAGGAGCAGGCTACCCAAGGTCTCATTTCAGTGGCTGAATTAGACAAACCTGAAATCTGTACGTTCTTCTGCCAACAGAGAAATGACAATGTCTTTTAATATTGCAGAATTTGGTACTTTTTGTATGGCTGTTTAAGAATGCAGCATGTATGCATGCTTTTATGCATGCTTATCTTAGTTATTTGCTAGCACTTGTCACAAACAGAATTTTCATTTATTTTAGTTCTCATCTTGTGGGTGAAAGAACTTGGAGAAGAGGGTGGAAAATTGATTAAAGAAAATATTTTTATCCATACTTGCTATTGTGTAGCAGACACTCAGACACATTATAAACATATTCTTTCCACTCCCAAAGGGATACAGATCTTTTCTCTATTAAAATCTGATTTACAGCACAGGAATCAGATAATGCTTTATCTGATTTGACTCACCTGGCTGCTTGCTAATAACAGCTCTCATGTCTAATAAATAAATAACAAAAAACCCAATAGTGCCAGAATTACCCAGCATTCTTCATTAGGTCCTCAGTGGTGCTTTCATGGAAGGTAAATAAGAATGAAGGTAGAAATCAGCTGCACTGCTCATCAAAGAAGAGGTTGGAGAGTAATGGTAGGCTTTTTTAGGAAAAGGTTCCTTTTCCAGGAAATTAGCTCAGCAAATAATCTTGCCAGTTAATCTATTGTTCATCCCTATGGCCTTTGAAATGCTATATGGCATACCTGTCCTGAAAATGCCAGCATATATGTTTGTGTGTGTATATATATATATATATATAAACTCTGTGTGTATGTGATTGTGCTTTGCAGATAATTTTCATGCAAATTTGCTTCTTTAGGCAGGAAGTTAAATTACTACCAGTTAGAAAAGCTACCGTTCTAAAGAGCACCACTGTCATTTCTCTTCAAAAGGCAATGGCACTAACAAGGGGAGCAGGACCTTTCTCTAACTGCAGCAACAGGGCAGCCCCTGACAACTCATGTCACAGGTGCATGAACAGGATCCACAACCTTTTTGATGCTGTTTACGTTGTTAGTAAAATTGAAATGTTAGCACTGTTTTAGGCATTGGGGTTTTCTTGACATTTCGCTGTGAATAGAACAGAAGGATTACAAAAGCAGTGGGGGGCTGCGTTTTAGAAGAATTCAGAGTCTAAAAAGGGGAAAGAAAATGAGTAACTCCTTTAAAAAAATGTCAGGGAGTGTTCTGGGAAAGGTTTTAAATTAAGATGGACAGGTATCTGTGTGCCAGTGAAGCTGTTTGTATAAGCACTCTGTAACCTGTTTCATATCTAAAATAGTTTATATTGCCCATTTTGCTACCCCAGTTCATCCTGGCAGAGGCAAACTAAGTGGTGCTTCTGGGAATAGCTCTGTTTTCAGTGGCAGAGTAAATAGCTTCACAGCTGGATTCCCCTCTCCTCTGCTTTGCTCTCCTTCCCTCCCTTCTTGTGTTCTTCACTGGCAGAAGATTATGTTATCAGTGATGTACTTCTCTTATTCACTGCAGACTCTGGGTAGGGTGGGGTGGGCAGAAATGGTGCTGCTGATCCCAAAAAGCAATACCTTTTGGGTGGCTTTGACCTTTGGTGAGCTGTTTGCCCGCAGGAGTGCTGCGGTCAGCCCTCCAGGGGCACATCATCTGTTAGAAGGCAAGGGCTGCTGAAATGCTTTCCCCATGAAGCAGATGTTCTGGTGGTGGCAGCACGGCATCCTACTGGTTTACTGCAAGTCAGCAAAGGCAACAATGAGGGCATTGCTTGGCATTGCACTGAATGCTTTTGAAGCCCAAAGACCCTTTGGTCTGCATTAAAGCACTGCTGACCACAGAGCTCAGTTGTGCCCAGCCCCTAAACCTCTGTTTGCATTATTTCCTGAGCAGCAGCTTGAAAACTCAGTCAGGCTTTGTGAAGGGGCTTGAAATGGGGATTTGAGGTCACACGTTCAGTTCATTTCCACATGTTTCAAGAAACGTTTGGAATCAGTGGGAGAGAGATTTGGTTCCAGCTCCTCTTTACTCAAGCAGCAGAGTCCTGGCATTCAGTTTGGAAATGTTTCTTTAAGATGATAAGCAGACACGCTTTTCCAGATCACACTGTTGGGGCAGCACTACTGCCGTACGACCCTGCTTACGGAAGGATTCGTGGGAGCACCTTATTTCTGAAGCAGCTCCAACCACACCAGTGGTGAGTTTAGCCCAGCTGAAGGCTGTCTTTAATGGGATGTTGGTGCTGTGCATGTGATCCTTCCACGCAGCAGTAATAGGCAATAACTGCCAGGAAGGGTTAGATCAAAGAATCCCAGAGATGCAGCTCCAGCACTGCTGTACCCAGAGTAGATGACTCTCCAAAAGCTGAGTAATACCATCCTCAAGTAAACTGAAGACACTTTGAATCATAATAGAATATCCTGAGTTGGAAGGGACTGACTTGGGATCATCAAGTCCAACTCCTGGCTCTGCAAAGGACAACCCAAAGAGTCCCACCATGTGCCTGAGAGTATTATTCAAATGGGTGTTGAACTCTGACAGGCTTGGTGCCATGGCCACTGCCCTGGGGAACCTGTCCCAGCACCCAACCACCCTCTGGGGGGAAAAACCTTTTCCTGATATCCAACTTAAATCTCCTCTGACACAACTTCACGTTGTTCCCTTGAATCCTGTCACTGGTCACCAGAGGGAAGAAATCAGTGCCTGCCCCCCCACTTCTCTGTGTGTAACTGCATTGTCGTGGCACATTGCAACTGTGGAAACTAAGTTAATTATTAATCGAGACTAATTTCATTATTATTGTAGAGAGGAGTGGGCTATCAAGAGAGCAAAATACTGTTCTTTCCCTTGCATCCCCTATGTTCCTTCAGTCCCTGCTTCTGCTAATGGAAATGTAACCTGGAGGTATGAAGAGATAAGTGCTCTGATTCAACCCAGTTTGGGGCAGATGTTCCTCATCTCTCTGGTGGCAGTAGATTGGTGAGAATACTAAAGTCACGGGAAAATCAAAAGCAGCCTGCTGCCAATGGATGATGATTGTAAAGACAAAACACCTTCCTGGGCAAGATAGAGATCTTCAGAGAGTGGTGGGGGGCCAAATTGATTCTGTGGATTTCAGTGGTGACTCTGAATTTCCATAGGTGAGTTTGGGGGCTGAATTTGTCTGAGAAAGAGACCTCATAGTTTATACTAGAGATGTGTAACCCTAAAGGCTTTCTCATCAGTCAGCCTGCCCTCATGGATACTGGGAAATCATCTTGTTTAGACAATAGCAGAGTCAAAGCTGAAATGTAATGGTGTACTTAAATGAAAGTCAGAGAAAAACTGTCCAGAGTACAAATGCTCGTTTGTCATAAATATACTTTAATTGTTTTCATATTTAAATGCCCAGAATCAGCCACAATAAACATAAATGTCACCGTGCCGAGAGATTTCCAAAAACAAAACAGCTCTCTGAGGCGTGCGGTGAGTTATTGCCAGCTCCCGACGTCTCTGCAGACCCACAAAAGGGCAAGGAGCGGCAGGAGGACAAATCCATCACGCCTGGCTCTGATGTCCCCGAGTTAAAAATGAGCTGTGCTTGTGCCTGGTGACTCGGGCAATGAACGTGTGCTGCTCGGCTTTGGGGAGGTGGCTCGAGCAGGCAGGCGTTGCCACCAAGCAGCGACTCCTCCTTCCCAATTTGTTTGGCGGCCTTTCAGTCCTGTTTATCTTTTAGTACGTGCCGGTGCGTATGATTGATGTCTTCCTCCCAAAAACATGACACTGAGGGAAATTATTTTCTCTGCGGTGATCTATTCCTGTGCCTTAATGGCAAACAGTCCTGGCTATCTCCTCCAGTGTCTCAATTCTTCACTCGCTGCTGGCTCGGCGCGGGGTATCTGAGGGGGCTCTGCTCTCTCCCAGTTATTGCCTTTAGGTGTTTGTGGAAAAGAAGAGGTGGATTTTTCCTTGTGGGTGTCATCGCTGACTTTTGTTGTATGTTGTAAAAAATTATGTTTTGGCTGCAAGTTGTTTATGGCATCCTGATGTGTAATTAGTAAGCCGTTAGCAACTGACTGCAGTGAGCATGCTACGGAACTATTCATTTTAGACATACATGCCAATTGCAGATCACTAAGCAAGGCTCTTGTTTTCAGGTGAGCCGGAAAATACACGTTTGTGATAGTGATGATTCTGTGTCTTGCCACAGAAGCAGCTGTGGCTTCTTTTGGGCAGTAAATACTCACGGCGGGGGGAGTCAGGGCAACAGGAGGGAGGAAGGGAGAGAAAAAAGAGAGAGAGAAAAATGGCAAAACTGGGATGTGAGGAGATTGCATTTGGGATTAGAAACATGTTCTGGAAAAAAAGGCAGATATCATCAAAATGGGGGAAGATATGAATACAGGGATGAGGAGATGAGAACAGAGGTGTTTTAAGCAGACAGTTGACATCTTCTCTCTGCTGTGAGCAATCCCTCTCATTTTCCACTGCTGTCCAGGCATCACAGCCCCCTTCTGCTCTCAGTAAACTGCTCAGCTCAAGTGATGCAGGGCTGTCCACAGGGTGTGCCTGGGTATTGATCCAACAGCAAAGGATGGCATTGGACATTTGATTTGAGAACAAAACTCTTTACCTGCACTTTCATGGATAGCAATTCAAGAGATTTGGGTTGTAATCATGCATTTAAATCCAAGACACCAGCATCACTCAGTGTCCGAGGTGAATTTAGGAATGGATGTGCAGCCACAGCTGACAGTGCAGATGGGTGCCACCTCAGCCTCTCCCGGTGCAGAAGCAGAAATACCTGGGAGGAATAAGTACTGCTGAAACGTGGGATTTTCTGGTGGTTCAGGCAGTGGATTGTCTGCAGTTTTCACTCTGGGCAGCTACTTCAGCTGTTCATTTCTCTTAGCACTCAGCTGAGCTCTCAGCACCCTGCCCTTCCTGAGAGCTCTGCACAGGCTACTCCAGAGTGAAAGCTGTGGCGTCATCTCTGAGGTTCTACAGAAGATGTCAGTGTGGCTGTGGCTTTGCTCCTGAAGAGTTGAACCCGTGCAATGGCATTAGCACTCCTGCTGTGATGAGCAGCACACACACAAGCCCGGGAGGAATGCAGCATGCATGCATCTGGTGCAGTCTCAGTCTGTGCAGTAAACAAGGCAGAGAGCACTGTGCTGCATCAGGGCTCAGAGTGTGTCAAGTAAGAGAACACTATTTAATGAGTCTGGCCTGCTTCATCAGCATGACTGTATAATTTCAGGATGAAAGCTAAAGAATATGAACAAAAATTTCACAGGCTGACTTTAATTCTGCATCCCATTGCTCTCAAGTCCATGACTTTGGAGCCTTAGCATTTAAGGGTTGTCTTCCATGTGTATTATTCCCAAGTGAATGTGGGTCCAAGTGCTGTTCAACTGTATGTATATACGTTCTGTATGTATGCTAAAGTGCATGTAACATGTCACATTGTATTGACAGAAGTCCAGGTCAGCACGTGGCAGCTGAGTTTCCTGTGAGATCTACGTTTTGAAGCTTTTCCTTGTATTTAGTAAGAAAATTTCCATGAAACAAAACAAACCTTTTGAGCGATTGCAAATATTTTTAGTGTATGCTAAGTAAGTGGAGATACATGTCATAAAGCAAACAGTGAATCCAAATAAATGGAGGAATGAATGTCAAGAGATCTTAGATAGCATTCCTGTGGCATCACTCCTGAAAAACATAAAAAAGGTTCATCTTTTATGAGCTTTCAGCTCAACTTTGGGGATTCCTTTGTAGCAGCTTCTTCAGAAAGCCCGCTCCAATTAGTTTATTTTTCCCTCCTGTATTCTGCAGATGCAGTATGTGATAAATATATTTTCATGCTGTTAAGCATTATAACACAGCATTTATAATCTAATTGCCAATAAGGAATCTCAGAATTGTGCATTTAGGTTTCCCAAGCGTAGGGCATAGCTATGATTTCCAGAGGCACCAGCAATACCCCTGGCTCACTGCTGACTGGCATGCCACTTAATGATGCTGTTTATAAGATGATTTTCTAATCAGCTGCATGAACACTCATCAGGAGCTTGCTTCTTGATTTGAAGCAGAGCTGGAGAGAAAGACGGGGCTTGTTTTGTTTATAAAAACAAACCAGGATAAAAAGCAAGTTACAAAGAGGAATATCAGCTTTGGGGCATTTTTTTTTTCCGTTTTATCAGGCATCGATACGGTGAAAAAAAGGGAAACACAAATGTGGAAAGCTTTGATGTCATGAATCTGGATTGTGCTTCTAAAAGTTCAGTGTAGAATTAAAAGCTTTGGCATGAATGAGTCAGTGTTCTCCAGGCTATTTCCTTCGTGCATTTTGAAAACTGGATGGTTATAGCTTAAACATTAGCATTCTAGGTTTAAACAGGTGTTACATTTCCAATCATTTTTAATAATAATTATGTGATATTGCATATAGTCTGTTGGGTCTAGTCAGTTGAAGCTGAGGCACAGTCAGTTTTCCGTTCATTTCGCATGCCAAATTTTAGTTTTCAGCCCAATAAATTTAGCCAACCCTCTTTTCCACTCAGAGAATAATTGCCTTCTTCCTATCTTTATTTTGTTCAGTAAGAGACAGAATGGCTTTAATTTTAAAAATGTTATCTAAACCACACATAAGCCGAGTCAAGTGTGCCTGGCAGGGAAACAATTTATTGTATGATTTAAGAGGTTTTAACAAGATGAGCTTCAGCTGACCTGCACAATTTATGAATAGTTTTGGTATGCACAAACAAAGTACCTTTTCCAAATTTATCCCCAAGTAATCATTGTAAAACCCTTGTAAACAAACCTTGTCGTGGTGTATTCTGTATCTCCAATGTATATTGAAGAATTCGTGTTTTATGAAAATATTAGAGCTTAATAACGAGCTTGTGGAATTAATGAGAGAATTAGACATGGAATTTGATATTAGTATGTTAATCTGGAGTGCCTCTGTCCCTTCCTTATTGAGGGTAACTTAAGCCCCCAGTTCATGAGAAGATTTAGGCATTCATGCATTTTCATACATGTTACTAGTTCCTTTGAGTATAAAGGTATTATTGGGTGGGGAAAGTTAAACATGTGCAGAAGTACTTAGTGCACATCAGACTCTGCCACGGGAGGATATAACCTTCAAAAATGTCTGCAGTGGCTTTTCTGTACGTAAACCAAGGTGGTAGTGACTTGAATCTCAGTTTCCAGGGTTAGCTGTCAGGGCTTGTTCTTACTCGAGTACCTCTTCTCACTCCCCAGTGCTATAGAGCTCCCTTTTGTCGCTCTGCACATTTCTTACGTGCTGCTCTTTGACTGTAGTAATTTACAGGAATTCCTCCTGATTTTAGTGTTGGATGCCTGGGCCAAGTATGAAGACATGGTAAGACAAATGACTTTGAAATGTCTCACATCTGGCTTCTTTACCTGTAGTTCAACAGCTGTGGTTTCCTACCAGTCCAGCTGTCAGGTCCATGTATCAAGTGGATTTTTCATATGAGGATTATGGAAAAAAAGGGTTCTGGATACCTACCAGAATTTTTAAACAATCATAAAGTTTTCATAAATAGCCAAAAGCATTAGAATATGGTACATGTCTGCCTGGTTGTAAGAGAACAAAACCTTCTGGATAGAGTGAATCAACCACAGTGGATTTGAATTTATTTTTTTATATAATGATACAAATTGGCCACACGTTTGTCTCTCTCTGCCATATGTAAAGCAAGATTTTCAATCCACATTAAAACCACGTATGGAGCTAATGCAAGGCACTCATTAGGGAACAGGGAACATTTTCCATATCATGTTATGGGCTAGAATGTATGAAGTACTAACATCGACATAAATCTTCTTGTACTAGAATCATTAAGTATTGTTCCTTTTTTATTTTAAAATATGAAGGGTAGTTATGTTTACCTTTTAACATTCCAAAAACCTGCAAACTGGTTTTTGGCAAGTGCAAATCAACAAATGCTGGCAATGCCCTGACAGACAGCTTTGTGTCGTGAGCTTCTGTGGAGATTTATATTGCTCATTTGCAATGTGCAGGAGGAGGGCTGGTTGGTTATGCAGGGCTTGTGCATGCCACTTTGTCTTTGCTGCTGCTGCCTTTTGTTATCCTCTGTGTTTGTGTTGCCACAGCTCTGGCCCATTTGAGGCTTGTCCTGGATTTTTGGGAGCTCTTCTGCTGGTAATTAATTTTACATCCCAAATACCTCAAGTTTTTGTCGGTGAATTTTGAGATTAGCTTGTGTTCCTTTTAATGCCATAATTACTTTAGCGTCCCAGCTGAAATAATCTCAGAAGAATTTACTCATTGTGGTGAGATTCACCTTTTCCAGTTCATGCCATTCTCTAACTTCCCAGAGCAATGATTCCACAGATATTTGTCAGTCTTGGTCTTGTACCCATGTTTCCTGAAGTCCTCTGCCAAATTTGTGCTCTGCCTGCTCCGATGCCATTTTCAACAAATCCTTTGGAAGTTACAGGTAAGGAAGACCCAACAAACCCACACACAAACCAAAAACCTTAAATTGTTCTCATGGCCCAGCCCCAGTTGCTGCCTCGGTGGGTGGCACAGCAGGCTGGGGTAATTAGCTGCAATTGGGAGGTGACTTCTGGAGTCACAGTTGAAAGCCAATACCATGGAATGGTTCCTGATTTTAGAGAAATGCATATTCCTGATGTGTTAGAGACTGCATCTGGATTGTCATCTTCAGAAATGGCATCGTGGAAAGACAGGTCATTGTTTAACATACAGTGCCACCTACAGAATAGGTTTTGCAACCTGCACTTCATACATTACATGGGGGGTTTTGTTTGAATTTCTGTATTGTGGTTTTGTTTTCTTTTTTTTTTTGTCACAGTCCCGTTGATATTAATGGCTAGAGAGTGTAGGAGAAGGTTTTGTCAGATGTCTGAGGATGAGGGTTCAAGAGCCCTGGAGCCTGGCTGAGCTCTGGCTGAAGTGCTGGGGTGCAGTTCCTGATCTCTCAGCTGCTGCTTGGGAAGGCCATTTGTCACCCCGGGTACCCAAAGAAGTACCACCCACTATTACTTTGTGAATTGTTGGGGGTTGTTTTGTTGATTATTTTTTAAATACAACCATTTGTAGAAATGCTGTGACTGCAGCTAACTTCCCTAGCATTCCCATGACCTACTGCAGTGGTTTGACAGGGACGGTGAGCTGGGAAAAAGGACGGGAAGGACCAGAGAGGAAAAAGCCCCCTGGGATCCTGTCGTGAAGATGAAGGATGCTGAGGCACCTTGTCAGCTGTGCTCTCTGTTAGGAGGCAGCTCAGATGTGGGGGAGAAGGGGAGTGGGTCCTCCTGTGTTGTCACCCAAGCACACGTTAAGCAGTGGTTCTGTGCTTACAGGGATCACTGGTAGGATCTACGTTGTAGGGAGAGTTGGATTTCATCCCCGAAATCTTTAGAGTGCTCTTCAGACAAAGGTTAATTTTGGTGCAGAAAGCTGGATGTCGTAATATTTTTTTTTTAAAATATGGAAAAGGTGAAAGGACACAAAAATATCACTCCTTCCCCTCTCAGGAATCCATTATTTATGTAATATGGCAAATTAAGTTATTGTAGTCACTGCAGAACAAACTATTGTCTGTCCTCCTTTGTCTAGCTTCTGAATGCTGGGACGGTGCTGATGGTTTGGCTGTTACGAGCTCAGGAGCCACTGCTTGGCATCTTCAAATTAGTGGGGTTGAAAACCAGAAGTGGGAAGGGAGGGCTGACAATGAATTCTGACATCCAGAGCAGAGACAAAATAGTTTTGTGGCAGATGATGTCGTAGAGGTGAAGAGGGATAGTGTCTTTGGGTTTTGTTTTTTCTGGGTCTTTTTTTTGTTTTTTGTATAGTTACCAGTGAAATCCAATGTATTTAAAGCAGCAGCAGAGATGGACAGGGAAGCTGAGTGTCTGAGACAGCCGAAGTTGCATGTTCAATAGAGTTTATGAGACTAGTCTGCTATTTCTCACCTGCACTGTCGCAGTCAGTACGTGACTGTGTAGGTGAGTGGGGGTGTATGTAAATAACAATTCCTCTTTATTTAATATACATTAAACCTGAAAAGGGACAGAAATATGAGTTAGCAAAGTGCTGCAAAATGTGAAGTTAATTATGTAGTAGTTATCCTCAGCATTTCCATCCTTAAAGTGGTTTTGAACTGCTTAAGTGCAGCAGTTACTGCCGACTGTGATTAGATAAACGGATGCAAATGGTAATTGTGACTGATGAATGATTGATGATGGTTTTATATGTTTATCATTATATACCGTTGTAAACACTTTTTTATTCGGCACGGATGGAGCCTGGTGGCAAAATGATGATGTATGAAATATGAATTCAAACTGCAGTGCTTTAGAGTATAGAGGGCCAATATTGTAGGCTGGGCTAACCACAGAGCTGCTACTGAGGAACTGGTGGACTTTGCCACGGATCTCATCTGGCTGAGCACCAGATGTGTGCCAGCTGATGTTCAGACCTGCAAACAAGCGCGGCTGGGAAGGTGGGTTTGCAGCAGAGAGCCTGGACATTCAGATGGGGAGGCTGAGCACTGCGGGATGATGGCTTTTGGTGGGGAACGCCCGCTGATCCACTGCCATTTCTCTTCACTCTGCTGTTGCTTCTCACAGCTCCTGCCTTTCCTCACAACTTCCCAGTGTCCTGTCTCCTTCCTGCTGCCCCGTGGGTCTGTGAGACATTGGCAGTGCAGTATTTGACAGAGTGGCTGAGTTGCACCCCTGTTGTAGGAGCCGCTGGGGACACAGCGAGTACGTTCGGATAATTGGAAGTCCATGGGCACAAGGAGACAACCAAGGCTGTCTCTAGAAAAGCAGGGTGGGATAAGAGGTTTGTATGATCTGAACGATGCTATAATTCTATTTGGTTTGTCACCTGCCATTTGCTATTAATCACAGTAACAACATTTGGTAGTTAGATTAATTGAAAGGGATTTTTATTGCAGCAGCTTGAGTTTCCTATCAGCTCTTTGTGTATCATACAATGCAAAAGGTAACCTGTGGTAATTAAATTACAGGCTAAATATTCATTCTACATAAATTATTCCTTTCACTAAGCAGAAAAAGTAGCAGGATATTACCAAAGAAAAGCCCCAGATCATTAGCAGGCTCTACTTCCCGCTCTGTTCCCTTCACTTGCAGTGCTCAGATCTGTCTGGTACTTCTCCTGTGGTGTTGTAGAGCTGACAATGAGCTTGCTGTCTTTTCTGCCTTGTGCCTGCCCCTGGGCTCGTGTAAAAGAAGGGAATTAGGTTGTGTTTCGTTGACCTTTTCGAGGCAAGGGGAATGGGAGTCCTGTTTCCTTGCACGTCAGGCGCTGCCAGGCTGTTGTCCGCGTTAACCTTTGTGGAGCCCCCTGATGTGATTGTTGCCCTGGCACCAGGACACGGCTGGCAGGGGGCATTGAGGAGGGGTAAAGCGGAGGTGCCAGGCAAAACAGCCCGAGCTGAAGGCATTTCCCTCCTGCACCGAAGAAAAGGTGTTCTCTATGTGTTTAACTACTTAGCAGGTCTGCGAGCCCTGTAATTTGCTTAGCCAAACAGAACTTCAAAACAGATGGTTTCTAAATTTGGGGGAAAATAACCATTACGGCATTTTTTTCCCCGTGCAGACCGCAGTTATGCTTTAGTACTGAAAGAATTTGAAAATTAAACCGGAAAATAAAATTTGGCTCTTTACCAACTGAATGCTAATTTCAGGAACATGCAATTTTTAGTATGTAGTAGGCTTTCATCTGCACATTTAGCCTAAGATTTGTTTATGCTCTTATTTAGTGTTTCTTGCTGCTTACTTGCATAAACACTACCAAATCAGTCAGCTGGAGTCACCAGCATATTTAGCTCCCAGCTGCATTGGCTCCTGAAAGGAAGAATGACAAGTTTCCTCCTTTGCAGAGGAGGAAGTGGAGGAGCCTTAGGAAATAATTCCTCGCACTCACACAGCACCTGCCGCCAGCCATTTCTACAGGCACTTTACCAGAATTAAGTGCATTACCTTGTCTGGAAAGCATTTTGGTTGTAAGAAACTGCTTCGTTCCCCATCTCTTAATTGAGAAACTGAGTCACAGAGCATTTTTCTGGTCCAAAACTGTAAGTGAAGCTCATCAAAAGGTAGGAGTCCAAGTATCCTGGGCTTTGGAATTATTTTTTTTTTTATACTGATAGAAATAAATTAGGGCAAAGGACCTAATTGTTTGATATTCGGGGAGGCTAATATATTTGTAATATTGTTGTACATAGTATTTTCAAAGTGGATATAATAAAATCATATTTAGGAACACTGCCTTTCTCTTAGAATATATGGTCAGCTGTTGGTCATTTGGCATGTGTCCATCCCTGAACGTAAAGAAGGCATGTAGGTGTAAAAATGGAGTTAAATTCCATTTTTCTAAAAAGCCAAATGCAGTATTTGGTCTCCATTTCACCAGTCCTTTAGCCACTAGCTATCAGTGTGAGAGCACTGGTGTATTCTCAGGTAGCCTTTGAGGGAACTCGCTGCCCGAGAAAAGAAATCCTCTTGTGTTGGGGATCACTGGAGGGAGTTTTAGGGACGTGACTCTTTTGACTCAAGTCTTTGCTCCCAAGCAGACATGCCTGGTGATGCCCAGCCACGCTGCACGGCACAGGGCAGAGCTGGGCTCTGGAAAGCACTGCCACAGAATACTGTGGGACGCAGAGATCCATGGACTGCGGGAAAAACTTCAGCAAACACAGTGATCCAGTCCCTTCCTCAAGAAATCCCTCGGCTACGGGTCCTTTGAGGAAGGGCATGCTGAGGAAAATACTGCTCCATATTGCCCTGTCTTTTCAGTTCTTTCCTAAATTCCTGCTATGGACCTTTGCCTGAGGCTCCTGCATCAGTGTCCTACTGGGATAAATCCTTGGGGTGACAACAGTGGCCGCTTTTGTGCTCTTTTCACCCTTAGAGTCTGCAGCTCTTTTTCCTCCTGAGAACACTGTTCTCTTCTCCCTTTTGGGCCCCTCTCCAAGCTGTTTTGTCCTCTGTCCAGGATTAGGGACTCATCTTTTCAGTTTAAATTATCCTTTCTCGGGCAGAGGACTAGAACTACACGCCCTTCTTCAGAAAGCATTCCCTTGTACAACGTACCCCCTGGACCGAGGCAATGATATGTGTTTATCTCTGCTGAAAACATCTAACCTGCCACATGTTTTTTACCATCTCTAGGCTATTTCTGCTCGTGCAGCTGTAAAACACAGCCTTCGATCGCTTGCTGAATTGTCAAACTCAGCTGGCAATTGAGAGTCTGCCTCGGCATTTTAATGGGCTTTGGCTACAGAGGTTTCCAAAGAAGAACTTTACTGCTTTCCTTGAAAAGCTGCTTTCTAGTTGGGGTTTCTAAAGGTGGCATCGTGGATCTGCAGGCATCAGTGGAAGTGGGTTTGTGGGCCCACCAAGAGAACTGACTTCCTTTCTTACTCTCTCCTGAGTTTTGGGACATTTGGTTGTGTTGTTTCAAGGAGTACAATTGCAGCCCTCCTGCTTGAGAGGCTGTGAAGTAAATACAGCAGCTGCAAGGGTGCTTAAAATCCTGAGCTCTAGGAGTAGAGGGGTCTGTCAGTGAAAGCATTTAGCCACCTCATGCCTTAGGCTGTTGATATTCCATTAAATTCTCTTGTTAAGCTGTGATTGCTGACCACAAATGCGTTTATAGCCACTCACCTGACAGGTGGAAACTCTTCACTGCTTTCCTTAAGCCCTCTTTGAGAAAGAATTAAATAAGTATCAATTCTCTTCAAATTCATCCCATTTGTGTCGTCTCTGGTGCATATAATTGTGCTGGTTCAGAGAGAGTGCTTTTGAGCAGAATACAGCCCCAAAGAAGGCTTTTGTCTAGCTGTGTTGGGTTTGAGGTGTAGTTTTTATGTAAATCAGTTTTAGGACTGAAACTGCAGTTTAGATGTTCCATGAGTGCCTTATTGGCATGTTGCATCACTGACTTGAAAGGTAAAACTACATTCTAATAGCCACTTGATGGTGCTTTCTAAAGGCTGGAATGTGTCTTTATTTTGCTGCAGATATAGTAGCAGCTGGCAGGAGCATAAGGTTCCAGAATTCTTACCACAGCCATTATAACTCTGTGGCTTTTATGTTACTGCATAACATTTATATACAGGGCGATGGGAATGGAAGAGGAGTGAGATGTATTTGCACTATTTAGTAACAGGATCCAGCATTGACAGGTCATGTTTTATTCCAGAAGAAATGCCACTTTTGAGAGGTTCATCTGATGTCATGATTTGCAGCTTGTTTGGTCACCCTTGTGATTGTTAGGCTGTTGTGTTATAACCAAAAGTTCAAGGACCTATTATTTGTCTTGAACTCTCTTGTCATGACTTTACATCTAAATCTGTAAAATATTTTAAATTCAAATTTAAAAGATAATTGAATTTCTGGAGGAAGCAAAATGTGTGATTCCCACCTCTTTCTAAACGAGCCTGGTGTTTTAGCACCTTGCCCCCAAGGAGCATTAGGTGGATGATATCCTTCACATCCATGTATACATCCATCACCATGCAAAGAGAACCTTCTGTCTTCAGCCTGATTTTTCATTCAAATGCTTTGACTAAAGCATTACTGAGATAATGTAGACAGTAATTAAGTAATAGCCAGCGAAGTGTTGTGAATTCTGCCCATAAAAAGAGAAGTATTATGGATATTAGTTTTGTGCCCCTTTTTTGCCTTGGGTCTGGAACCTCTGCAGACTCTGGTTCTCTACAAGAAAAGACAAAAAGGAAAGGAAGAAAACCCCAAATGTCCTCTTGTGACTGGAGGGGTATCTATAAGTGTAGACAGGACTTATATGTAACATGGGATATATGAGGTGGTGAATTCAGATTGTCAGGGGCACTTGATTATATAATAATAATATACTTTCAGGGAATGAATATTTTGTTTTGTGGTAGCTTATACCGGTTTTCTCTACTTGCAGCACCTAACTAGCAGAAAGCTTATTCACCAAAACTAAGCCCTTGAGAGTAAATAGCTGGTCATAGAATCATGGAGAAGACTTCCAAGATCATCAAGTCCAACCTTGGACTGAATACCACCATGCCCACTAAACTATCACAAAGTGCCACATCTACTCATTTTTTTTTATTAACACTTCCAGAGATGGTGACTCTACCACAGCTGCCAGGTGACAAGTAGAGTGGTGACTGACCTAGAGCAGATACAGTCCCAAAGTGCTGCTGCTGGTGAAACTTTTCCTTTTTGCAGTATTATTTTGTGTTGCATGAGTAACACCACCCTCATCCCGTATTAGCTTGTTCTTCGTGCTTCTGCTAGCCTAAATTACACTGTGTCTGCACCATTTAGGTATAACCACGTCTTGGAAGAGAAATGGCCCATGACTTGAAAGTTATGAGCATGAATGGTTCAGTCTCATGTCCTGGGCCTCACAGAAAAGTTGGGGATCCTCTGTGGCAAACAAAGGCAGTGCTGTGCTCAGCGGAACAGTGAAAAGGCTTGGATTTCAGGAATCAGGTTGCCCCTGTTGGAAAAGTGCTATGTAACGAGTGGCCTGAAATAAAGGATTTTTCCCGTGTGATAAATTGAAAGGAGATTGATGCGAAGAGATGATGCAAAGATTCCTGCCCCCTCATCAGTGGTTCGGCTAACGTAGAGTACCATCAGGAAATTTCCAGGCTGCTGATTGTATTGCTTCAGAAGCAGGAAAATCATCCCATTGCTTAAAAATGCAGTGTTTTGTCTTGGAAAGAAAAATGCATTGAATTATGGTACTTAGTATTTTTGACCTTCTGCCTTGCCATATCAAGGTTCACTAGTGCTAGTAGAGGCTCATTCAAATATGCAGCTTTTGCCATAGCCTGGAGATGACATTTCAGTCTCCACTGTCACTCATCTGGCTAAGAATGGCAGTCACAGTGATAATTACGTGGACACTCCAGAGATGCAGAGGCAAAACAGATTCTGCTCCAGAGAGAATTTGTTTCTTGAACAACTGAAAGCAACAAATCAAATCCTCCTGTGTCTTAACTGATGCAGGTCTCCTGATGCTATCGTATGACATTTTGTATCAAAGCAAAACTAATTATTAGTGGAATTGTATTGCCTTGCATGTTTCAGTTTTGGGAACACGTGCATATTTATTATTCTGTGTGCTCTCGAAAGACTTAGCAATTGGTTATTACAGTCAGATAATTACTAAATATATCCCGTCCTTCTGGAACTGGGATGAAATGGAGACATGGGAGCCAGCAGGGACTACTCAGCAAAGCTGGTCAGTGCTAAATCGAAAGCAGGTGAGAAGGTGCTGCTTTCTGCAGTGCATAATTTCACTTTGGAGCACCTTGGGTTGAGCTGGTGTCAGGTTTTGTTCAGCTCTGGCTGTGTGTGACTGCACTGTATTCCTTCAAAGTGAGTGCCTGGACTGCAGCATGTAATCCTGCCTGCTTGCCTTGTCCTTGGTTGCATATAATAAAATATAATATAAACATGCAGCATGCCATGTCCACGGCCAGAGTGCCCCTGATGTGAGAACCTGATGCGAGTGGAAGGTCCAAAGGGTGGATAATTTATTTAAGTAAAGGAGGAGCAGCCTGTAGTTCAAATAAAAAAGGCACAGCCACTTCTTGGAGGTTTTGGGTTTCTGTGGCTGTAGTCAGTCGTTTGTGGTTGGAATGGTATTTCCCTGGGGAGATACTCCAGCTGTGTCAGACCTGCTGAGACTGGTGGGGTGTTGTTGGTGCCTTTGAATTTGGAGGGGAATTTACCAAAATTACAAACAAATCAAAAGGGGTTTCTGGTGAGATTGGTGTGCCTTTTCCCATAGTTACTTCTGGTTTAAGGCTTGTTTGTCTCCTAAACCGTTTGTATGGAATGTGACCAGCTCTTGGCTGGCTGCATGTTTTTAAACTCTAAATGAATATATGCATATGAAAACAAAGGTGGAGTGCCTATTAAAAACCCAACTCATAAAAATCTGTTCTAAAAGTAATAGACCATCAGCATCTTCTTTTATAGAGGAAAATCAATTTTAAAAGAAGCAACTCTGAATATAATTAAATGTCATAACTCGGGTTTATGTGTGTTTAATAGGTACAGTAATACCTACTGTATCTCTCAGGAGGCGTTGGAAATTTAATTAATTAGTATTTATAAAAGCACACTGAAATCCTAACATGAGACTAAACTCCAAGTGCATTATATTGTTGCTATTGTTTTATGCGGAATTTTGAGAAAAACCTAGTACTTCAGAGACCGAGAATTTCTTTCAGCATTCCATCATAATTTTACGTTCGCATAAAGTTAGTTTTTTGTTGGGTTTATAATGTTTTCCACCTCCTAGAACCAACACTTAAGGCTGTCGTTTGCCTAAACCCCCAAATATGTATTTTAAAACAACTTTTAATGTTAGGTAAATACCATTTCTTTCCTAAGCCTTGTTTGCTTTACTTTCCTTCAGAAGCAGGAGGCAGAAGTGCTTCAATAACTGTTCAGAGCCCTGTGGTGGGTCTCAGCAGTTTATATCTCCTCATTACAGCGTGTCGTTTCTCAAAGGGAAGTATTGCAGGGAAAAGAAGCAAACCAACCACTGCAGAGCCTCAGCCTGCAGATTTGGGGAGTGAGAGGGGTCTCCATAAAGGATGGCATCACACCTGCTTCACTGACTGCTTTAAAGGTGAACTGTTAATCATTCCTGCAATGACACCGCACCTTCAGTTAACAGGAAGATCTGAGACCTTGCTCTCTGCGTGTCGGGGAGAGGGGCAGAGATGTCAGACAGGCTGGCCTAGGAGCAGGCAAGCATATTTTCGCTTGTGCTGGGTAGATGCTCCTTTTAATTTGGGTTCTCATTGGTGACAAAATATTTTTGAACCCAGGGAATCCTTTCTAAGTTATCTAAAAATGCACGCTTTTTTCCCCTTGTTACAGCCACATTGAGAAAAAGCAGTATCTAGATTAGGTCGTGTCGCAGACTATTGTTTCTGAGTTAAATCAGGCTGACTTGTTTTGTTCCTCTTTGGTTTTAAACTGACGTGTCTACCTTTTAATCTGGTTTTATCATGATTGCAACCACACAGATAGTTTCATGTACATATCTTGAAAGATACAACTCCTTTAGTTAACAGTAATATCGACAATTAATTTGTGTCATGGGTCTATGGTCTGAAGCAGCAGGAAGGACTTAGAGCCAGAATTAGCGAGCTGAAGGCGTGGGAATTGCTGGGTGTCACCTGAGGGAAAGCTCTAATAATTAGGAATTATGGAGTACCTTTCACTTTTAAGCAGCACTGTGTTCAATGCTGGGTTTTCCCCATGTCTCTCACAGAGTTCTGGAGAACACAGGCTTTGTTATGTACAAAGTGTTTAGCAACATAAAAAGTCATAAAATTCTGAGATTTTCATGATCTGATCTCAACGTGAGCATCTGATGTCATGAGTGTTCACTGCCTGTATAGTGGATAGTTGTTGCAATATTCAATCTGGTATTTGACCTCCTAAGGAAAAAAAAAGACACGTTTTTATTATAGTCCATTAAAGTTTTTGATTACATTTTAGATTAGAAACATCGTAAGTCTGGGGATTTGTGGGGAATTGTGCTAGGGATCACTAGAAGGGCATGTTCTCAGGTTCTGCTGGGCCACTCCAAGCATCCATGCCCGTGCTTCGCTTTCCCCAGTTCAGAAACAGCAGGAATGCCCCTGACCATCCTTCAAGTGCTGGGAGATGAACATTTCTTTGGGACAGACAATGCTGCTGCTGTTGCCCTGCCTGGGTCGCTCTGTGTGCCGTGTACCCGTGGCAGGGGGATGTGCTCCTGGTTGGTTTGGTTCTTCTCCCATCTTCTCACTCTCCTGGTTCCTTTGATTGGTTTTGGGGGGGGTTTTTTTGAGGATTGGGACAATCATGTAGTTTTTCTTTGTGCATTCCCAGCGTAATGAAGTCTGAAGGCAATGACGGCTGTCGCCCTGGTGATTAAAACTGAATTTGGGAAGTTGATGGGATGGTTATGTTAATAGCCTGTAACAGGGTGGTTATTATGTTAATAGTCTCTAAATCCCTCCTGCACTGAACCGGATCACTCTGAACTTGTTGAATTCTTGTGCTTGTGACATTTTGATCTTGGAGGTTTTGTCCCTGTGTAGAATGGAAAAGTTGATTTTTAAGCAAGTTTGGAATACTTTGAGAGAAAACACAGTAGTCATCGTTCAGTTTTTGAAGTTCATTGGCTCCACTGCCTTCACAAAGCTGGTCTTAGATATTTGCTTTTGTGTTTATGTTGTTAAATTTACAAGCTCTTTTGCCTCTTGGCGTGGAATTCTTTAAGATCTTGTAATCAAACAGCAGCTAACTTGTTCTTTATTTAAACTACAGGATTTCCATGAATTGTACTTTCCATTCTGTATAATGTAAATCCATTGGGGGGGGGTGGAAATTGTCACTGAATATTTTAGATTGTAATTTGGGCTTTGGAAGTATAGGAAAGAGTGTTTCTGTTTGCTCTGTTTACACAAATACTTGTAGAATGACTTTAAAAGGCCTCAGTTCTCATCAGATTTAAGAGCAGCGCTGCTGAAAGGCTCTTGCCTAGGGATTGGGACATTAGGAATGCGCTTTTAGAAGGGAGAATATTGAGCCCACGAGGTCTCTGGGCAGTAAAACCCTGCAGACCGTCAGCAATGAGGGCTGAGCACAGCCTGAGATGTCTCAAAGAGGGATCTGAGCTGCTGGACAGGGACAAGCTTTGCCTCTCTCTCTGGTCTCTGCTGCTCTTCCCTGAGTCTTTAAAATTCCTGCGATGCCCCCAGGTTTTTCTGAGGTGAAATGGCCTATAAATATCTCAGACTCTCTGAAGATATGTTGTCCTGTGCCAGTCAAAAGCATAAAGACATACTATCCTTACTACTAGGAAAAATGGGAGAGGTGCCAGCGAGGAGCCAATTTAGAGAAATTATTGCAGTGAGATAGATCCCTACATAATTGATATTCGCTATGGACAGATTTATGGAGGTAGCTGTTACAATCTCATTAAATACTTAGCTGAAGCACTTAGCAGTGTCACTTTTATTAGCACAGTTTTGCACACTCATCGCATGGTAATTTGAGCTGTGTGTTTAATCCATTCTGTGTGACTTCCTGCATTGCAGAAAGACACCTTTGAAACTCCCATCATCTTCCTTTATACTCGTGATAGGCAGATTGTGTTGACATGGTCTTCACACAGGATCAGCACCTTTTTCTTGTCCTGCCTTTGGCAGCGCTGCCCCTTTCCATCTGGACATATCTGCTGGTTTATTTTTTCCTCACTTCATGCCAGAAACATACTGCATATCTAAGATATTGTGTTCCAAAAAGCCGAATTTGCTTTTTTAATACAAGCTCTTATCTCTTACCAAGCCTAGATCTACAAATACTGTACTATGTCCCCCACAGCTATTCTCTGTTTAGAGATTCTTCATTACGTGTCGGACAGATGGCACAATCAGTGGGTTGTATCAGAGCATTAAAAAAAGAAATTCTTTCTCGCTGCTTCTACCCAGACTGTTTTGAATTCAGTGAGATGCAACAGCTGTAACACAATCTTTCAATGACAACTCTGAACGCGGTGGCGGGGAGGGTGTTGTTTCATTTGAAAGTCAAAAAATATGTGGGGAAATTGTCATTTGAAGAGAAACATAAAGGGCTTTAGCAGAGCTTTGGAGGTTGCGAGGTTGTTTGTCCTCCCGGCTGTCTCAGGTCACAGGTGGGTCTCCATTTGCTGCCGCTTAGACAAACAATACAGCTCGGGTTTTCCTTCTGTCAAACACTTCTTGAGACTGCTCCATCTCTTGTTATTTAATAAGGTATCTGGTACTTACAAAAGCCTTGCCAAAGCATCATACACTTGTATTCTTAGTGAGCATGGTAGAAAAAGGAGCATTAATAGTCTACATGTTTGCAGAGAGTTTCTGTATCGGGCATCAGTTGTGCTTGACCATTACCGGTTTTACAAGCGTGAAATTCGGTTTGAGTGTCACAGAACCTGAAATCTTTGATAACTGTTAAATTGTATATAAAAAAAGAATAGATCTCATGTTTTAGTCCTCATCCTGCACAAGCCCCAGCAATCTCCTTGTATGCTTTGTTTCTCCCAGCCCTGTCACTCCTTCCCCCAAGGGAGGTGGTCCCGGTGCAGCTCCTCTCATGGGTCCCAGCTTCCCCCAAGGCAGAAAGGCAGGCAGCAGAAGAAGCAGTCATAAGGTAGTAGAGGGTAGTGAGTGTGATCTTGGCAGAAGGCTGAAGGAAGGATGAGGATCACGGCAGAGCTGGCAAGGAACCGTGCTGTGGAGGTGGGGGGGGAGGAGGGAATTTGGTGGCCTTTGGAATTCCAGGTGGGTGGTCATGGAAGGGCCCAGCCTGGTGCTCATACCTTACTCCTGGGGAGAAAGCCTGACATGAGATTTCGAGAAGAAGCACCATGGTTTGTTGCATCTCCAGCTGCACATCGTATAGGGAGGAGATACATCTTCCTTCTTACTTGTGTCATTATCCACTTGCACAGAGTCACTGAATCATTTAGGCTGGAGAAGACTTTTAACATCATGCAGTCCAGCCATAAACCTCACACTGCCAAGTCCACAACTAAACCATATTCCTGAGTGCCACGTTGACACGTCCTTTAAATACTGAATCTTGAATATTGTACTTAATCTTCTTGTGTAAATATGAGTCGTATTTCTCCCATAAGAACTTTCTCATATCCCTTCAACATTCATGTTCCCTGGTTATATCACTGCAGTCAAACTGCTCATGTAATGCTGCTTTAGGTGCTTTTATTCCTAGAAACTGTGGCTTTTAAAGCTAATCTTGCATCTCTGCCCAGGTAAACTCAAGCTTGAGTAGGCACTGTCATCTAATAAGAGGAATTACATGAGAATAACTCTATCAGTTTGAATTCATATCTATTTAAATCTGAATAATTTTTTCACGTTAGCAAATTGTAAAAGAAAGGAAGTTTTTAATTTAGTCTTTGAGCAAGGGGAAGATGAGAACACAGCCTAGAAACAGACGTTCTTCCCCTGATGTTTTTGCAATATCCAATTCTCTCTCTGGCACTGCGTGGGAGGCAGTTTGCATTGTGGGACAGACTTGATATTTCTGCTAAACGATCAGCAGTTAAACGCCTGTGCTGGTATTTAATTGTCACCTTTTAGATCCGATAGTTTAGCGAGTCCCTGTGACTGATGAGGTGTCTGTTGCCTCTCAAAGCCGATGGGGGAGCGTTTGCTCTGTCTCACTTTGTGCCCTTCTTCAGAGCTGCGTTCATAACCGCGGTGACTGGAGAGGGGAGCGAGGAGAAGGAAGGGAATGGGCAGCTGTGGGTGCATCCTGGCAAGGGCACAAAGTCCTGCCAGAGGTCCTTCACCCAGGTTTTGACCACAGAAGTGTACAACAACCTGCATAGTGCTGTGGTGTGCTGTGGAGCTAATCCTGCAGCTCAGTGAGAGGTGGCACCTCAAGTCACTCCGAGGGACACCAGCCAGCAGTTTGACAACTCAATGTTCATTGCGCTGTCCTATTTCTACCCATAATATTATAATTTTCCCAAGTAATGATTATTGCCCTCCTGGGCAGTTGGTTAACTCTCCGTAAAATTCTGCTACATAGGAAGCAGGGGAACTTGCCCTTTTCCAACATGTTCAGCAACATTGACACCATTTTTTGTTGGTCTGTGCATTTTATTATCATCCTTTCCCCATGACAACATGAAGCAGTGAACAGCTGGCCAGCTGCAGAAGCGCCTGTGCAACCAGAGAAGGTTGGGAAGAGGAGGGTAGGGAGTCTGGTTGAGAATTGCTTGCCAGCTTTACTGCAGAATTATGATTAAAATGTTTTGTTGAGAGTTAAATATATGTGCATGTGAGGGTCAGCAAAACAGCTTGGGCTGCCTTCTGTTTCCTTCTCTGTTTGTTTCACATACAATTTCTCAAAAGTCACATTTACTGTAATAACTCTCCTCTCATTTGTACAATATTCATCTGCCTTTTATCTCCTCCTGTTGGACTTTAGATGAGCTCCCAGTGCAACACGAGAGTTGGGGAGTTGATTTAAGTTCTTCCTTTGCTTTACACTGATCCCACATCATTTCTCGTGGACTTTTTCTATGTGATGGAGTGAACAACCTGAAATGACAGTTCCACTGGAGAAACCTGCAATTCCTAGTGCAGGACAAACCAAGGGGCTCTCTGGGAACTGAGGTCACTCTTTTTATTAAGAGTCTATCAATATCCAGCTCGTAAACCATCAGTAGCTGTTTGGATGAATGTAAATCAGCAGCTGTAGTTTATGTTACTCAAAATATTGCAAGCTGCTTTTGACAGTATTTTAGACATTTTTATGGTGTGTGTGTAATCAGATGGAATACCACTGCACCCTTGCCTTCACAGCAAGGGATCCAGGGATCCATCCATACATCCATACACAGTCCATTGCAGACAGTTTTGATGTAGGCACTCCAGACTTACAAAAGTTATTGCATTTCTCTCCAAATATAACTGGGCAAATATGTAGGGAACGTAACATTTACAAGGGGAGAGGGGACGAGGGATTAAGGGATAAATTGTCTGTCCACAGTAGTGCTGTTAGGAAAATGTAGATACCACCCATGCTGTGATTCATCTTGCCAAACCTTGTACTTCTGCAGCTCGCTATTCACAGTTGCTCCTTTTTTGCTCAGAAGATGAGTGGGCAGTTTGAAAGTATCATTTATTTGATTTACTTCATATGTTTAGCTTAGGATGAGTCACACCCCCTATACAGTTCCAGCCTTAGGGCATTGTAGGTGTTTGCATTTACTCTGGTGATTCTCACTGCCATTTCCTCTCCTGAGCAAAGTATTTTTCAGAAGGGGAAGCACTTTATGAATTGCCATCATTCTTGTTTCTTTGTGTTTTCAGAGGATTTTCATTGTGGATGCAAATGTGCACGTTTGTAAATCCATACTTTTATTTAGACATTTTTCCTCTCCTACATACAAGGTCAAAGTGCTTCCTCCTCTTGTCCTCTGCAGAATTTGGAACTGGCTGTGGAGGGAAAGGATGCCATCTCACACCTCAGATGATCTCTAAAGATGACCACTACTGTGCAAAGGACTTCTTTTCTGAAGTGGTTTATTAATAACTGGTGCAACTCAGAAAACTGAAAAATGAGTGCTCTTGTGGCATTTTCCTACTAACCAAGACACAGCACTTGCCTTTCTATGTTTTTTTACTGCCTGTAAATCAGAGCACATCATCAAGAGCCTTTATAATAAATTTTAAAGGTCGCTCTTGCAAAAGAAAAAACACCCAATAAGGTAATGTGGACTTCATTCCTCTTAATTCTTTTAATGTTTTTTTAATAGAACAGAAGGTCAATTAATTGCTCAAGCTTAATAGCAGCCCTGCTCAGACGCCCCTCTGCTCTGAGATCAGCACTGCTGGCTGTTTTGAATAGTTAGTAAAGCTGTCAGTCTTTGTAAAATCCATTTCTGAGTTCAGAAGATTTGTACACCGAAATCTGTGATAAATGTTGGAAAGGTAATTATATAATTTACATGAGAAGTGTGGAGGGGAGTGACTCCTGGTTTTCCCAGCTATTTTTAACCCCCTTTTTGTTGCTTCATTGTCATTTTTTGTCTGTGTTTGGTAGGTTGTTTTGGTTTGTCTGTTTGTTTTATCGCAGGGCATAATGAGAATGAGCACTGGAACACGGAATTAAGAAGTAGTTTAGTAATCTTGACTCCTAGCACCATCCTCGTTTTCAGCTTTGCTGGAGAACAATGAACACTACTTGGTGCCCTGCTTCACCTCCCTAGGGAGCTGAGGAATGGTCCTCAAAGCTGAATTAAATGTTGCGCCCTAAACCTGTCCTGTGACTAAATCTGATTTCTGGAGCATGTCCACTTCCATGGAGGGGGCAGAAACAATGCACCGTGTGTGTCTCCGTATGAATGGCAGCAAATGCAAAAGAAAGTTTAGTGCCTTGGTGTTAATTACTGATTTTATGCATAGCAACCATTTGACAGATCCTAACTTCCCAAACCAGCACGTTTTCCAAATACAGCATTTTGGACCTATTTCTTGTGGAATTGTTTTGCCTTAATGCAGAAATTCGGTGTTGGATACATTTAACCTGCAGGACTTCAAACTTTGGCACTTGAAAGTGTCTTTTTTCATATTCCTCATATTCCATGTGTCCTGAGGCCACCCCCATTCTTTGTGCCCTCACCTTCAAGTTCTCTGATTAGTACCAGGGTACTCTGTAAAACCACGGACAAGTAAAAGAGGTGGGTTCTTTTTTTCCATAAAGTATTAATGAACAGCTTTTTCCAGTAATGATAATAATGGCCCACAGTTTAGGACACAGCATGTCATAGCACCAAATAGTCAGTGCACTTCTCAAACCACCCTTCCTGCAAACTGAACAAAGACTGTTCGTGTGAGATATGTCTTTCCTGCTTGAAAAGTAGCTGGTGTTCTGCATGAGCTTCTGGAGCGTGTTAAACCTCAGCCAGAGGGCGCTGAGCTGTAAAATTGATGCAAAGCCTAAAAGTCTCAAGGAAGTAGGGTGGCTTTGCTAGCAGGAGAGTCGGTGCTGCGCGTCAGAGATGCTGCGTGGTGTGCCAAGGGTTGCTAATATGATGTACTCAGGTAGGAACACATGCTGGATGTGAAGTGTGACTTCGAAACATGCAGCTCACAGAGTAAATATTTCCTCAGACAAAGAGGTTGGATAAACTTTCAGGGGCACACATGTTTACAAGGAGTATGAGCCGTGCTCTACAGAGGTGGTTGTGTTTTGCTTTGCTTTAAACTGGTAAGAAGGGGAACTTTGGGTTTGCACTGTAACTACTGGAAGCCGGGATGAGCTTGATGTTGGTTTTCTGCACCTTGGAGCAAGAGGTGGTGTTTAAATGCAGCATCCCAAGGGCAGCCGTGCTGACTGTACGCCCCTGCGTGCCTGACACAGGGAGGGGTGTGATCACCCTGCCCTTCTTCACGTGGAAAGAACAACACTCCCCTGCTCGTACATCATCACACAAAGTGGAAACCAACATTTCCTGTTTGTCTCAGGGGCTGTGACATCTGAATGGGTTCCAAGAAAGCAGCTGGGCAGTATCCCCCCCCTCCCTCCTCCTTTGCTGGGGTATACCTTGGCATTACAGAGTGCAGTTTTCTTCCTCCCTTATGAGAGGTGTAATCCCTGTCAAACTCTAGACCTATAACAGCTGCTCTTCAGATCTTGGTGTGTATTTAACAGTGCTCATGAATGAGACCCTTCCTCATGAAGTTAACTAAAACACATAACAAGAGTTTGTTTAAACAAACCAGTGCATCCAACTGTAAATGAACTGCAAAATCAAAGGTGGCACTAGACTGCAATATCCTGCTCAGAGATCAGTTGCCAACAGTAGTGCTCAAAGACATGGGAATTTGGAGGTTTCTGTCATGAAGGAAGGACTAGGACTGATTATTCCAGGATTCATTTAAGGAACCTTAGTTTCTCCCCCTAAGTACTGTGGTGAAAGAAGGATTTGCCTACTCTTTCACCTATTTAGTGCTGCATAAAGATTGGTGTTTAAGTGCACTACGTTTTTATAGCAGGAAAGAAGGTGCCACAGAAAGTTTTCCTGTTTGCCTTTTTGTGCTGACTTTTGGTCCTGCTGTATGCTTGTGACAGTTCTCAGTGCTTGCAGTATTACTTGCACATCATTAACAATTTATACTCCGTGTCAAGATTTAGATAAGCTAATGACAAGTCAGATAATGTATGTGCTCATTTGCACACACATAAAAACATCTTGGATAAAGAAGTACAGCAAACTGCAGAAAAGTTGCTGAATACTTTATGGTTACTTGTGGTTTATTGCTCAGTGGACAACTTGAGAATAAATTGTCTTATATTGTAGTAGTAAGAAACTTTTCCATATGCATCTGTAATGTCTTTTCTCACGGGGAAAAATTTTAAAACCCTCAGGTCTGTGTTTTGGGGTTTTTTCCTGTTTTAACAACAAAAAGCACTTGCACAATGCTATGTTCTAGGATCATTTATATTATATAAGTGGATGTTTGCATACATACAAATGCACATTCAAGTCTTAACATCTCCAGATCTAGTGTATCTGTATGTCTTGTTGGGCAAGAAAGTATTAACATACACTGTCATCATGCCATCAGATAGACTTTCAATGACATAAGACCTGTAGTAATGTCCTAAAAAAAAATAAAAGGGGCATTTATGCAAATACCCCTTTCCAAAGCAGTACATTTGTATGCCAAATGCGGTGATTCTCATTTGAAGAGAAAAACTGAAGCATCTCCCCCATCCTGGAGCAGTTTGAGTGTTTCATGTAGGAATGTGTTTGCCAGGTAACTGATCTGGTTTGTTACACGTTGTCCAAGTGTCCACACGCTTATGGACATCTGCAGAAGGAAGGAAAACCCTGCCCACCTCCCCTGGCCCATCAGAGGGCAGGTGGCCTTGCAAGGCAGGGGGAGTGAGAACCAGCAGCTTCGGTGAGCACTCCCAGGGTTTGGATGGTCTCGGTGTTAGAAAGCAAATTGGTGAGGTTTGACAGGTCGGTAATTCTGTCATAGCTGGCTTTACCTGAGAGAGTTTTATAGCAGGAGTGCACTCTGTATTAATAATGTCTAAAGACATAGCTGCCCTTCTGGTGCAGGCAGCATCCCAAGAAAACATTAATCTTGTTTTCCTGAAGCAGCCAAATTGATTTCTTGGGAGAAAAATTTCTCTGTCTACTCCCCAGCCATTTCTGAACCCATCACCATCTTACGGGGATCTGAGCAGCTAATGAACAAATAATTACTGCCTGTTGATCAGCCAGGAGAAAGGGTACAAATATTGCTTTAGGTTCTGAATGTGAGTAACTTCACTTTTACCAGGGTGTCGTGACTGTTTTGTCCTATCACCTGTTTTATGTTTGGGGGTTTTTTTCTTCTCTTTTCAATCCTTGGGTTACACAAAAGGTAATGTCATATTTACTATGCCAGGAACAGCTTGCATTTGTTTATTTTAGGTTTTAATATAGTACCTGTTGCAGCATCCTATGCAAGCTTTTACAAACAAAGGAAAGCTGTTTAAGTTTTGTTTACTTTGTTTGCATTTGTACAGTTGTCCCCAAGATGCAGCCCAGTTCTGCCTGGCAAGGGAGAAGATCACCAAAGACAGAGCCCACTAACCCAAGCAGAGCCAATGTTCCATGAGCTGTAGTTGAGGGTAGAAGAGGGATGGGAAGAGTAAGAGTGGGTAGCATAGTCTGATGTGAACATGAAGGGTATTGAAAGACCTCTTTATTGTAGAAAATATTCTAGTCATTTTGTTAACAAGGCCTTTTTTATCACTTGAGCTTTATTGCCTAAAATCATCTGTACACCATCACTACTGTGCATACTGGGATCGATTGTGTGATTCACATACCTGACTCGGGGCCCGCATTTACCTGTCGTAAGCGTGTGGAGCAGCCTGCTGGCCCGAGCTGCAGATTCCTGCTCTGTGCACCAAATGCAAACAAGGAAGGAGAAGCCTTGGGGATGTCCCATCATGATGGATCAGCGTGTCAAGCCCTTAATTCCTTGCATTCCTTGCCTGCCGTGTAAGGTGCATCCCCGTCCGTCATCCTGCTGCACCCACCTGTGCCTTCCCGCTCTGCTGCAGCCCAGGGTGGCTTTAACAGCCCCAGCTGCTGGGCTGAGCTGACCTCGGTTATTTCTGTGTCCAGAGGACGTCCAGGGACAGTCCATTTAAAGGCCTGCTGTGCCAATAAGGGGAAATGAGCATTTGATGTGGTGGCACGCCTGCACCCGAAAAGAGATGTCTGCCCGCAGAGCTCGGCTCTAGATGTCAAGGTCTGCCACTACTCAAAGCTTGACCAGTTAAATTTTCATTTTCGTATTGATTTTTATTTCTTTCCCAGGTTTTGATCAACACAAAATGTTCACATACCGGGCTGACTTAGCTTAAGCCGTTCTCTATAAAATCATATCATTTGTGCCAGCCTGCTTTGATGGAGCTCGTGCCCACACGTAGGAGACATGCCCCAGGTGAGCTGGTTATTGCAGTCATGATTCACACCAGTCTCATTTAAACTTCACTTGTGTTTCGGCTGCCTCTTCATTTTTCTGCTCCACAGCAGCCACAGGTGAGGTGGCAAAAACAAATATCAGCTGGCATTTCTTAACATCGGCTCTTTAGTGGTTTTCTTCCCCTTGAAATTTGCCCCCATGGATGACCCCAAACTGAATTCTCTTGAACCTGAGAAGTGTGAGCTGCAAGAGAGGAGAAAGTGTCCCCCTCTTCAATTCTGGCCTCTCCTTCTTGGGAAATACAAGTTTCAGCTCTGTTTAAAGGTTATGAAAAGAATCACTTTCAGGGTGGACACTGCAATTATTTATGCCCTTCTGTGTCACTGTTGTTGGGCCTTCCACTCCCACGTGCTCATGACCCACAGTCTCCAAGAAGGTTGTGAGCAGTGAATCAGAAGTGGCCTAGAAGTGTCCTCCAGAAACCTCTCTTAGGACCTCTCCACCACCTATTTTAAATCCTTTCTGCTTCTGGTTTAGGTATGATTTAGAGGCTTAAAGTCAGGAAACTCAGCCCCTCTGTGGAGCAAGGCAATGGTGGGGTTATTCTGTGCAATTCTGTCTGGAATTATCATTATTTAGACATCAAATTAGGTGTCTAAAGAAAATTTTATTCATATTTACTCTTCAGCCTGTTAGAGGAGGTTTCATTACTCAAATGCATTTGCGTTGTACTTGTTTATAGGGTGGTAGCAGGCAATGCAAATAAGGCAGAGCTAAAGCAGTGTTTAAAAGTTCATCAAAGTTTTATAAAACATTTATTTTTCTGTCTGTTGACACTGGTTGAAGTCCTGAGGTCCTTCCTTTGCTTGTGTCCAGATCTTCTTTGGGCCACAAAAAAGGAAGCTGAACCATACATCTCAGCACTTGGAATTAAATAGCCTGTCATAATTGCTGCAAACCATCTTTGAAAACAGATTGCTCAACAATTATATAGTCACTATTTCTATATAATTTATATTATTTATATGTAATATAGAGCCATTGTTGTCAATTACAGCTGAAGTTGGAACTGAGTGAATACTGGCCTAATATAATGGCTTTATTTATACAGGTCTGATTCCTTGTGACAAACCCTTTATTCCAGCATAAATAACTTTTTTTATTGTTTATTTTCCATTATAGCTTGAGTGTTAAGGAAAACTTTTTTCTCTTTAATACTGGAACCATCCTCACTGAGTTATGCTCTCATAAATATAGTGCCTTAAAATATTTAAAAGGGAGGCATCTCTTTTCCGTGCATTTTCCTGGCATTTACTAGGGTGAAAGTGTTTGATTTGTTGTTGATTTTACTTTGCAGAGATGTTTTCTTTATCTTTTTTATTTATAACATGCTCATTCCATGAGCATGAGAGGTGCCTTATGGATTTACAAGATAAGCTTGAGGAGTGATACTGTGTGAGTTTCTCTCTTCATTTCCAACTCTCCACGTTCACGTTGCGTGGGATTGATTTCCAAAAGACAAGATAAATATGGAAACCTGGCAGCTGAAAGCACCATCAGCTGGCACCTTGTGTCCTGATTACACTGTGAGGAAAGTGATGTTTGCTTTATCCTGATTTATGAACAGGGCAATGACTGCCTAGGTGCTGGGCCAGCACCTGCCATTTACTTTCCTACATAAAGAGCAATGAAAGACATCAGAAAGCAGAAGGAGCAAAGTCTTATATTTTTTTATGCCTCAGCGAAGCGGGTCACGGTGCTCCTGGCAAGCAGCAATCTCTCTTTGCGCCTGAAGAGCGTGTTAACCTTTCTGGGGCAGGGGTTTAGCCTGGGCTTTCTCTCTCCCGTTCCAAGCCCTCACCCGTAGTGCCTGTTCAGTCAGGAGTGAACAAAACCCAGGATCAGCGAGATCCTGCTGTTTCTCACCTGGGGAGATTTCAGAGCATTTCAGGCACTGGGGCCGAATTCAGCATCGCCCCAACTTGAGCTGTACCTTTCGGCACTGGAAATAAACACTGGAATAAACACAGCCCAGAGTATCCCACAGGCAAAGCCGCTCAGGGAATTATAATTCAAGGGTCGGAATAAAACCCGTCAGTTTTATTTATCAGTTTTTCAAACACATCAAAGACGCTGGAAGAGGGAGAAAAAAAGAGCTCCTATGCAAGGGTTTAAAATTCTGTCTTAATGGATGAAAAAAAGGAGGCAAATAATTCTTGTCAGTGACAGGACTAACTGATACTGCTTAACAGCGGGTTTGGTTTGGTTTGTGAAATAAATGCATTTCTCATATGTATGTGTTCAAAATCCGTGTGCATGAGGGCTGGCACAGGAAACATTGCTTCAGCACGAAATGAAATGAGTAGCTGATCATCTCAAGCTGGTAACGTCATGAGACCATTCAAATTCTTTTCCTCCACCGTCTTTAATTATTTTGTAGCTTAGACCAAAAAACTTTGGAAACCATGAGAAGATATATCGATATAGCTTTTCTTTGGCTGCCTGGTGGGTTTTCTTTGTAGAACAAAGAAAGCATAATGAAATAGTTCTTAATTTCATTTTTTTTTGTTTGCTTTTAAGCTAAAACACAGTCATTACAAGCATAAGGGATTCATTACCCAGGCACTGCTAATTGCTTCTCAGTGTCTGACATTACTTTTTATGTGCATAAGGAAGTTAGAGGCGCTGTGGCTGATGTGGAAAAGAGTAGTACAATGGTTTTAAATTGCAAAAGGCATTAGAAATTTTTCCTTCACCGTGAGTTTGCTGTGCTACTGTGACCAAAATGTTTACACGCCCCATAGGAAATGTTGTGATTTTTCAAGATACTTACCAAATTCCCTTTGATAACCGTGTTTAATAACCATTACAGATAAAAATGTCCAGAAATCCTGGAAATATCACGCCTTAATCCATCCGTAGATTGCTTAGCACGGATTACTGCTAAAGTTTTTGGAAGTTTTGGGTTCTTACTTGAATATCTATCTGTGTTGCATCTCATGGGTCCTGTTTCTAAGCTGATGAAATTTCCTTTTTCAGTCGTTGCTGTGATGTTCAGAAGCTGTAAGCAAGGCTTAAAGAAGAGTGTATGAACGTATAGCATATGTACAATACCTGCCTCTAAATGCTCTCAATCTTACAGAATTAATTGAATACCGGGAAAATAAAGCAAGGGGAGTGTAGCAAGAGAAGGAAATGGATTTGCATTAATCAGATGTCACAGCTGGGCAGAGCATTCTCCCTTTAAAAAAATCTAAATTATTTTTTCAATTAATACTGATTTTTTTTAACAGCACTGCTGGGGTTTTTTGTCTCCCAGGTGATACGTTTCTTTGTGATGCTCGTAGGACATACTGATCTGGGAAAAAAGCAAAGTATCATTCTTTTTCCCCTAATTGTTTCTTAAGTATGTTTGTGCACGTAGGGAACGTGGCAATGTCACCTCAGTGTGTCTTCCTGCCTTTTGTCTACTCAGAAGAGAATTTGAATCCATGGCATATAAATACATTTTTCTTCTCTGCTGTTTTTATATTATTCTAGGGCTCTGAAACTGTTGGAATTGTATCTTTCCCAGCATATGATCTCTTATGCTTCATCTGTTTGGTGAATTAAACGTAATTACTCTTAACCTTCATTACAGGCTTTCTGCTTTTTAAGGTGGATATGCATTTTTCACCAATTCTTACAGTACGATCACATAAATTGCAACATAAAATATTTGCTACGTTTGCTCATTGGTTTTATGGCAGAAATTAATATTTGCTTTCTGATTCTCTTATGGGTTAACACAGAGTGTAAAAGAAGCTTTGTTTCGGTACAAAGAATGAGAAAGGAAAGACAATCTCGGTGTTTCTCACTTGAGGCGTGTTGGATTCCCAGGGTGCAGATGGGCAGGATTTGGGAATAAATTTTTCCTGGTGTTGTGTCCTTACAAAGCACTTTTTTGTCATCTCTGTGTGTTCACAGTAAATGGGCAGTTGCCAGGAAATACAAATTTAGAGCTCAATATGCAGCTCTTCAGCATCAGAGCCTGATCAAACCTGATTTTTTTTAGCTCAGCCATTAGTACCAGCCAGAATAATCTCTTGAGACTTGATAAAATTGGTTTGCATATCAGTGACTACATTAAACCCAAGGCTGAAGAAGGCCAAGGTGAATCAGAACATGCAATCTTAATCTTCCTTTGTTTCAGGTGTGCCCATGAGGTGTGGAGGCACCAGGTCATTATTTCACTGATGGGGTATTAGTAGAAAACTCACATTACACTGGGCCCCGTCCTGCTTTTGTCATCTTTTTGGAGCATTTAATATCACGCTGCCTGGGAGCCTTTGTGCAACCTGCAGAGCTAACAAGGTGTGAGGCAGACCCTTGGGGAAGGCATTAGGGATAGCAGATGGTTTGGAAAGCTGCAACTCTTTCTGGAACAGGGCTGTGTGCACTTGTTTTGGGTGGACTTCCCTCTGGCTTGACCAGCTGCAGGTGCTGAGGAGCTTGGGAAACGCAGGGCTGTATCTTGCCAAAAGAGAAGGTGCTTCTTGGTGTGGAGGAGGGAGTGCGAGAGGGCTGGATGTGGTAAGTGGGTGAAGGAAGAGCTGGCCAGCATGTGCAGGAGACAAGGAGAAGACCAAAGCTGGGTTGGAGAGGGAAGGAGAATGGTCAGAGCACCTCAAGGATGCTGCACTGAGGGAGCGTGGGGGGCTCAATGTCCACAAATTGAAATGAGGTGCATTTCAGCATAAATACGAGTGATACTTTGTGACAGACAAGATGCACACTCAGGCTGCTGGCAAGAAACAACAACTTTATTAACAGTCTTTATAGTCTTTTTTATCTGTCCATGCACATACATGCTACATCGCACTGGCTAGGTATTCTTGTCCACGAGCCTGAGCTCATCTGACACGTGGTCCTCACCTCTCCTCGTGCTGCTGAGTCTCAAAACACACCTTGTTATTCACACTTGTTTTTCTCAGTTGTTTTTCTCCTTTCTTCTACTTTCCCATGCCTCGTACAAGGCCACAGGTGTTTCTCTTCTGCCTTCCCCTGCCTACAGCTGCATCCTCTCAAGGCCAAAGCTGTCTTCAGCCCAGTAGTCTTCCACAGTATTTGCCCTTCCACTGGTGGGTGTGTTTGTGCTGATTTGGAGTGTCCTTCATTTCCTGCAAGTGGCATTGTGTAATACACAGTGCAGAGCCCAGGGCCACCCCTCAGGGTGTTCTGCTGACCTGCAGAGGTCCTGTCAGCCCCAGGGGCAGCATGGAGTGTGATGTGCAGCCCTGCTGCTCCTAAAAAACAGGGGATGGCATTAGTATCCCATTGCTGCTGGGTCAGTGAAGCTTCACCGTTCCTTTCTTGGCTTGGTCACCTCAAAACCAGGTGGCCTCAGTAGGGCCACACCCAAGGACAGAAGAAAACAGTGCATCTCATAGAGGTGAAGCATCTCCAGACATGGACTAACATCACTTCTGTATACAAAGAAAGCATTCAAGATTTTAAAGCCAGGTATCCATGGACCATCTTGGCTCTATGTTTGTAATCTCTGGTAAGCTTAAAAATTCCCTCTCTCTGTTGGTAAAATGATACATTAATGCTAACTATGTGGGTCCAGACCTTACTGTTAGACTTTCAAGTCAAGGCACATCTATAGAAGAGCTGTTCTCAGTCATTTAAAAATGTATTGGTTATAGTCTTTCTCAAATCACTGTATGGTTTCACTGGTGGCAGCTGAAGTGCAGGCTCAGGCTTGCAAGCTGTAGTTTCCATAAAATTCTGTTAAATTCCTTTTTATAAATTGGTCCTGGAGTTTGCAGCAAAAACCAGGGGACAGAAGTGTCACAGGAAAGTTTTATTAGCCTTTGTTTAGGGTGATCTGCACTAGGCACTGACAGCGTTCACACACACAGTTAATGCAGTCAGCCCAAATCCACTGCAGAAATGCCACACCACCCTCGATGTGTTTAATATACTGTACATATTTTTGTGTGGTAAGTGCACGTATCATTGGATGTGATTACAGTGAACATCTGTGTGTATATGTACACTGCTTTTCTTCATGATCGTAGCAGAAAAATTGAGGTAATTGATGTTGATTTTTTTTTAATTAGTTACCCTGGCTTCAAATCCCACTTTACACAAGGACAGAGCAAGGGTGTTTTTCCTGAGCATGTATAATAGTCATCCCCACTACCAAACTATAGTTATCTGAACGTAAAAGAAAAAGCTTTAATAACACAGTAAATTTACACCCTTATCTGTGCTTGACAAAATTCTAGCCATAATTTGATTTGGCCATATATACAATATATGTTTTTATTTAAGTAATAATGACTGCGGAACAGAACATTTCCTGAAAATTAATGGCTGGCTGAAAAATTTTATAGCCCAAATTCAGCCAAGGGCCATTAATCCCAACTGGTCAATTCTCCATGAAATGCCTTATGTCAGGGGTCATTTCTTACACTCCCATCCTTCCCCCCTACCAATAAAGAAGTAAAATTAAATGTTACTTTCGTCCTATGGCATTGCTGAGTCTTGAAGCAGCCACTGGAAGCCCCTGCTAGAAAGTGTTGCTGTTGCTGCCTGGCCATGAAGGTTTCTTAGTGGGTAAGTGATGGGGAATGTTTCAAGAATGGTCTTTCACCGCCTATTACTTTATATTTCTAAGGGAATAAAGCTCCTCAGTTTGCTTCTTGGAGCTGACAAGGAGATGAAAAGACTGCAATGTTTTTCCTTTGCCACTGGAAAAGCTGTGGCATTAGGAAGGTGGGGGAAGTTGCATCCCGCAAGTATCACAGATCTGTCGTGTCTGTGATGACTGCCATCTTTCTAGGATCTTGTATTTATTCTCTTGTATTTAGGGATTGACTAGTGTTAAATACTTACAAGTCTAGCGTATTCTCCCCGAATATTTCATTCGTTGTTGGTGGAAATTGGTATATTCATTGGAGCTACACGATACTGCTTCAAACTGGAGGGCAAGGTACGTGTACTGCCTGTTGAAGAGAATTAATGAGAAAACCAACAAAACAATTGCAAAAGCTGTCAAGACGGTCATTGCTAAATATTCAGGGTAATTAAAAAAAAAGGCGAACCTCCCTGCATTTTTACGTTCTTCAGGATTAGGTGAAAACACTGCATTTCCTTTTGGAAGCGTGATGAAAACCACATCCCTGTATCACGACACGTGGCAAACCTGTCAGCAGGTTCTGTCTCCCACCGCTTTCCCTCTCTTGCTGTCGAACACACGCATCTTCCCTGAGGAAATGAGCCCTCCTGGCAAGGAATGATAACCTGGGGGTGGAAGGGACAGTGAAGACAAAAAGCCCTCCACCTCCCGGGCTGGGCTGGTGCAACTATGCCTTCAATCATAACCTAAATAACTATTTATCTGCTTTAGTGTGAGGTGGTTTCTTACACAGCAGTCTCAAACGCTGGAGACTTAGTTTTAATTTCAGCCTGCTGCCTTGTTGGAAGGAAGGGTGAGGGAACTGGGCTTTCATTCTTTCAGTCATGAAATAGACCTACAAGCTTTCCATTGTTAAAATTTTGACTTCAAATTGGAAAGCGTTACAATTACAAAAGTGAACTTGCTATTATTCTGTTTAAGCACTAGAGTTCAAGTGGTTGACTTCAAATGGTCAGGCAGTGTATGTGTATAGAGGGAAGATCTAAAAAACCCAATTGCAGTTTCAAGTGAAACAACTTCAGGACCTCTCCAACTTCATTAGAACACGGAATAAATACTGCATCTAGGTGTCTTGTGGCTTTCCTGGGAGTCTGCTCTAGTGAGCACTTCAGCATCCTGAGTGATGGCAAGGGTGCAGTGAGCCGAGGTGAGCCAAAACATGCTTGACTCCATTTCTTTAAGCGAAGGGACTTGGATAATGTAAAAATTCCTCCATATCCCTTATGCAATATACTGTTCGTAACACTCGCCTAAAAAGCACAAGCAGGTAAAAGTAGATTTAATTCCACATTATTTTTATTCAGTTGGGTTCTTTTTTTCCAAGTGTTTTGTTGTGCAAACTGTGACTGGAATCTTGCAAATAGTCTCACACAAGTTGTCCCATTGTGCAGTGAGACTACTCCTATGCAGGGCTCTGCCTTTGGATGTGTTGGCATTTGCAGCATCACAGCCGTTTTCATTAAAATTATGCTTCATCTTTAAAGCAAATCACTTTAATGAAATTACATGAGCTTGATAGCAACACCACCACCCAGACTGGATTTGCAATCTGGTTTTTTTAATTATGGAATTTAATTATTTTTTTTCTTCTAATATTTACTATTGAATTTATTTTTGATTTTGTTTTTATCACTTCAGCATCCTAAATTTCAGGGATTCACTAAAATATGTCACATCATTATAACCCTTATTATGAATTATTCACAGTAATTACTGAGTTGTTGCAAACTTCATTGTGAAATTTAAAGTACCAGAAAATCTGGTGGTGATACTGTTTTATTCCTTGGATGTTCTTAAAATAAGTCAGAGTCAACAGATTGCAAAAATATGCAATTACAAAGTTATTAAAATGCAGATTTTTGGCAGGGAGCCACTGTATTCTCCTGTGCTCACAGCTGTCTGTTTGCAGCAGCCTGGGGTGGCTTCTTGGAGCTATTACAGCTGATCGGGTCAGGTCAGTGGCCTCTCTGAGGACCCGGTCCAGGAACTTTTTACCTCCTGGGTCACAAGCTTTGCTTGAAATGATATTTTTTTGGCAGGAGGGATTGACAGTGGGCGGTCATCTCTTGGTCCCTGTCATGCTGGCGGTACGTCTGGGGTGCCTCTGCTGAGACTGTGGATGTGCTGTGTCTGTGTCTCCACAGATGGTTTCTCGTGTTGGAGTGCAGAGCATTCAGCAGCATGAATTTCGAATCACACTTTTGAGGTCAGCGTAATGTGCATTTTCCCCAGTTGGAACTGGCTTTAATCATTGCTGCCTTCACAATTCTCTGAGAGCAGGGTATGCAGGGCTATTACCAAAGTGGCAGATGCTTTGCTTTAATGAAGAAGCAAGCCCTGTCATTTTACCTTCATCCTGTCCCCCATAAAGTCACTGGGTGCCCCAGTGGGGTTTTTTTCTCTTTGCACAGTGACTTGGGAACAAAAATTATGACCTAATTTAAGTGTAAAGAAATTTAAGTGTAAAGAAACCTTTCAAAGCTGATGCTCCGAGGGTTGTGTGCAGCTGTTCAACACCACTGCTGGCAGCCAAAAACTGCTCTGGTTTAGCATCCAGGTAGGACCTGGATGTGCTGGCTCTTTCTCAGTGTGTATTTTTTGCAAGGTGCTTGCAGTCTGAACTTCTGTCCTTCATTTGTGCAGCTTCTCCCAAGAAGCAGAGTAAGTTCTTTTCCCTCTGTGAAATTGTGGGAGTGGCACAAGCCATGACAAGGAGGGGGAAGGTACAGCAAGAAACAGCAACATTGAGCAGGTTATCCCTCCTGTGCATTTTGGGTGATGTTCCCAGAGTGTGGGGAGGCAGAAGTTCCCCTTGTTTATGACAAAGTATAACAGGAGCATCTCCCCTTCTAAAGCCCAAATATCAGGTGATGTTGGGGGCCTGCTGGCTCTGTGAAGCAGATTCATCAATATCAATGAGGGTCTTTAAAAGTCTCTAACAGGACAAGTGGCGTTTAGGGATTCAAGACTGGGATAGAACAGGATCATTAGAGAAGGTATTAGAATTGGTTAGTATTACGCTGTCCTATTTTATATGGGACTACCTGGTAATACTTTAGCTTATTCCTCATAGAAATACCTTTCCTCTCTCTCAATCGAGTCTAGCCTGTGTTGTCCCAAAAAACTCCAATGTGCCCACGCTTTTCATAGATTTTCCTAACTGATAATGAAGAGCCTATAACTTTTAAGTCATTAAGTCATCATTTAAAAGCTGTGTGCATCCTGACAAACTTGTATGGGCAATAACACAGAGCAGTGATATCTTAGAAGAAGAACGATGCAGTGAAAATCCTAACAGGAACTTTTAACCTCAGCATTGCCAGTACACACTGTGTCATAGAGGAGAAGGTGTTTCGAGGTTACCACGAGCAGAGAGAAGTACAGAGAAGAGCTTCGTTTTGAGGCTCTCGGAGGGTGTGAGCACACCAGAGGTTGCAGAGGTGCAAAGCAGTGGTGTCATCAGACCAGCGAAGTGTCCTCCCCTGTGCTGGGGTTCCTGAGCTGCCCAGGAGGCAGGCTGGATGCTGGCATTCCATGCAGCAGCTTGGCACTGCTGGAGTTTATGCCTACAGACACAGCCCCCACAGGTGGTTCAGCTGGTGCAGGAGCAGGAAAGCACAGTGTTCTTCTCTTCCACCCCGACAGACTGTCCCCTGGGCTGCAGAATGAAATGGTGAAAGAGGAGGAACCCAGCAGGGATGCTGCAAGGATCAGGGACTGTGCCCTCAGGAGCAAAGACCACTCCTGGTCATTTGCACCAAGGACACTCCACTGATTTCTGTCCCCAGTCCTGATTTCTGCTCTCTCAGTGGAGAACTGTGCCCCTAAACACTGGTGGGCATTTGCTATGCTGCTGGTAATCACAGTTCTCACAGTCCACGTGAGAAGAACACTATAAAAATCAGGACTGACAAAGGTGCTGAAGAACATGAGGCCACTTCCCTTCATAATTTCCTCCCAGGCACTTTCAGGTATGTTTTTCCATGTGCAGTTGTAAATGTCCTGAAACAAAAGAACATTAGCATGTGGGGCTCAAGGTCTGGGACCGTGCTGAGACTCATCCAGAGGGACTGAGGAATGAGAGAGAGAGGAAGTCTTTTTTATATGCTGTAACTTAGAGACCGAATCTCCACAGGAGAAGAGACAAGGGGTCAGACTGCTTTCCCAGAAAAGAGCAGATTTTGATTCCCAAAGAAAACAAAAAGAGAACTGCAAAGGAGGTTGGGTGGGGGATTTGAGAAGCTCTTGGGGCAGGTGTGTGACGATGCTGGAACCAGCAGAGTGGGTTGTGATGAGGCAGAGAAGAGGAGCAGTGGCTGCGTGGGTCTTGGAGCACAGGGTGCTGGAGAAGACACAGGGCAGGCTGATGTTACCGGCACATCTCGTGCTCTTCCTGCCTCGGCGTTGGCTGGGACAGAGTTAACAGCAGCTTTGACCATTACTTTTTAGGATTAAAGCAGGAAGGAAGGAAGCGAGCTTGCTTAGTATTCAGCAGGTCCCCGTCTGGGTGCTCTTCCCCATTTTCTCTCGAAGTAATCTATTACCACATCTCAAGAGAAAAATGACCCCAATCTAAAGATTAATAGAGCAGTGTGTGGACGTTTCCAGTGATGTGTATGAAACCCATTTTTTTTTGTTGCTGTATGCACCGAGGTGTCCTTTATCAGCAAATCTCTAGATCTTAAAAACCAGGCTGATTACTGAAGAGGGCAGCAGGCAATTTAGGGCACATGGTGTTTTCTTATGACAGAAACTTTGCTGGGAAGTCCAGTAATTTATGTTGATAAATTGCAGCCGTCAGAATGTCTCGAATGCTTCATAGCGTGAATTTCTAAGCATACATCTCTAGTTTGAGTAGTGGAGGGGTGGGAAAGGGGTATTTGTTTGAGAGGCTGGGGGGGAAAGATAACTCTTGCTTGTACTATTTCTTGAGAAATAGCACAGGACTTTCGTGTGTTCCTAAAATTGGCTCGTTGTCACTAGGGTCAGATTAACCCAGTTTTTGGTTTAATGTGGCAAGTTAAAAACCTTCCCTCCTCCATAACGAAGCTGCAACAAAACTGAAGGAGTCTACACAGTGTCAAGGCTGAGTGGGTTTGGAACACTGGATCTTTCTCAGCAAAGGCTTTTTGGTTTTGGAGTTCTGTGTGTGTGCCAACACGTAAAGCCAGCCTGGCTTGGGCAAGGCATATGTAAGTGAAGCAGACCACCTTCATTTAATCAAGAGATAATGAAAACTACCGTAATTGTTGTAAGAAAAACCACTTTGGGGAGAAAAAAGAGGAGTTTTCATACCATGTTATTATTGATGTGTCTTACTATCGTTACAGTTATAAATAAACAGATTAATTTTTAAGTAGAAGGGCTTCACTAGGCTAAGTTCTGGCTTATTTTACTTGCACTTTAAAGGCACTGGGGGGGTCTAAGTGTTATTGTGAGAGGTTGCAAATTTGTCCTATTCCCATCATGTTATATGGGCAGAGGTTTTAAAGGGAATTCTTTGGACTTGGATTCAGTACAGCACAGGCTGGATGCTGAGGTTTCTATGACAACAGTGACATGTCTGTGTGGACTTACCTGAGGCACATGATTCAGTCCCTCTCTGAATCGTAGCCTGCAGAAATGAGCAGTGAACTAGACTGGCCAGCTAAGGTCCCAATTAGGTATGAATTTACCCTAAAGACGAGTGTGCATATGTCTTGAAGTTGCAGTTGTCCCTGAACATGATAGTGACTGCACTCAGCTGGCCTGAAGATTTGTACTGTTTGAACCCCATACCCCTAAGGAATGATAGAGAGACCTACAGGGTGTTCTCAAAGCACGAAATACACTCAAAGTTTGACCCGTCATGACCCATCTTGACTTGCAGATCTTTTGCCAAGATGACCCAGACCAGCCTTCTGTAAAGAGTGAGTGGTTTGAGTTCTAGGCTTTTCAGAGGGACAGACACTGAAATTAGTCCCATTAGCAATTAAGGGCCTTTGAGGGGACAGTTTGGTGTTTTAGAGCATCATGATTCCATGCAGAATTTGTTGAAATACTGGTATTAATGCTCCATTAAACCCGAGTGTGCTGTGGCATAAGGTCTGGCGTTAGTAACTGTAGAAGACCAGAATTTAAATTATTAAAAAAAAAAAAAATCCAACATTTGTTTTTGTTCTGGAGCCAAAGGTTTCTGTATTGACAGACAGACAACTTCCTGTGCCTGTCCTTCCCTGTCCTTATCTCCTCCAGCTTTGCTATACAGGAGGCAAACTGCAGCACAGCCTGTGTACTCGTGATGGTGGTTCCTTCAGGCTGAGTGCAAGCATGGCATACTCTTAGGAGACATTTGTAAAACTTTCCAAATAGCAGCAGCTAGTAGTGATTTCTAGCCTGCCTTCTGGAGCTCAGGAAAAGGATCTTTCGCTCATCACTAAGAATAAGAGACAGTTGGAATTTGTTCAAATAAGCTCTCTCCTCCTTGCTATGTATATTGCTGTCTCCAGTTTTACCACAAGTGTCTTCAAGATGTTGTAATTTCTGCCTCTCCCCTTTTTTTTTTCCTCCAAGTGGTCCAGAACCCAACAGTCTGCTGAAGATAAACTAAATTATAAACTGAGGTGGGATGTCTCTCTTGGCCATGTACCATCTCCTAAAGCGAAAAAAGTGAGCGACTCCAAATTTTGAGTTCAGAAGTTTCTCTGGGTGTTAACTTCTGTTTCAATACAAAAAAAAAGAAAAAGACCGATGGAATCAATTACAGCTTTTTCTTCTGTTTGCAGACCCGAACTAAGAAAAGCACCAAAGCCTCAGTGCACTTTTGCCTGGGACATTGCAATGTAATTGCATCATTCAGTAAAAGTCACAGCTGGCTCCACAGTGTAAGCGAGAAGGAGATGAGAGGCTGGCAGGCAAGTCCTGCCTCGCCTTTGATGTGTGCATGAGGAGCAGAGTGTAGCAAGGGAAGGGCAGGTAGGACTGGGCCCTGGGGTTTATTTTTGCACTACGTTAACTCTTCACAGATGTGAAGGGGGAGTAGGCTGGCAGACTCCTAAGCTTAGTAATTATTTTTCTATTTGGAGAAGATAAGGTTCTGAAGAAAAACATCCAGTAATCACTGGGGTGCTATTTATACCATCACAAACTTGTGTCAACTTAGGTGATTTTAATAATGATTATTATTATAAAAACCCAGCAACTCACCACCACCACTACACATGTGCTGTGGTAATGAGGAAGTTTCCTTTTTTCCCTTCTGCTTCTTCCCACAATACCCAACTTAATTTTCTCTCCTCTTCTCCCCTAGCTGTCAATCATTGTCACATTACTTTGCATCATATGCATCAAGAAGAGTAAGCCAATTCTAAAGCCGCCTTCCCAGAGGCTACACGGATTGTGCAAGCTGGAGCAGCTCGGGAAAGAGTAAGGTGGACAATAACAAAGGCTCCCAGAGCTGCTTCTGCCTGCCAATCTCTCGTGCAAGTATTCACAGGCACTTTATACAGGGCATGCCTCCAGGGCCAGAATCAGCCTCCCAGCCCAGCCAGCAGACCCCTGAGCACAGCACTGATCACAGTGGGGAGAAGGGACACGAGCCATTGCCCTGCACCAGTGTTGGCTGTTCTGTGTGCCACAAATCACAGGAGCTGGCCGGGTGCTGTGCTCTGCATCCCCACGGCTTTGGAAGTCCATGATCCGGGAGAGGGAGCAAAACTTCTTCACAGGAGCGTGTATCTGTGGGCAACAGAGGTTGGCCAGCAAAGAGAATTTAGTGAGTTTAGAGTGCTACAGCAAGGCAGGCCTTCCAAGGCGTGTTTTTTCCTTCCCTCTCCCAAAATGATAGATTTGAGGGGCTTTTTCTGCTCTGAAGCATTGTCTTCGAGCCCCTCAGTCCATTTCCAGTATAGTTTGTGTGTGAGGCATCTGTTAGGCATCCTTTATGGCTGACTGACTTGAGGTATATTTGAATAAGAGCTTCCTGCAGTGTTCTGGCCTTCCTTAAAGGTCCTTTGTGCTTTGCTGGGGCTCATTATGGGTACCCTTTCAGAGCAGCACGCAGAGATGTAGCCCCCTGGCTGCCGATGATATTAGAAGTCATATAACAACATTTTTGCTCACAGCTTTTCGACGTGACACTTTATTGCACTCTTTTCTGCTTATATACCTGCAAATGAGCCCTTCAAAATCAGTATTATCCAACTTTCACTCTTGGACCCGACGTGACAAACCTCTCGCTGCGTCCTCACCTCGTCGCTGCAAAGCTCTTCTATTCCAGTTACGTACAGACCTTGCAAAGTTCTCCAGTTCTTCCTGCAAATGTTGGTGTTTAACTGGGTGTTTTCTAAACCCCAGTAAGGTTTAAGCTCTTCTCAGACTTTCTTCTTGGCTGATTTTGAGGAATATGTGCCTATATCCACATGTTTCAAGAGGTGAAATAGAGTTGCAGGGCTCACTTGCTTTGAGACCTCTGAATTTGGTTAATTATCAAGTGTCTAGTCTGATTGAAATATCCCAAGATTAATTTTTAGATGTGTCAGTATGTTCTTAGGTGCATCTGTTTACTTTGTAATCATGTAGACAACAGAGATTGGTTTTTTAGACTAGTACAGCATAGAGGAATTCTAATCAAAGTATTATTGCTTTATCAAGTGTTTTCTGTGAGCATTAGTCCATCTTTTAATGCACTGTGCAGCAGACGTGTTGAGGCTATTGCTGGGAAACCCCACAGCAGCTGAAGGAATGGATATAATTTGTAAATACTGTGTGCTTTCCTATTGATCTGCTTTATTTGAAAGTAGAAATTCACAATGTTGGGATTTTTTTTTTTCAATTCCAACATACCTAGTTAAAACAAATTTTGAAACAACATATGAAATAATCTTCTACATCTATTATTCTTCCCCCAGGATAAAGAGATACTCAACCCTACTCGTATCTTTTTAAACTGTACTTATCTTCTTTTCTCACACTTACACCACTGCTCTAAAATGTTGCATTAGTCTGCTGTAGATGGTGCGTTAATCAGAAATCTTTTACAGTGCTATTTTTTCTTCCTTCAGATGCTTTTAAGGAATATGTGAATTTATGAGGAATTTAAGCTGCTATCACTGTTTCTAGAACTAAGAGAAATGTTTTAATAGTAATTTTTAGCAAAGTTTGCTTTTCCTCTGAGATAATTTTGCTTTCACTAAATTTTTCCATGTTTTCAAAATAAAAAAAGGATCTCACATCTAGTGATTTTAAGCAGCCACTGAAATGGTTTATGCCAGTGGAATTCCACTGGGTATCACACATTTTGTGAAGTGACTACGAAACAAACAAAAAAACCAGTGGAAAATATTGAGTACAACAAATGGCCAGGATGGGAAAAGGAACGTCAAACTGTATTTCACAGAATCATAGAGCAGTTTGGCTTGGAAGGGACCTTAAAGGACATCTTGTTCCAACCCTCCTGCCATGGACAGGGACTAGCCCAGGTTGCTCCAAGCCCCATCCAACCTGGCCTTGAACACTCCCAGGGATGGAGCACCCACAACTTCTCTGGGCAACCTATTCCAGTGTCTCCCCACTTTGATTCCGAGTTCAAAGTGTAATTCAGAAAGGTGGCTTTCTTAGCTGTTACAGGAATGTTTCTCCTACAGTAATCCTCAGACACTGGTAATTAGTGTTTGAAGATGACAGTAATTTCAGGTAAGATAAGGAACATTCTATTCTAAAAACAGATTTACATTATGGAAGCTCCTTTTAGCCTGAAAAAAAGAAGCTGTTTGAGGATGTATTTCCTTACTTGGCAAATGCAGCCATCGTGTTCTTTCAACCCCAAACCATAGAAATTATTTGGTGTTGGCAGCAGACAAGCTGTAATGTAGTTGGCTTAGCCTTTTCTTTTCACATGTGACTACTGGCCTTTCCTTCCCACTTCTTGCAGTGTGTTAGGGTGGTTTATTGGTAACTTAAAAGCCGATGTCAGGTCCTCCATGCAGTAAAGCTGAGAGCTTGCTGACATGCATCACTGTGCCACGGCCTGACTGTTGCAATCCATCTTGGCCAGCGCGTTTGAAAGTTGAGCTGCAAATAATCCATTGCACTCTTGAAACTTTAATGTCTTTGACTGCACCGTGTAGCACTGCATTAATTTAGTGGTGTGTTCGAGAGCCTGGCCTGGGCAGGGGCAGAAGGCTTTTCATCCCTCTCAGGCACAGAGTGTGATATAGTCCCGTAGGGCAGAGTTCCCTGGAGGAGAAGCAGCAGGAGAAAACGTTCCCCAAAGCACTGAATCCTGGCAGTGCGTGACACATGAATAGCTAAGCCTGTTTGCAAAGGGCACAGCCAGGCTCTCTTCAGAGGTGAGGGGAAGGAAGCCCAGGGATAGAAGAGCGCTGTTCCTATTGGAAATCATTGCTGGAAATCAATCAGATTTTTTTCCGGAGTGCACAACTGGCTAATGGATTCTCAGTGGCCGGTTTTCCACTCGAATGAAGTCTTTGACAGTCGATGAGATTTAGGACTCGTCTTTAATGATGAATCTCCCGTGCTTTCGTTTTGGGGACAGGGTTTATACAGAAGCTGCTGGTATTCAGCAGCGTTGGTAACAAATCTGAATCTTGCATCCCCAAGAAAAACTCTAAAAGCAAAGAGACTTTAAATGAGCCGTATGCAATGACTTACTGATTGATGTGGGTGGCAGATACCACTCCAGTGTCCTTCCTGAAGGGTCTAATGGGGGCTGGAGGGGAAGGAGCGGGTTAGACTAGCTAAAACAGGCTTTGCTGTGTCATAAGTTACATCTTTGTTGGATTTCTTTGTTTTAAATCTGACTTTATAGCTTAAAAAAAAAGGAAGCTTGAAAGACGCAGTGGGAAACGCTGTTTCAGGAAAAAAAAAGCTTTGTTTTTTGGAGAATGTGGAGAGCCATCTGATCCAATTGGCTGCCTCTGAACTACAAACAGGGTAGTTTGCAGGCTCCTGAATCTCATGTTCAGCACATAAACTTTGCTGGATTCCTGTGAGCGAGTTTGGAGGAGCTGCAGCTCCTTGAATGCCAACAAATGTTTTAAGTTTACGATGCAAGTTTGAAGATAAATGGAATAGAATTAATAAGGATCAGTAATGGCTTTATAATTGAAATCGCATAGACATTAGAGGTACATCGGGTGTTAGTAATCATATTAATTATTTGTTAACAGAAAGACAAAGTAATAAAATTAAAAATCAAAAAGCTTAGTTGTTCACATGCACATCTAGGGGGACGTTTTCGAACAGAAATAATTGCTTTTGCTTCATCCTCAGGGTGATACTATCTGTGTCTAATTGTTTTTCCTCAAGAAGGCAGAGCAATCTAAAATTCTAAGTAATGCACAACAATTGCAGGGGTGAAAATAAGCACATTTTAGAAACCTCTTACAGCATCCCTCCCAACGCAGTGAAAGGAAGCAGTGCTGCTAAGAAGGGTAAAGATAAATGAAATTACTTTTCTATTAGAAGTATAATAGACTTTATTAGTTACTTACCTGCGCCTGGAATAGATCAGCTGTCAGGGAGAGCAAGGAGATGAACAGGTACCTCGTGAGCTGTCAGGAGCAGATCAGTGTGGGTTTTTTAAATAATAATTACCCGCTTCTAGAGAAATGCTTTAGACAAAAGCACAGCTGCTTTATTAATGGTGCCTTTTGTGCATAAGGATGAATATTCTAGTTTGTTCTCTTCTTTTTCCCATGTAAATGTAATACCATATTTCCATAAACCTCTGTTAGGAAGTGGTGCCTTTCGCTGCTAAAGCTTGCATAATGAAATTGTTTGTCAGGGATTTCGTTTGATTGAAGTTGGTTATTTGCAATAAAGTGCTAGCAGCTGAGAGGGGTCGCAGCTTGCTTTTGGGCCCTCGGCATGGTGCAAACAGCTCTCCTGGGACTCAGTGTGGCAGTGTGATATGTCTTTATTTTTGCACTCCGACCAGTGCTCAGAGGTGAAGGCAGCTGTTGGAGGAACTCTGAGTACCAGAGCCACCATCCTGGCACAGTTTCGTAGTCTGTCTGGTCCAGCAGCTGGACCGATGTGAGGTGTTGGAGCGAGAAGCTCAGCAAGTGGTCCTCGAGGGAATCTGTGGTTAGTTCTGGTGGGGGCTGCACTCGGAGGGAAGGGTTTCAACATGCAATCTGTTGAACCCCTCNGCACTGCTCAGGGAGAGGAGTCCTTCCCCTGCCCCAGCCTGGGGTCCCTCCCACGGGAGACAGCCCTCCATGAACTTCTCCAACACGAGTCCATCCCGCAGGCATCAGTTCTTTGTTAATTGCTCCAACATGGATCACTTCTCCACAGAGTGCAGGCCTTCCCAAGAACAGCCTTCTCCAGTGTGGGCTCCCCACAGGGTCACAAGCCAGGAAACCTGCCCCAGTGTGGATGCCTGGAGCATCTCCTGTCCATCCTTCACTGCCCCTGGGCTCTGCAGGGCTGCTCCTCTCACGTATTCTCACCCCTCTCTGGCCACAGTTACATCTGTGCAATGAGTTTTTTTCCCTCCCTTCTTAAATATGTTATCACAGAGGTGTTGCCACCATTCCTGATGGGCTCAGCCTTGGCCAGCCACTGTCCTACTTGGAGCCAGCTGGCATTGGCTCTGTTGGACACGGAGGACACTTCCAGCAGCTCCTCGCAAAACCCAACACACCCTCCTGGAGTTCAGAAGATCTACTTTGATCTTTGCTGTTCTAACTTCACACCTTGTGTGCAGCCCCATTTACTCTGCCACAGATACTGGTTCCAGCTGCTCTGCCCCTGCAAAACACAACAGAAACTGGAGTTAAGGACTGAGACTTTACAGAGCTCTGTCAAGTCATATTTAATTTAATTTTGGCAATGGAACCCAGTGACATAGCAACGTGTGCAGCAGAGCAGGACTCTGGATGGGTCCTGAGCTAGGGCTGGCAGCAGCAATAAGGAGAAGATAGCCAGCTTAAATTTGGTTTTCAGGGCGGGTTAGGGACTTAGACCAACTCCCTTAGGAAAATCATATCCCCATCACACAGAAAGAAAGAAGCAGAGAAGTGCTAAGTTTCTTGAGAGAGTTGATGCTGGGGACTCTTCCTACACACTGGAAGGTGGTGTAAGAGCTTGGCCAAGACTGTTGTGCAATATCTATGGCATTGCTGCAGTTCTCTGTGGAGCAGATGAGCAAAATCCTCATTTAACCCAAGCTGTGCAGGTATTCACTGAGCAAACATACCAATCTTGCAGCTACAGGCCCAGTTTGGTCGTTAGAGGAATAATTGTTGTATCTGCACATTTTTGCAAATGATGGGAACAATGGCATACGTGCAGAAGTTGAAAGATTCGTTTTATGAATGTGTTTTTAAATCCTCTTTTACTGCCTCTTCTTGTGAATACATTAATCTAAATGTGACAGGATTTATCGGGATTCCAAAGAAGAGAAGAGAAGAGAAAAATAATTAACATTGTGTTCTGGTTAGCTAATATCACACTTTAAAACCCATGGAGGGATAGATAGGGTTTTGTGAGAGGGGTTCTTTAAGTCTTTATATGAAGTGCTGGAAAATGACTGTAGCCAGAGGCAGGTTGTTGATCGTGGTCAATCTTGGACCTGGTTGTGTTGAGAAGCCTTCTGGTACCAAGTTGTTTGAAGCCCGAGTGCATGGATGGAGTCACCTAACCCTGAGATCTGGGTCAGGAAAAGATTCCTTCTCCTTCCTCTTCCCCTGTCTCCAGTCATGAGCAATGGTAGGGGGAATTTCACTCCTTTCTGCAGCGCTGTCTGTGGTCAGTTTCTGGGAGCATTGGGATACCTTTTCTCTAACAAATTCAGTAGATTTCCCCACTAACATCATATCAGCTCAGCAGTGTGGCACCTTTCAAAATAGCGAGTATTTTTAGGTTCTTCGCTGTCATGTCAAACCAGAGCTTCAGACCTAAATGCCGTGACAGAACACCATTGTTTTTAGCTAATCTCAGGTTTCAGTGTTGCCCCACATTTCCATCCTCTGCTTTGTGTGACTGAGTAACGTCTCCAAAGCACGGCAGTGTAATAGGATGATGTGTGCAACGAGGTGTCTTATAGACAAGTTAGAAGTAAGGCAATTCATTAGCCCATGCAGCTCAGTATTACTCTTGCCCTTTTTCTCATGAGAATAGTGTTCTTTATCTCACAACACAAAGCAGAGACAGACCAAAATAGCAACAAGTTATTTTGTCTGCCTTATATGCAAAATCTCTACAGCAGTGACTGTCAAACTGAAGCTACATTTTATTTCTGCAGCTGTTTCTTCAGTGCTCTAACACTGTTATTAATAGTACCCGTCACCTGTACAGCCCCTCAGAGTTCTAAGTAGTTTGATAAACACTGTACAAACTTACTGGAAAGCATTAAAAATTAAGTAGACACCCTTCTTCCTACCAGCTAACTCAGTTCTTATAATTACTTCATAGCCTGGCTTTGCCTTTAAGCTTAGTGAAACAGTCTTCCAGACACCTGTTTCCTTGGCTTACTTTATACTTCTGTTTTTGCTAAATCATTTCTAAATCATTTTTGTAGTGTTGGTAGAGCTTTATCATATCTAGACTGGCAAGGCACTACTGGAAATGGCATATACAGTTTCCTTGTCTAACTTTCCAGGCCACTTTAATTAAGAGGCTGAAGTGATTCTGAACAAACACCAGAGCACATCTTGTTAGTAGGGCTACAGTGCTACTAATAGGTGTAGAAACTCCCTGTAGTTAATGATTCTTGTTGGTGTTGGCGAAGCAGTAGCAGCAGCAGAGAACCTCAGTGTAGGAAGCTCCGTGTGTCTTAGCATCATTTTCATCTGCTTATCATTTTAAATTGCCAGGTGATGTGACAGGAAGAGTTCGAGCTATTCTTGCAGTACCGCCGTGATTACAAAGCTGGTGAAAAAAAATGTGTGCTGGAAATAAATTTGAAAACTTCTGACATCCATTTGCATTTGTGAAGGCTCACCCGAGACGGGTGGTTTCTATCCAGGGTGGAACGCACGGTTCTGTTAACGTATTTTTCTCTCTTTTTAAATGAAATCGTGAAGCCTTGACAGGCAGTGCTTTTGTTGTCACCTCCTGAATTCCTGCAGAGCCCCTGCCAAGCATCTCTGCTGCTGGAACAGCCCCCTGGCCCTGCCTGCTGGACCCCCTTCACCCCATATCCTCTCACTGCCTTCATAAACCAGCTTGTGTGAATACACTGAGATTGCAAAACCATTGTTTCCGTGCTACAGGGGCAGGGGCCAAAAGCTACAATGGTTATAAAAATTGTGTGAGGCAATATTCTGCTTTTCCAGCACTGCTCCTGGCGCCGAGGGGATCTGTGCAGTGACGGGCCAGCCTGTGCCCTCCCAGCAGACTCAGCAAGCCTTTGTGGTGCTTGTGATGCATCAGGATTGAAAATAGTTCGTGTTTTATTGTAAATTACTGTTATTTGCAGCTTCCAGTTTTGCAGTTCCCACTGCACGGAGATCAAGAACCCGATTTTTCCTTTGTGTCCATCAGTGTAAATCAAGATTAACTCCAGTGAAGTCAGTCTAACCACAAGTGTAAAACTAGGAGGAATGAAAGGAAAATCAGTCTACAAACATCTTGGGTTCTTTCACTTTTAAATAGCAAAATTAATGCTGCTGTTCTGCAGACACAGGGTGACCTGCAAAGTACTAGCTCATGCATTACTAATGTATCTCCATTTAAATGCAGATTTTTGCTCCTAACACAGAACTTCAGGGAAATCCTCTCCAGATAAACTGTAACAGGATACCAAATGGTGATTCAATATTTCACTTTAGCTTGTGTTTCAGCCTATTGATCTTTATTTTCTATCATTTTGATGCAGCATTTGCCTAGGGGGAAGAAGATTACATTCATTATAATATGGCTTTTAATTAATAATTAATTATTTTGATATTCCAAACACCCATGCCACCAGTGGCAATCTGCTTGTATCCCTTTCCTAATTTCTATTTTCAGTGGAGGAAACCAGCAAGGTGTGACTCTACATGTTTCAGGAAGTAAATGGGACACACAGCTGAGAGAAGGCAGTGTAGTGTAAGTCTCACAGTATCATCCTTATCATGGTACTGTTTTGTTCTGTCATTTGTGGTAACAGTGATAAGAGACTGAAATGATTTGCTTTGGCCATATATGACAAGTTTAAGATGAAGTTTTTTTCTGACTACACCTCCCTCAAGCCCTGCTTAAGTGCAGCTTATAAGACATACATGAAACCTTAAGAGAATATATATAGATATCCTAAACAGTACAATGAAGTCATAGAAATAATGTTCCTAAGTCTGCCAGATCATGAATACAATTATTGAGGAATTACCTGATACTGAGTTAGTGTTTTTGCAGCAGCCAACATGAAGGCTCCCACTCTGTTTCTCAGTTTCCAAGCTGGAAGCTGGCAGTAAAAGGATGGCAAGCAAGGCTGAGGTCTCATCTGTGGGGCCATCAACTCAAAAATAACTCCCAGAGGTGGCAGAGGTATAAATATGATGAGATTTTAAAATAAACATTTAGGTTTGGGGGGTTTGTTTATATAACTTGACTACTTATAGGGTGCATTTTGTTAACATTTCCATGTTGTTCTCGCAACCGTAACAGTCATCGGGTTTTGAATTAACATTTTCCACATGGCATCCTTAGATTTGTATATTTTTTAAAAATATCAAAATACGAGCAATAAAATAGTGGCAATTGGCAGTCTTGGAGTTAACAAGACCTCTTTTGTCATATAACTTGGTCAGCAGAAGAGATGTCTAATAATGATCTTTGTGATTATCCTCCTGTGGGAAGCTCCCCTACATGCCCTCAGATTCCTTCCCTAGATTTTTTCCAACATTCCCAAACCCCAGCAGATTCAAACACGTGCTAAACAAAGCAAAAGCTGCTTTCCTCCACTACCTCATCAAAATAAGCCCTCTCCATTGCCATGTTTGGGGCTGAATTAATGGTACGGTGCAATCCATCAGGAATTCATCACCGGTAAGAACAAGACACACCATAAAAAGTTATCTTAGGTTGTGTTGGGTGGTTGGGCATTTTTTGCTGTTGTTGTTTGTTTGGGGAGGTTTTCCCCCCCCCCCCAAAATAAAGGCAGGAACAGCATTTGCTTTTAATATTGAAGCCTATGAGATGGAGGGTAATGTAAAGCAGTATAGCTACAGTGGACGAGCTGGGTAGAGCATTTTTCTCATGAGGGGTCTATTATAATCCAAATAAGATGCTTTTTAATTAAAAAATTCTAAAATTCACAGAGTTTTTTGAGATTTAGATTTATTTTTTTTTAAATTACAATGTGAAATCCTTTATTAAAATTGGGTTTGGTACCCAGTAAAACTATAAATACTAAATATTGGAAAATAAAAAGGTGGTTTTCTTTGGAATGCATTTCATGAAAAATAATCTGAATAGCAAGAATGGGTGTTGTAACAGGGCTTTTTTTCCCCAAGGCATAAGCTCTTGCTAGGACTGAACAAATAAGACTGAAATTCGGGTTTTTTTTTTTAAAAAAAGGGAATGGATCAGGTATGAACTGATAAAACTTTCTACTTGTTTGACCTTGTAAACTCACACCAAAATGCATGACACAGCAGGAAGTTTGCCTAGCAGCAGTAGGTACGTACATCCTCTTTATTTCCCTTACAGGCTCAAACCTACTTTTTCACATTAATTACCGTTCATTTATTGAATGGAAAGCATGCATTTTTAATTCTCTTAGTGGAAACGTTGCCTGGTTGTGAAACCAAGTGCTTGGAATTGGTCCATTTGAGCCACGTGAATCAGCAGTGCTGTTTTATAGTTTTTGCATTTTTTTCACTTCAGCATTTCGAACTGTGATCCTCGTTGCAAAGAAAACCTGATAAAGATAAAAGGCTCCATCTAGTGGGCAAGAATTTTCAACTTGGAGAAAAAGAAAAAAGCTCTCATTTTCACTTCATTTTATGCTTGAAGAAATACAGCTTTAGACTTTGTTTCATTAAGCTGCCATGTTGTTGTTGACTCTTGCCTTCTACAGAGCCATTATTTCAAATGCAAAGCTGTGAAACGTTCTTATTCTGACTCTTGAGCAAGAAGTAATAAATGATACTGAGTGGGTTTCATAGAGCAGTTGATCCACAAAGTTCTTCCTCCCCACCCCCTTCGAGCTTCAATACACAGTAAGGAAAATGGGTCATTTGTGTGTCAATAAGTATTTTAAACTGACTGTCAACATTCATAACTTGACCACAGCACTTAAGACAGTATTTTTGGGAGTGTTTTTACGCAGGGAACTCTTCCCATGTGTTACCTCATCATTAAATGACTTGTTTACCTGCAAGCAGTGAAATCTGGATCCTCTGGCGATGCAGACCCGAGCATCACCCTCTGGCAAGGCACAGCCCCAGTGGCCCCTGCTGTCTCTTGGCACCTTTATTTTAGCTACACAGTGGATCTAGTACAGTAGTACTTCTTTTGGCTTCCTCTTTCTTCCTCTCTCTTTGCTGAATTTCTGCACTGCATTGCAGTTATGCTCCCAGCTCCTGAGAAATTCGAATGGCAGGACTTTTCCAGTTGCAGCAATTTTTCCTTCAGGATTAATGAACAGTTTGGCAATGCTGGCAGGCCACACACACTTGCTGATCTTCCTGAATTTTCTCCCCAGCTGCAGCTCTCCTCGTATCCTCCATGGAAATCTCTGTGCTGGCAGCAAATAAGAGCTGCCATTTGGCTTGTTTTACAGGCTAAACCAAAGGACAGTCTTAAGAGTTCTTATTCAGACCCTTTCTAGGAGCAAGGACTGGCAGATATGACTAGTCCTAGAGTGCCTTTAAGGAAGTTGGTATGTTTGCAAAATACAAGCAATGCTGTCTCAAAAAGGAAAGAAATGAGAGACAAAATTTCAACTGCATGTTTTGGTACATGTTAGAGTAATGGTTTGTCAGTACATGGACTCCTACCTCGCTAGGCATGCGGGAGGAGATGCAAGACACTTAATTTGAAGTTGTTAAATAAGGTAACCTTTAACTGCTGGCCCTTGCTCTAGAACTGTTCACATTTTATAAGCTCATAGGCACGTTGCTGAACTAAAGCAAAGCTCAAATTTGGAACTACAGTAAGATCCTCTGCCTTGTTTTAATTTGAATACCTTTACTAGCACTGGTACTTGAGCTGATGCTAACAAAGTACAAATTTCTAGATGTGAAACTCTGGGGAATATCTGACATAACTGCTTTTGGAATCATCTGCTGGAAACTCAAAACGTTACTTGGGGGATTGAGTAGTAATTTATTCCCACTATAGGTCATCAAAAAGTGTCATACAAGCCTTCTAATTTATTCAACACAGGTATTAGATTATGTTTATCTGGGTTAGATTTATTCAGCTATTTTTCCATCTTTTCTGGGAGCAGCAGTCTTTTGATGCAAGTGCACTGATGTGCACTATAAGTGCTGTGGAGTAACACTGAGCCTCATTTACTTTTTACAGCTAACCAGGTGCTGAAGTTTGGAACACTTGTCAGTACTTCCAACACCTATGACAACTCCGGGATTGTGACCATCGAGACAGACAAGCCCTTGCTGTGGACCATGGCTATCAAAAGATAAGGTCAGCTACAACCGCCTTGTCTGATCCCACACGACTCCAATTACTGCCAAATCTCACTGAATTAAGAGAGTAAAGCTGTTCCAAAAGATACAAGCAGGCACTGATTTTATGTATTGAATGGCAAACAAGTCTGAAATAAAAGTCACTTGAGATCCAATCAAAATTACTTGCAGTAACAGAGTACTTCATTCTGGTTCCTCACACTACTAAATCAGAAGACGCATGAGCAGCCACCCAGTAGAGTCACAAACAGACATGAATGTAAAGCAACTGCTGCTGCTTATCTGGTGAGTTCAGGCTGCTTTCACAAAGCAGTTTATTCCAATGCTGAACTATTTTCTCCTCTTTTGCTGAAAGGAAATACAGTACCCAGCTGCACATAGTATAACTGTATTACAAGGTGATACCACTAAGATTAGTTAATCTCATTTTTCTGTCCTGGTTTGTAACATATGTAGGTGCTGGTAAAGATTTCTCAAGATGAGTAATTGAACTTTTCTACTTAGGAAGCAAGTTTGAAGAAGCTTCAGTTTTGCTGTAATACCAGTATCAGATTTCCAAGTATTAAGTGCTTTTAAAATCTGTAATAGAAATACCATTGTAGCTCCTGCAAATACCAAATGCTTACAGTAAGCTTTCTGGAGTGAAATAAATTTCTTAATCTCAATCTGAGGAGGAACAGCATTGCACCTACTTCAGTTTTTGCAGGCTTAGTTCTTAAAATCAAAATGTTTAGTCATTTAGTAATGAAAACTTCCAGGTCACCTCATAATTCTGTGTGTAGAACAGTATCTAAAATCCTATCCAACAGTGTGAGCAAGGTATGGATTTATTTCTGACATCTAAATTATCCTCAAATGGTACATCTCAGTAACCAACTAACTTTGGCTTTTATCATTATGCCATCAGAATAAGGACTGGCCATGCCAGTTCCTCATTTGATGAGAGGTTTTCTCCCATCAATGGGAGTACATAATGTAACCTCACAGGGCTTCCAAATGCAGGAAGGAATTAGTGGTAATGGTGTGATTCCAGAAATTAGTGACAAGAATTCCAGTTGATAGACTTCTAAATCACCACTTGAAAGCATACAGTAATGCTGTTTTCTTGCTGTTTTTCTTGCTGCAGCAATGCTGTTCCAATGCTTAATTTACTGCTTGGTAAACAGCTCCTGAAGAGAGGTCAGACAGTTGTCACCCTTGGAGGCTTTCAATATCTGACTGGACAAAGCCTTAAGCAACACTGACCCAGCCTGGAGCAGGACACTGGACTTCCCACCTGAATGATCCTACTGTGGTTAAAAGAAGTAACAAAACAAACAAAAGGCACTACTACTAAAAAAAAAATAATCCTGTAATACAGACAGGTAGGATCACGTACACTTTAAAAGGGAAATAAGATCACAAGAACGTTTGAAAACCCAAACTGAGCTTGTTTAATATCAAACAAATTAAAGCTGAGAAATCTTTGCAGTAGGTGTCACAACTGCCATCTTCTTCTTCATGAATATTCAGCCACCTCTGTTGAGAGAACAAAGTAATCAGTTTCACCTGATCAGTGATCCCACCTGAAGGCTAATTTATCCTCCCACCATGCCTTGCTAGGCCAACATTTACTACTATTACAGCTTATCTCCTAAGCTTGGTATAACCAAACTTGGTATAACCAAGCCACACACCATGGTCACAGAAGAGTATTTAATCTCTTCCAGTGTCAGAAAGGCCATTATATCAGTTCTGCAAAATAAGAGGAGTTTTAATTGGTACTGATATTAGGTCAGTACCATGGTGCCAGTCAACTTAAGGGTCAAGACTTCCCTGCTGCAATGTTCATTCCAAAAGGGATGTTACCGAATGCAGGTACACGTAAAACAAAGTTTCAAACACATCTAGCGCTCACTAAATGAAACAAGACCAACTTTGTTCTGTGTCTGTCATCCTACAGCACACCCACTCAGTTTTCTCTCACTTACCATCCCTCTGTCTACTTTGGCTACCCAAATTATAAACTGGAAACTGTAAGAGTATATAAGATCCAAACAAAGTAAATGTTCTATGGTCAAACACACACTGAGGAACTGGAAATCAAAATACCTGAAGTTCAGTTTTGAAGCAGAATACTCAGAAAAACCTGAACATCTGTGCATGTAATATCTTGCAGCGTGCTAAATTAACAACCTACTTGCTGATCGAGTTCTTTGAATCAAGTAATTCCTGTCATATTATACTAACATGTGAAATGCACAGACACTAAAGCAACTCAGATCCTTGCAGAGCTCACCAACATCCTCTGTTTGAACAGGTAAAAATGCAGTGAAATTGAAGGTCATATTTACTTACACAATTATATTGTTGATTGGGATATGGATCAATTTGACAAAGAAACCAATAAATCCCATTATTGCAAAGCCTATTGCTGTTGCCATGGCAATCTTCTGGAACTCTGCAAAAACAGAACAAAATTCTGTGTAGGAAGGCCCGTGTATGGCATACTGATGTGCACTGCAGTGACCAGAAGAGAGAGCTCTCTTCAGAGAACAGTGTTCACACAGGAAACAGTTCAAGAGTAAACTGCAGTGACCCTGAGAAATTAATTCACTTTCTCAGAAGACAGATGAGATTTTGAAAGAGAAGGTGCTGCTTTCCACAAAGAATGGCCCATCACAATTTTTTTTTAAATGCAGAATCAGAAATATCCACAGCCCGTGGCAATTCATGGAACATTTATTCTATTATCTTTCCTTTGCACCTCTCTAAGCCCTGAACATAATCCCCAAAACAATATCAAAAAAGCTCCATTTATGTCTGTCACAGGAGGAGAGCACTTTAAGTCCCCACAAAAATCGAACACTCATGATATTTTCAATTATTTTAAGACAGCAACCGTGAATTGGACTAAGAAGGTCAAGAGCCCCTCACAAACCTGCCAATATAACAGTGAAGTTCTTTACTGATCTCAAAAGGTGTCAGTAAACTTAAGAGTCACAGAATTGTTCATCCTGACCACATGAATAAGGCATTGTAACTACTACCATTAAGGATGACCAGCTGGATTCTGGTTATAGTTACAGGTTCTCTCCAGTGCCTTTGAGAAAGTCCAAAACCTACTCTTCCATACTCCCAGCAACAAAATTCTTCTGGTCCCAATCAGGCAGTCACTGACAACTGTGGAGCACTGAATGGCCACTACAAAAAGCAATTCTAGCTCCATTCAAGCCTCCTAAAATGAAGTGTTTCCTCCAAGGTCATGTAACAAGCAGTTTCCACCTGAATTTCATAAGGTGAGTTTTAGTTCCCCTCACACACCTATGTACATGCCAGAAAAGAACACATTCAAGTGTATTACAGCCAGAACCACAAACCCATTAAAATTTAGACAACTGCTCAAGTTTAAATCTCATCCTGACAGCTGAGAAACATCCACAGCAAATGGATCAGCAGAAGTGACACATGGCAAGACACGTGGTTAAGATATAAGATGAAATAAGGATTGTGTTCTGGTTTGTTGTGTGCTTTACCTTTCCTGTCAGGCTTGGTGCACCTCTTGACAAGTCGTATGGAGTCTTTCACAAACTGACGGCTGGGTTCCACAAATTGCATTACCTGATCCATGATTACCTGCAAAGCACACTGAAAACCAGAATTTTTTAATTACAGAAGCAGCAGTTACCTACACAATTTGTAAAGACTTAAAGTAACTTAGAACATCATGCTCCAAGCAAAGCGGGCTTTTTTAAAAGATACTTCCACTCTGCAGAAAGTGAAACATGGAAAATTATGCCTTTGGGCAGAGAAAACAAGAGAAAACAGAGCCTCATCAGGGTTTTCTTTCCGCCGTGTTTCAGGAACCACCACTGAGGGTGCCCGGGCAGACAGACAGACAGAGATCAGAGGCTTCCCCAGACCCAGCCCCAGTCCCAGTCCTGGCCCCAGTGCCATTCCCAGCCCCATCCTCATCCCTATCCCCATCTCCATCCCCAGTTCCGGCCCTAGTCCCATCCCCAGCCTCAGTCCCAGTCCCATCCCCATTCCCACTGCCACTCCTGTCCCCACTGCCACTTTTTTTCCCACAGCCCCATCCTGTCCCATCCCCATTGCCATCCCCACTCCCATCCCCAGGGCAGTGCCTGGTTCTCCCGTTCTCCCAGCGAACAAAGCCCAGTCCTGCCCCCGAGAGCCCCAGCCCGGCATTCCTGACCTTCAGGGGCTCTGCCAGGGTCCCGCTGGATGCCGGGCCCCCCTTCCCAAACCTTCCCTTCCCAAACCCTCCCTTCCCAAAACTTCCCTTCCCAAACCCTCCCTTCCCTTCCCAAACCTTCCCTTCCCTTCCCAAACCTTCCCTTCCCTTCCCAAACCTTCCTTTCCCTTCCCAAACCTTCCTTTCCCTTCCCACACCTTCCTTTCCCTTCCCAAACCTTCCCTTCCCAAACCCTCCCTCCCCGCCCAGGCCCAAACCCGGCCCGGCCCTGCCCGCCGCAGCGCCCGGGGCTCACTGCCCGCACTGCCCTCACTGCCGGCCCCCATCCCCTCGGGATAACCCATGGGATAACCCATGGAATCACCGATGGGATAACCCACGGGATAATTCCCGGCCCCCCGGCCTGCCCTCACCGCCGCTCGGCCGACACGTCGCACAGCGCGGGGCGCGGCCCTGCCGTCAGCGCGGGGCGGGGTTTGGGGCGGAAAGGGCGGATTTTGGGGTGGTTTTTAGTGGATTTCCGGCGGGCTGGGTGTGCTGTGGCGGCTCGGGGAGGGCCGCGGGTCCCCTGTCCGTGGGGCTGTGGGATAAAGGGGGGAATTCTGAGCCTTGCCTGGGTTAACAAGGTGGCTTTGCCATGGGTTGGTGCCACGGGCTCTCTGTGGGGCGGGGGAGGCACCAGTGGCCCTGTCCCGGGTGTCCCTCACCCCATCCCCATGAGCTCCCCCCTGGCCAGCTGTGAGCTTGGCCCTCAGCTCTTAGAGAAGAGCACAGTGCTGCTTTGTGTGCACAGAATATCTGCTGTGCTCCCCCGAGCCATTTCCCAGCATTGTGGAGGGTTTGGTGTCCTTTAACTAATACCTTATTACTTACTGTTCTGTGTGTATTTACAAGGCGCCGTCTGCTTTTATGGAAGATGTTTACATCTCCCAGGCGTTTTGTGTTTGTTTTCACTGACAGATAGATTGTTACCAGGGTGTTTTGTTTCCACTTCTTCACGGTTCTTGCAGGGCTGAGGAAGAAAGTGGTGTGCTTGCACCTGTAAATTTTCGTGGCAGTTTCGCAAGCCTGCATTTATAGCAATATCTAAGCAGTACATAACCATGCCCTCAACAGGAAGAAAGCCCTTGTAATCCTGGGTAGTAGTGTGCTAATGCTCATTTGCTTCTGAATATTGAATCAAGTGGGGGCACATCAGGGAGCTTTGCATCCTATGCGTGCCCAAGGATGAGAGAGTTGTTTTGATGGTAGTTTTATTTTGCATATTTACACATATTGGTTTGTAGGGCATGAAAGATAAATATCTGCTTTTAACTGTGGACACATTAGACTGTTGTATGACGTCCATCCCCCTGTATCTGGACATTTATCCATGAGGAGTGAGCTCAGCCTCCTCTTCAGGCTCTCCCATTCCTTGTTGCCACAGTGTGGATCCCACTGCAGCCTGTGGGACGTGGTGGGGTGGCAGGAGCCAGAGCTGCCAGCATAAAACATAGTTTGGGGATCAGCTGGAGAGCAGGAAAGACAGTCTGCAGTACGAGAGGAAGCTCAGCCTCTGCATGCTGTGATGGCACATGTGCCATCCCCAAGAGGTGCAGGTGGGACAGAGAAGAAGCTCTGTCTGACTGGGTCTCCAAGCTCCCCTGTTTCCCTGTGGGTAGAAACCCCATTTTCCCTATCCTGACTATTCTGCAGCCCCAGGCAAGGAGGAAGAGCAAAGTGTCTGCTCCTGTTCATGAGCCTGGTGCTGCCTGGCCTCAGCAGCGGCTCGATGGCAAGGGCAGTGCCCTCCTCTCTGCAAATCAGAGCACAGAGAAAGAAAGTACTTGTAGTGGTCCTGCCAGGTTTCCTTTGGCTGCACAAAAAGTGATACATTTGGGATATGAGCTATCTCCTTCACATGCCAACCCATCCCACAATGGACAGCAGGAACTGAGCTGCTCCTCTGCAGCAAGAGCTAGAGGGGTGAGTGGGTGGGCAGGAGGCACAGCCAGTTCTGTGACCAGAATCTCCAATTGCCTGCCTTATGGCAGGCCAGGAGGCATTTGAACTGGAAAGGGCAAAGCTTGTTCCCCAGGGGAGTTTTTAGGAGCGATGGACTCTTTCAGCAAGAGTGGCCACTGCGGACAGAATCTGACTTGCCTTCAGGAATTGGAGAGGGAAATGGTTATATTGAGAGACAGCAAAAGTGAAGAAAAAGACTAATAAAACTGGGAAGGTGGCCACTTGTGGACTTACACATGCAAGGAAGATAGGCCAGTGGGGAGAGTGGGCATGGGAGTGTGCTCTGGGCCAGAAAACAGAACAAAGACCACACAGCAGCAGAAATGTGCAGCCCAAACAAGGGAGCAATGCAGAAGAGGAAAAGAGAGTGGAGAAAACAAAGTGATGGTGTGGGAAAGGTGTTAGGGGACCTCCTGGCACTGGATGCTTTATCAGGTTTCCAAAAGCAGCAGCACAGTAGCCCCATTGACTGAAGTCATGCTAATGCTCCATTGCTTGACAGTCAGTGTTGTTGGATGACTAAATAACTGCGAAATTCTGTCTTTAGAAATTGCTAAGATATATGGGATCTTTTATTTCTTAATTCTACATTATCATAAATGTGTTCGATTAATTTATATCTTGAAAAAAACATTGGAATATCTATGTGCTTCTGGCATTTAAAAATGATTTTTAGCTTTTCATTCTCCTAAACAGTCCAGAGACTCTGTTTGGACTTGATAAGCACATCTGCGTGATTTACGATGAGAATAAACATTATTTGCCTCTTCAGTAGCTGTACAGATGCAGGGGGAGAGCATAAATGAGGAATTAATGTTAGGAAGGAAATGACAGCTCAGATTTGGGGTTCAGAAGGACATGATGAAGTGCTTGTGGTCTGTGTCTTTGGGTTAGCCTCATTAGTTAGAGAAATGCCACTGGATCAGGCTTTAATGCCATAGTTGTGAAAGGGAGTGTTGCTGGACAGAAGCAGTCAACAAGCCCCATCCTTTGATTTGTGCTGCTTAATATTCAGTGGGGATGAAATATGGGAATGAGGGAGGAGTCCTGTGAAAATAGATTTTTACCAGCGTTAGATTTATTGTATATAATTTTAAAGATGACCTTTTAAAAAAAGGCTGTGTTCAATTTTATTTGAAAGAGAGCACTTGGGAGATTTGTGTCTGTATAATGACATGCAAAACAAGAGAAACAAAGGCAGTGTTACTAAAATGGCATCACTAAATGATACTTCAGAATAAAAAAGGTCTGAAGATTAGGTTTCTAGATGGCAAAAGCAATACAGGGGAGTTAACAGAGGAATAGGTTTTCCTCCATCAGCGGTTCAGGTCAGAGAGAGAAAGAAAAATCAAATGTTTATTAGTTTATCTGACACAAAGCTTGCAATGGTTTGTTTTGTGTTAGCACAGCTGCTACTGATGGTTGTGGTTTCTTCCCTTGAGGGGCACCACTTTTTAAGGTCTTGGTTTGGAGTTTTTTGTGCCAGTCAGTGGAATTCTTCCACCATTTCTGGGCTCATCCAACAAAAATGAAGTAATTAGAAAAGCAACTTTGGTAAAGAGTGGGCAATCAATTGTTTCCTCTAAGTCTTGCTCTGGTAAATAGGAGCTGATGGTACAGGCCTTGTCCCTAACTTTGCAATTTCTACCTGGAGACTTTTGTGTATAATAAACAAATTACTGACTCCTTCATCATGAAAATGCTAATAGTGGTTGTGGAAATACACTTCAGACTTTAAAAAAAAATAATAGAAAGAAAAAAAGCCAAATTAAAATTGGAAATATTCTTAACTTTAGGATGATTTTTTTCCTCCAGAGGACAGAAAAATATTTTTTGTCAGCAGAAACATTTTTCAGGTGCTGTGTGTGAGTGTTCAGACATTTAAAAGTATGCAATGTATACATGTATTATCCATGATAATCATACAGAAGTAGCAGCAAAGAGTGCAAGCAGAGCACTTTTCTGAGTGTATTGAACGTGGCTCCTGCTTCAAGCCAAGGGGACAGAGCAACCAGCGTTTGGTGACCATGAAAAAGCAGTTCATCCCTGCGTGGCTACAGTGTCGGAATATTCATTTAAAGTCCCACTGTCGTGACAAGGTCTTGTTTGACTTTATTTTGGCAAACCTGCACTTATTTCAGCGAGTGAAGCTTGCCCCTTTTGGGAGTTTGTGCACGTAGGAAACTGAACCTTCCCTTTCTGTGGTATTCCAATTTGTGGCTTAGGATGTCTGTTCTATCCCACGCAATGGGCTCGTGACCCATGGGTGGGGTGCACTGAGCTGCACCCCAGTTCTGCTCTCTTTATCTGTGTCTTGGTATAAAAGCTGTTTCATCACCTGTTTCATTACCGAGGTCCAGGATTCCAGCTGGCTGGCAGTGTGAGCCACAATGCCATCTTTTCCTTCAAAGGCTAAAAGGTGTTTCTTCAGCTTTTTCCTGTTGTAAAACTAAAAATTTGGGTGAAGTTGAGAGCCACTGCTTTATAAGGGTAGGAACCATTTGACAGGTAGGGTGGAGTGAGCAGCTGAAAGGATAGAGTTGAACAGACAGAAAAAACCATTTTACCACTGAAAAGAGCAATAACTTCTCACCCTTAGATTTTTTAACCTTTTTTTTTTTTCTCTTTTTTCCCCGGCTGATCTGTGTAGAGTTGGTTGGCTGCTTGTCTTTGCTCTAACCTTCAGATTAAGTAGGACCTTTTCCTTTGGCTCAGGTCAAGCTTTTGTCACAGTGTTGAGGTCTCCGGAGTTTGTCTGTGCTGAAGCAGACACGTCACTGCTTTGGACAGGAGCTGTGTGCTTCGGGCACGCTGGCAGCATGTGCTTTCACAAAGGCTGCTTTGAAAACACTCTGAATATGTAACAGCTTGTGTATAAAGGAATCCAGGGGAGTCTGGCCATGTCAGAACTGAAAATCAACTTCAGGAGGTTTCACAGGGTTGGGAATCATTCTTGAGCGTCAGAAAAGTAGAAGTGCGAAGTTTGGTTTGGTTTTCTGGTTCGATGGTTTTGTTTATGGTTTGTTGTGGATTTTACCTTTTCACTACTCTTTTAAAGATATTTCTTAATGTGTCCCTTTCCTCCTTTTTGCGTTTACAAATCTTCACTCTCTGTCAGAAATTTAAATGGATCTAGCATTTTTTTTACTGTTTAATCCCTGGGTGCTGAGGAAGCTTGATAGGACCTACTGTGTCTGAACTGTGGGCACTTGCTCTTTAAACATCTTTTGAGAGTGACCTGAAAATGTTGGGCTTTGTAGAAGCAGTTTAGCTTGTCAGGGGTTGAGTGCATGATCCTCCTCACCCAAGTGAGAACGTAGACCTTTCTTGCTATTGCCTGAATCTGCAGCATTCTCAGTAATTTAGTTTTGTTCCTTCATGAGGTTCTGTGGATTATTCTGCTCCTCTGTCTCACCAATAATCCATTCCATCTGTTTACTGGTGAGAAGGATTTGGGGAATCACCGGTTCTGCTGGTACAGAGGTATCCAGCAGGTCTTCAACACAAAATTGCTGGTAGTTCCTGAGTCCTGTTGCAATTGAACGGGGCAGTGAAACATTTGTGAATCTAATTTCTCTCACTTCCTTTCCCGCTACGATAAAAATCAATTACTTCCACCATTGCTGAAAAGACAGAATCCTGCAAGATGGTGTTGGTTTAAAAAATAAATACATGAGAATCTAGTACTTTCTGCTGTCTTTATTATCCATCAGGGAGTTAGTGTTGTAGAACTGCCCAAAATGTTGCTGTAATCAGATTTAGGAAGGTTCAAAAGTGAGTTCTGCCAATATTATAGTAAGTTTGTGTCTGTTCTCCAACTCCTGATCCAGCCCAAGTGCTTTCTTTAATAATCAGCTGGAAACGTTTAAAGGCATCATCTCTGCCGGTTTGCAGCAGGTGCCAGCCCCAGGTGGTTTTAATTAGCACCTTTTCCAAATTGTTAGCTAAATTAGTCAAGTATTAAATAATCTTTGCCAAATGATACCTGCAAATTGTACTTTGAACCTTGCATCTGTCTCGGTGTGTGGACACACTGCTATCCTGATAATGCTGTTTACTGGATTGTGTCTCTTCTAGCAGATTCGTGGCTCATAATCTGCATGAAATCTGGTTTACCTTTATAGAATTCATTTTTGAAGCAGCTGACGGCTCTTCGGTACTGGCATTTGTAATTTTACAGTTTCCGAGTGTGGTCAAACTGCACCTTTCTGCGTTTCCTGCAACAGAGAACTTGTTCTCATATGTATTTCATGAGTATAAATCATTAATTTTCAGTACTGTGAGTTTATGGGGCTGGAGTAAAGATGCCTGCTCTGGGCCTGTAAGAGCTGTAATCCTGATTAGAACCTAGTGTTGAGTCAAGCTGTGAAATTGGTGTCACAAGGCATTATTGTCCTTATTTTTTTGAGGGTTTTTTTTAATTTAACATTTCACACTTCTTGCATAAAAATAAACGTGAAGGAACCTAACACTGTAAAATAATAATAATCCACATTGTATAATAGTGAGAGATTTTTCTGGGCTAAGGAAGCTGTAAGTAGTCTCTTCCTATTTTTACCCTTGCCAGGTACAAGCACAACATACTCATAACTGTTCAGCCCCCACTCAGAGCACCCTTCCTGCAACCACTCCTTTAGCCAGCTCTGTTCTCACTCCACCCTGAGCCTGATTTTCACTGTAAAAGAAGAGCCTTAACTACCTTTAATTAGCTGCTGAGAAGTCACTGCTTAGGAAAAAGCCCTTGTTTAGTACATTCTGCTTGTAGGAGAGAGGTAAGGAGGTGTTACTCTGCATTTCAGAGATGAAGCCAGGGAACGTTCAGGTGTGGTATGTAATGTCAGTAGGGGGAGGAAAAATGAAATTTTGTGTAGCATGGTGGTGTAAGAGATCTGAACTGAAGGGAACAATGAGCTGAGCCAGAGAAAATGTAAGGTACAGCAGTGAAGGACTGGTTACCTTGTCAAAGGTACTCATTTTATTTTATTTACAGGACCCCTTTTTCTTTCTTTCTTCCTGCTACACTTCTGTGTTAAACCCATTTGGCAATTAAATTGCAAAGCAAAACGTCCTTTGACTCGGGCCAACAGTGTAGTTTGTCTGTACCAAACTATCTCCCCAGGTTATAAATACCTAAATAAATAAGGAGCTCAGCTGAAGGAGGCGGTGGATCTTCAGGACCCTGCTCTGCCTTGGGTGCAGGATAAAGGTGCCTCGTGGGAAGTGTTCCAGCTTTGGCTCTGGTATCTACAGGGGCTAATCTGTACTTTTGTAGAGGTTCTTGTTATTCCTTCAGGGCTGCAGTGCGTTTATATTCCTCGAAATAGTTTATAGACGTGCACCTGACAAACATACTGGCCGCTGAACATGGTGTAATTAATTGTGAGTTAATCACTAAGCTGTTAAAATGATATTCAATGCTGAAAAATCTATGGCTTGCCCGCTGCATAGATTTAAGGCTTTTAAAGGCTGGCAAATCTTTTTTTATTGTCAGTTCAGCATTATTGATACCCTTGGCCTTTAAAATACACAGCTCCAATTACGTAAGTTAGGGTCTTTTATTGCATCAGCAGCTTTTTAGTGCTAATCTTATTGATGGTGTGTAGCTTGTCATGGATTGAGAGAGGTGATGCTAATAAGGCTTCCGATTTTTAAAATGCTTTTTTATACTTTAAAATGCGATTTTTAAAATACTTGTGAAATATATTGCACAGAAAATATCCAAGATGCCTTTTCCTGGCCTTTTACCCCAGAGCAGTGAATGCCTCACTTATCAGAGGTTGCAGCCTGAAAGGGGGCCAGTGGAGATGGATTATCAAGTAATCCTGTGAAGTTGTTCTAAATGGACGGGACTTGAGTAGATCCTGAGAACTTGAGGGGAATTGAGCAATATGGGCTCTCCTAGAGCAGTCTTAGGCTCGGTGCCTTAGGACATAAAGAGCCCCAGTTGGAGTCACTTGCAGATTTCATGTGACTGGCGATGTCCTCTGGAAATAAATGGCAAACACCAGTTTGTTCCACTCTTACAATTGTTAGGAAGTACCCACTGACAAATTGTGATATGAGTTAGTCTGGGCTTCATTTTGGACTGTAGCAGTATAAGATTAAAGGTGCTATACATAACTCCCATCTTTTCTGTGAAATGAGTCTTCTTGATGTCCTTTTAAACATTCATGATTCTGCTCCAAGTGCTTTGTCTGTATGAAGTGTGTACAAGCACTGAGCCTTCCTTGGCTGCAACAGTGGGGCCAGTCCTGTAGATCTGAAATGTGCCCCCAGCCACCATGCAGCTGAAACGCAGGGGGATGGTGTTGCACTTCTCCTTAGTTTCTTGAAGCGTTTTTGCTTTCTTCCCTGAGAGCTCCCAGGACTCCACGTTATTCCTGGATGGTAGGTCTTGGCTAGGATTCCTGCCTGCAATTAATTAATCAAGTGGCTTTGGCCTACCTTATTAGCAGTCCTCAAGCATTGTGTGTCTGTAGATTTTCCTCATTCCACAGCCTTTGTTAAATCACAGTCTGTGGTGGTTTCACATTCTCTGCCGTGCCTTGAATGTAGCATTGAATGCAGAGGTTCTTCAGTCTTCTCTGGCTCTTAATTACCCCTGCAGGGTTTTTTAGCAGGCTGATCTTTACTTGTCCATCCTTAGTCACCTGAGCTTTCCTGGAGCTTCATTAAATATCCCACTCCTTCATTAAATATCCCACTCAAGTTCTTGGAACCGTCTGTGGAATGGAAGATGATTTATTCTTTTCCTTAATCCCAAACCTTAGGTGGAAATGCTACCCTGCTATCCACAGCTAGCACTGTTCTCAAAATTCAACTTCATCTGGCTGTCTCCAACTACAGTGTTGTCCCAGCCAGCCTTGGGATCCAGAGCCTTGGAAAGGGAGAAACAACCTCAGAATGTCTGACAGCCCCAAGGTCTATGAACACATGGGCTATCTAGAGGTTAATTTATCAGCTCCTGTGCACTTTCAAGTTTTGCTTCTGCAAGTGGGTCCTCAGAGTAGTGAGCCATCTGCAGCTCTGTTCTCTCAGGACTTTTCTCTGACAATTTGAAGTTTACAAGATGTTTCTTTTTAAAGGTCATCTAGCACTGGTGATTTCCGTGATTCTGCTGATGGGTTGCCTGTGCCAAGCTAGAACTGTGGTTCTGGGGAAGTTTTGTGGTTGCAGTCTTTTGTTACCTCCAGGTGTTGGTGGTGGAGCGTGACTTTCCGAGTAGAAAGTTCATTAGTGCTCCTGTTGTGTGAAAGGCTCCCTGGCTACACACACACCCCACACAGCACCACCACCACTGGAGTTTTCCCATGTGCCAGAGGTGGAGAAGACCTCTCACTGGTCTCCTTTAGCCCTAACAAGATCTCGATGACATTTGGAAAGCTTATTTCTAGGAGAGTGGCTGTTGGTGTGGCCAAACAAATGGACAGAGGGGCCCAAGGTTCGCATGTCCAGCCTTTGACCATCCAGTGCTTTTTCCAGTGTTCCTTGCTGGTTGTTTTTGCAGGGACTCCTTTCAGAGAAGCCCAAGGAATGAAGGTTGTACTGGAATTTAGGTGATCAGGACAGGTTCCTTTGCTCTGGGTGAGCTATGTTAGAGGATTTAGTTCTTCACACCAAACAAACAGAAGAAAGGGAGCAAAGATTCATTGCACGCTGTAAGAATCAGACTCTGTGTATTTGGAAATGTACAGTTAGGTGAGCATCCCTGGTGGCAGGGGTTACATTTCCACAAAGTGTTTCACAAGATATTTCTAAGTTTTGGGTGTTTGGATTGCAAGAACTGATGCTTTTTCACTGATCAAATGCTGGAAAATTGCAGACGCTGGAAAGAACAGTTGGAGTAATTTGGCTGCCCCCAGGCAAGTGTGCATGTTCTTTTTTCCAGCCAGGTCAGGGTGGCTGCTGTGTGACATGAGCCCACGCAGGGGGTGTCTGCAGGTCTGGCTCAGTGTCCCAGAGCATTCCCTTCTGGGTGTGAGTAGCAGTGTGCCTCTGGCAGTTCTGAATTGCCCAGAGGTGACACATCCTCAGGCAGTATGTGAAGAGACACCTGTTTTTCTGTGACTATTAAACGTGACGACCAGGAATGCCAACATGGCATAGACACACACGGAAAACACGAACAACTTTTGAAACCCTTGAATTTATTCAGAGAGACGCGTAAGGATTACATTTGGAAAACTGAAGTTTTTTCTTTTCCTATGCCTCTCATTCTGTAAAAAAACAACAGATTGATACTCTTTTATATTTTAAAATACTTGGGGCTATTTCAGCTTTGTTGCCTTTCATGCCATTGTTTGGAAACAGTTTTTGTTTGTTTACATCTGAACTTCAGATTACATTGCAGTGCTGCATTTAGCTACGGTAGCAGATGTTGGTGACATTTTACAGAGCATAAATAACAGCTGTGAGTTGTGAAGTTGTAATTCTGTCAGGGGATCTTTCTTACAGTTTTTCAAAACGAAAGAGCAAGCTTGGAGTGACAAACATGTACATATTTGCCAGAAGTTTTTTTCAGGCACTGCTGGGTACCCGCTGCTTTCATGGAGCTGAATACATGGGCTGTAGGTGCTGGAACAACAAACTCAAAGGTGTCCTAACACACAGCAATTTGTACAACTGAGGAGATGTATCGAATATTGCATGGGAAGAGTCAAGTTTTGTATGTGTACCAGGATGTATTGCTGTCTCGGGGCAAAACTAGTCAACCCATGCCCTTTAGACAGGCTCAAAGGGTGCTAAGGTGAGATTTCCCAGCCTGACCACTCACAAGGTTCTTTGGATGTTTGTCTGCATACATAAATGTACATTTCGTATTTTCTTAGATTTCTCAGTGCATGGACTTGCATATGAATTTTTAAAAAACTACTTGACAGGCAGAGTGCCTGTCAGCCTTCCTTAGAGTTAGCAAAACAACAGGATCAAAATCAACTTTAAAACCTCTTTTAATCTGACCAATTGTCATTGTAATCCGTTGTCAGATAACTTTTTAAGGGCAAGCCAGCGAAAAACTTAGCCTTTATTTTAAAAATATCCCATACCTAAAAAGAGTTATAGTAATATTTTAATATATACGTATAATAGGGAAGTCCAGAAGAGATAATGAAATCTTCCCATAGAAATGAATATTCAGGTGGTGCTGGAAAACCTGCTTATGCCTTGCCTTTATCCAAGAAGGGGCCTCCGGAGTAGACATTTTCTTTCCTGTAGTGCACTTTCCCATAGATAATAGAGCTGAAGGTTCCGTGAATGTAAATGGTGCAGTGAGTCCTTTCTCTCGCTGGATGGCACCGTAACCCACAAAACAGGGTCAGCCACTGCTTTTTTGAGGTTTACAAAAGAGCAGATTCACTTTATTTGGGTTTTGTCTGGGTTCTGTAGATGTGGCCAAAAAGATCCCCGTTGCATCAGTGTTAAGTCTTGAGCCTGTCTGTTCTCTGGGTTTGCTGGTTTTTGCTGTCCATACACTGATCCATATTGCAGAGATTGTGCAATCACAGTTCTAAGTTGACTTGCTAGAAAAAGTAGAAAAGGTGGCTTGAAGACTGAATATAAAAAATGTAATCTCAAATCCATGTGGTTTTTGGTTTTGTTTTTTTTTATTTTTTCAAATCATAAGATATATGAACTCTGGAGAACTGGAAATAACTCCTAGGAATGACCTGAAAGAACAAGCAGCGTCTTGGTGGCAGTCTGGGAGGGACTGGGAGATAGGAAAATAAGAAAGAGAAACTGTTCTGGAGGAAGAGCTAAACCCTGGGGGAAGCACAGATCAGCCACAGGCTCACCTGCAAAGCCTGTTTGGGACTCCTCTGAATCAGTGGTTCTCAGAGGTGTGATTTGTTGTCTGACCCAGTGACACACCAAGGGAGAAGTGTTTGTTGAAGAGCTGAGCTCCGTTTGGCATCATCTGTGAGTGCTCTTTAAGGTAAAATTCCAAAAGTACGCATAGAATTGGTACTTCTTTTAAACTGTATTTTTTAAGCAAATATTTTAAGCATTTCCCATACTGTATTCTGACCCATGTACAAGATCACACACCAGACCCTCCAAGAAGAGTCTCAGCTGTCGAGGTTCAGATCTCGTGTGGGTTCAGTTTCTTTCTCTATGTATACATATTTGACACTCTTGATTGCTCCTTATCCAGGAGAATGAGGGGCTTAGAGCTCAAGGAGTGTTTGGACAATGCTCTCAGGCACATGGTGTGATTTTTGGGGGTGGTCCTGTGCAGGGCCAGGAGTTGGACTCCATCATCCTTGTGGGTCCCTTCCAACTCTGCACATTGAATGACACAAATGGTGGGTCTCATTGATGAAGAGAAGGAGAGGGCGTTTAATGGGGAGTTAAGGATGGCAGAGTGAATTCAAAACGAGATGATCTATTGCTTCTGACATATGGGATCACTGAATTGCTTGAGGTCTCAAAAGGATTTCTGCTTGTCCAGGCCACTCTCTGCAGGGAAGGACATCCTGATGTCAGCAGGTCCCTTTACAAGTGCTGCCTGTAGCACCCAGAGTATATGTATTATGTTGGAGGCTTCCCACTCAGGCTCTAGATTTGTTTCTTAAAATGCCTCTTGCACAGTCAGTTGTTGAGGCTTGCAGCCTTTAAGAAACTAAACAACAGGATTTGAACCCTTACAGTAAAATAAAACCAAAGCAAATCATGGGATAGTTGTAAAATAGTTAAATTTCATCTGTTGTGGACTTTTTTTCCCCTGTCTTTATTTATTTTAGTTCTGTGCCTTTAGTCAAAGTGGCTTTTATTTTCAAACTTTGTGAGTGCTGGGAGCATCTAACAATTTATTTTGAGGATTAAGTTTTTAATCCCTTGATCCAAGGGGTTAGAAGGATACGATAAACTCCAAGTATCGTAAAAGCTGACTGAAAATACGTTGGGGTTCATTATATACGCAGCAGCCCAAAGTGAAAACCAGGGAATATTCAGTTTCCCAAATACACCTGGAGAGCAGAACCTCTGGTGCAATTGCTGCAGTTGCTGGTTGGTTATGGCAGAGGCTGCTTCAGGTGATGCTTGTTAGCAGCAGGATGGGGCTGTGAAGAGAGAGGAGCTCTTAGGCTCTTTTCAGGTGGACAGAGGAATTAGAAGTGCCTGGGTTGGATGGACGATTCCGAAGGGATTTGAATGCTGAAGGAATGGAGAGGAGCTGCTGGAGTAATTGGGTAAAGTACTATTGTCAGTTCTGTTTGGGAGACTGTTGGAAGAAATCTTACCCAAGTTGTTTTATTCTGTATTTATGAGTGATAAGGAGCTTATTTAGAGCAGGTCTTGTGTATGTATAGAAAGTTAATCCTGCCTTTCATGCCTCAGCAAGAAGAGGGGTGGAGGGCTTCCTAGAAATGTAAAGACACAAAATGCACAAGAGCATTTGGTCTCACCCTTTTGTCTTCTAAATGACTGCTTTGAGTTTCCAAGCATGGTCTGCTCTTATGTTTGAACATGGAAGTCATTTGGTGTCACTTTTAGTGTCACTTTTAGTGTCAAAATGGCACTCCAAAACCAGCACTGAGGAAAACAGTGCTAGGAAATGAGTGGTGTTGGGTGCTGACTCTCCCTTGCCCAGTGTGTGTCCATTACAGCAGCAGAGCTTAGAGCTGGTCCTTGTTAAGAAGTGGGAAGAAGAGCTGGCACTTCCTGGGCAGAAGAAAAATTAAATTTATACTAAAGGCCAGCGTTTAAAATGATGACTGTAACATGGGTTGTCTGTAACTGGTGTTGCCTTTGTGATCTTACCTTTTCAAACCAGGGTTTAATCTCCTTTTGCAGAGTATCTCAGGGCTCCTCACAGTTAGGGAGGACCTGGCCCAGGGTGCCAACTGTGACCCTGGGGCTCCTGTCATGCTGGGAGACCTGTGGCTAGCAGCAAGCAGAATAGGGACTGTCCAGGGAATGAAAGTCTGGGAGAAGAGCTGCCTCCCTTCAGGGGATGGATTTATAGCTTGCAGCTCCTGGTTGTATCTTAATGTTGGGCCATTTGTAAAAGTGAGCTTTCTCTTTTCTTCTTTTTGAGGTCAGGTGTTGCTGGAAAAAAAAAAAAAGGAATAAGGGTTTTTATGGGCAGGAGAAGGAAAATAAAATGGGAGGGTGCACGTACTCAAAAATCTGTTCACGTATGTGAGTGAGAGAGGGAGACCAAAGGTATCTCAGGCATTGAGGTGTTGCAAAAACTTTGGCACATCTCTCTAGATACTATTTATAATAAGAAGACAAAAGAGTATTTTCCATAACATGCTGGAAGTAGTTGATTTGGATGACAACTGCCAGGAGTTCTGGTGCCTACTTTCAGGAGAGGACACCTTTCCCATGTCTCACTCCAAGACACCCGATGTGCTCTGTGTTACTCTGCTGTTAAACGTGTCAGCACCTTGTAAGGCATTCTCAGTTACCAGAGCACCTCTGAACGGAGGGTTAACTGGTTTTTGGGGCGTGAATGTGGTCCCTAAGAGATCCTGTTTTCACCTGGGCATTTTAGCAGAGAGGAAGATGAGCAAGTTTGGTGCTCAGGGCCAGAGAGTAATCCATGGGTTTGCTTTCCTCGGCAATCATTTCAAGGCAGTGAATCACAATTGCTAGCAGCCTGTGATCTGTAATCAGTCTAGTATGTAGCAGAAGCCTTTTATTTTTACCTTGCATTTAGTAATAAATGCAGGCTGACACCTATCTTATAATTTAAAAAGGACAGAAGAAAGCAGATACCAGGCCAAGGACACACATTCTCCTAGTTCTTGTGTGCTGGGAAAGAGAGGTAATTTCCTTCATGCCTACTCCCTGCTTGGGGGTTACCATTTTACCTACCCAAGGTCAGGTGCTCGCTGGGTGGGATGAGGGAGCACTGCATCAGCAGATTGGCACGAGGGTGGGAGTGCCAGCAGAGTCCAGGGCAGAGCAGGTGATGTGCCCGTGATGGTGTGGGGTGTCGCTGTGGCCGTGCTTGGCCCTAAGTAGCTGTAAGGAAAAAATATCATAGACTTGCTGCAAAAAAAATACCACGACTGCCTTTGTGTTACTCATTGTTAGTCAGGATGTCAGATTCAGTGATGTGGCTTTGTGGGACTTGCAGATGGGGTTAAAGAAATGAAATGAAATGAAAGACCACCTTCAGAAAGAAAAACACAGAAATCGGGTTTTTTGGGGGGTTGGGTAGAAATTTGGATTGCTGACATCCTCTGATGAAATCTGTTGTTGTCTGACTAAAAGCAGAGGGAAGAGTGTGTAATATTCACTGCCAAATCATCCTTATTAACATAGTAAAACACCACATCTGATTTCGCTTTTGGCAGTTCTGGTACCGTGCCTCTCTCTAGGGAGGGAATGAAATGGGCTGGAGCAGTGCTGAGTTGAGCATTTCATATGGAAGGAAAGGAAAAAGCAAAATAACTATAGGAGTAGTACCACAGTACTAGCTGTTGCACAGAGGACAGTAATTTAGAATTATTAAGAATATTATTATAATTATTTGGAAGAATAATAATAGAATAGCTGTGATGTTCACAGGAACTTATCAGACTGTGTGAGGTCCTTTGGCTTCAACCTAGATTGTTGTTGCACCAGAATGAGGGATGGAGGGAATGGTATCTGTGCCTCTTCCTTCCTCTAGGATTAAAAGAACCCAATTCTCTTTGAGATGCACATCTTGAGAGGTCGCAGTGTGTCTCTTCTCTCAAGTGGCCTGTAGGTTTCCACCACAGCCTTGTGCAATCAGGGAATCAGAATGCCCCTGACTAACTGGGGGCAAAATTTGAGGAATAAATTAGCCAGGGCACATTTTAAGGACCACTGTTACTTCCACAGACTTGGTAATATTGCACAGCTTATACTTGTGGCTTACTAAGAAAGTCTCTCCTTTCTTCCCCTCACTCCCCTTCCTGCTTCCACCCATGAGCTCTAATCCTGCTGTTATTAACAGCTTGTCTTGGGGAAAACCCCTCGTCGTTAAAACTGCAGCTTTCCACAAGTTGGAATTTCCAGTGAACCAAACAGGGATTTATTTCTTCAGCTTTTCAGGGTCCAGTGAAACAGCCATGTGAAGCATCAAATGAAACCAGTGGAGCAGAGGTTTTGCAAGCCTGGGAGCTGTTAAACCAAGCTGCCAGGAAGGTGGTCTGGCTCCATATAAACTGTCACTTTTCAGTTTATGCCCTCTTTTTGGGGGGAGGTGTTACATTTCTGATCTGTGCTTTGTCTGGTCTCATAGGCTGCGTGATACAGGCGGTGGCAACCCGGCATCTTAGCTGACAGTAATGTGTCTGTGATGGAAAAATGAACTGTGGCCCTGGAGAAAAAGGATTATCCCATAATCCTGCTAAGGCGGTGGAGGGGCTCTGTTAAACCAGCTCTGCCGCCTTGGCAGGGGTGACTTTTCTGCAGGGTCTGCAGGATGCCCATCCAACATCTCTCCCTTGGCACAGCAGAGCCTGGGGCTCAGGACAGAGACCACACTGCTGAGCTTCTGCCCATGCTGGCTGGCTCTGCTGGTTGGTAGTTATAAAGTCACAGTTCCAACTGGGATGTGTAATCGCAGCCGTGGGCAGGATTTGTCGTGGAAGCAATTGGATTTTGGCTGCCCTGATGAATAATAGCTCCTGTCATGAGTGAGAAAGTTGCATCAGAAAGCAGCACTAGCTGACCACTGGAAAACACAATCTAACACTGTCAATACAATAAGTAGGACATGGCCGAGAAGCCACGACTTCTGTACACTGTTGAAGTAGATGTGAATTATTGACACTCTGTCAATACCCTCAGCAGCTGAAATAGCAAATGTAGATAATATTTCCTCACAACAAGAGAGGAAAAATAATAGTTGGATTCTTTAGTATCTTTTCTTCTGATGTTCTTGTCTGTGTGATTTCATGTCTTCTGTCTCCTTTCTGTACAGAGACCATAAAAACTTGGGTAGATTAAAATATTAATCATGCTGAATTTTAATTCTACTCAGTTCAGAACTAATCTAGAATACTTCTGCCTTTTTGACTTGGACCAGAATGAATTATTGAGCCAGTCTGTCCAGCCACAGGCATGCAAGTTACTCACTGGAGGATGAGAGGCTGGGAGTGAGAACATGCCAAGAAGGCTTTTTTCTGTATAATATCTTGGATTTTGCACAGAATCACTCTGCATGCTAAATACTTGCCCTTCCTCTCTAATACCTGTAAATAAGAAGGTGATTTTAAAGTGAGGAATCTATGAAAAGCTGAGTAAAAGGAGGGACCTTTCATGCTTCTTTGAAGGATCCTCAGGTAACAGTTTGGTGCCACCTCTTGGAGAGGCTTGTTTTTTCCTTCCTAAGTTTCCTGAGCTTTCCTCAGCCCATTCCCACCCATTTGTACCAGAGAGGATGGAGAACTGGCATTTAAGGAGAGCTAAGTAGATCCCTTGTCTACCTTATGAATTCCTCTATATAATAAAAAAGAAAAGTGTTGTTAAAATCAAAGTGTTTTCATGCTAAGAAAACTTCATAGATTTTCAATTCAGACTGTGTAATTCTTTGAAAATTTGTGTCTTAAGACAGGAAGATCATGGCATGTGTTTCCCAGCTATCAAAGTGTTGTTCTACAGATAATTTTTTTTGTTCCCCTAGACAGCAATAACTGCAATGTATGGTAGATTTCAGAGCACACTGTTCTCTTCATGATTAATTATATATACAGCCCTCTAACTTTATAAGGCAGCCTCTCTGTATCGAGCAACACCACACAGCTCTGCATCACACCCTAGGACAAGAGCACTGCATGTTCTTGAAAGCAGAAGGGAACACTGGGTAGACAGGGCATCCTAATCTCTAAACTGTAACTGCAGGAGGGCAAAGGAATCGGTGTTCCTGCTGCAATAGCAGTGGGGGTTTTAATCATTGTAGTGACCAGAGGGAGACAGACTTTGGATTCAAGAGTAAGGGGAAAAAATTCTTAAGAAAAATTGATCCCGAGTGCTGTGGACAGCGCACTATCAGCAGAGGTATTCCATAGGTTAGATGAAATGTCAGGTGTAATCATGCACTGAGTATGATGTAATCTAAAGGGATGACCCAAGCACTCTCCCTTCATGGTCTCCTTACCTCAGGTCTTATTGTGGACAGTGCTTTCCCCACATCCACTGGTTCCTCAGTTTTGCACAAGGTTTTGTCACTGCCATCTGTTATGTGGTGGTTTGGAAACAGCAAAAATGTCACGGGCAAGGGCAGTCTGTTCTATAAAATGTGTGTGTGTTGTCTCACGTGGTGGTTACAGCAGCACATCTTTACAATGCTCAGAGTGAGATACCAGTTGCCATGGCACAGGGCATCCCTTGGCGAGCTGAAGGGTTGGATCAGCTGGGAAAGGCCCACAGGCAGCATTGGAACTACTCTTTTATCTGGAGATAAATAAATGCCAAGGTAGACCCTGGACATCTGCTAAGTTTTCTACACTGAGTATTGTTTGGCTGGAAATGCACAAGTCCATGACAAAATCCTGATGACAGCAGTGGTGTCACAGTACAAAAGAACATCCAGAAAGGTGGAAGGTGAGGCAACACTGCTTGAGGAAAGGTAGAAGCAGGTAGTTTCAGTGCTGTGGAGTGTGTAGGTGAATGCCAGCCAAAGATTTCTGCATGGTCTTTGAAAAGAGAAAACTATCAAAGGAACACAAAATTACTGGCTTCAGTTCCGGTTCTATACAAAGAAATTTCCTGGTTTGGGTTTTTATTCCACCGTGGTTTACCTTTACCTAATATTTCAGTCTTTGGTAAGAGTGTATAAATTAAATCCTTGGACCTATACCTTGGCCCCATGTTAAGTTTAGTGGGATCGCTGTCTCCAAACCCAGCCCTCGGTAACCGGTCACAAGTCCCAGGATTTTGACCTCACCACAGGAGCTGGCAGGAAAAAAAAGGGAGGTGGGAATTAAGAAAAGAGCTCCTCATGCAGAGAGGAGGTTGAGAAAATAACCCCAGTGCCACAAATGCCTCTGCCGGGCTCGGCAGGTTTGCATCACCAGCTAGTAGGAACTTGCCAGAATGAGTGGAGTTACCTCAACATTAAGGTGAAGAATGCATCCAACAAATCAACTGATGGAAAAAAGAATGTCCTCCTGCCACACACACACCACTTCACACAACATTTTTCCACTCTGGTCTTTATGTTTCTGTCAATTGAAGGCAGTTTCCCTTGGGGCTGTTGGGCTTAGGGATTTTTGTTCTTTTATTTGTGCAAAGAAGAGCTGCGTGTAGATGGAAATAATACAGACTTCTTTACACTGCCCTAACATTACTGGGGTGTTTTAGCCTTTTCTGGACAGACCATGTTTTTATTTCTATAAGGCTCTACTTTTATGTGCAGTGTTTCCAACTGGTGGGTCAATACCAGTCAGAGCAGTGGCTTCAGTGATGTGGATGTTTGCCCACAGGAATTGCAATCCTAAGTTAATTTAACAGTGATCATCGAACTTACCTGCCTGAAAAATAGAAACTGCTGAAACGAGGTGGTGACAGGAACGTGAGAGATGAGCTTTCTCTGAAGACGTGTTCTTAAAATATCCGGACACATTCAAATTACCGCAAGACAAAGTGTTGCAAGATTTCCACAGATGCTTCCTTGCTCTTATGGGAAACTTGTTAATCTTAAAACCTGTGAAAAAGATGCATATTTGCTGCGTTCAGCATAATTTCGTGCTTCTAAGTGCGGGAAGAAAGGCAGAGGATTAAAAAACTTTGCTGGAGGCAATTAAAACAGAGGAAAGAAACTACCACAAACCCCAAATAAGGAGAAAAATCCCTGAAGTTTCACTGAGGCCAGCCAGAGAGTTGAAGAAAGAAACCCCTCTAAACCATGAGACCTGCTTTTGTCCCTGCAGTTTACAGTGGCAGCAGCTTTGCAACCCTTAGTGCAGTGCACTGCTTGGGATAGTCTGTGTGGCTCTTGCCTTGCTGAGTGCTCAGAGATGATGGATGGGATTCCTGTGCTATCCTTAATTCTCTCTCTAACCTCTTGATCTTGAAATATGGAAGGGAGATGTTTTATCTCTCTGGAAAACAGACGGCTGACAAGAAGACTGTCCTCTAGATGGTTCCTGCCAGGAGGGGTTCCTAGCAGGTGGGAGATAACAGCAGTGAGCTGGCTGGGGCAGAAAACTGCTCTCTGTTTCAACACAGTTCTGAGCTGCCTCTGGATTCTTTAGCAACCCTTGGGCTAGCCAGTTGTTTGTCTTGAGAAACGTGGGGGATTATTCTTTAAGTTTTTCGGTTGCTCTGCTGCCTCGTAACTTCCCAGAAAGGGCTTGTAAGCTTTTATTAAACACTCATTGTCTGCATCCAATGTTCCCACTTTGAGTGTCACCAGGCTGGCAGGAAATCTGCCTGCGAGGCCACTCCAGCTGTGGCTGAGGAATAAACCCAGCCCTGAAGGAGCAGGGAGGCAGAGCCCTGCTCGCAGCAGAGGGGGCAAACATCACACGCTGGCTCCAAAGCCATCGTGCCCTTTTGTGGGCTCTTTCTGCTGAAAGCCAAGACTGGTAGCACCCTGACTGGCCCCTTTTTTACCTTCAGTGATATTTGCAGGTTCCGTAGGATGCCGCTAATCCTGAATAATTCACTCACGGTGGCTCTAATATCTTTACACTCATCTTTGCAACAGTGCTGTGAGGTACTGAAGACACAGGCTCTGTCAAAGACCATTACCCTCTTTTTTTTTTGTGTTTTTTCCTACTCAACTTTGCAACTCTGTGTTTGCGTTTCCCACCTTTTTTCCAGCTTCGAACTCTGCTGTGCATCCAAAAGGATATGCCTTTAAACAGACTTTGAGAATGACCTTGCTTTCTGGGGAGTTATGCTTTTGAACTAATTTCTGCATCAAACCTGCGGCGGGGTGGTTTTCCTAACTGGTACCGGCTCAAGCTAATCCCGGGATTTTCTGATCAGTACACTTTGTTTCTGCCTCAGGCCAAGGCAAGTCATGCATTTGGAGCTTGATCAGCTAATTTTCTAAAGTCTTTTTTGTAGCCGTATTGATTGAGCTCTGTTTTTAAGAGCCACAAGAAATAAGCACAACAGAATAGAGCCAGTGATGTTGCTTGTTTGTGTACGTGGGTCAGAAGCATCCTGTGAGAAGGGTGCCCCGTTTCCAGTCTGTCTGCTGCGTGCGAGCAGTGTGGGCCCCTGTGGATGGAGCGTCCTGCTCCTTCTGCTAGGCAATGCAAATCGCAGCTGCTTCTGCAGGCATTAAAAGATTAAATGCTATTTCCATATTACAAGTGAGAAAATGCAAACATGCCTTAAGAGATTCAGTGTCAGGGCTTCGTAATAGAAGTTCTCGGTGGTTTGCTTTGTCATATTGCATGCCCTTTAGATAAACAGTAAGGGCTAAAAATCAACGTAACCTTTTCCTTCTCCTGGCTAGATCTAGATCTGTGCCTATTTAGGGAGAGTGCATGTGCCTGGAATGAAAACAGTTTACTCCTGGAAGAGCATGTTAAAACTGCGGTGCTAGAGAGGCTCTAAGAAATCTTAAACTTGAATCATGTCTGCAGCTCCTCAGGATCCAGGAAACTCGCAGCATGACAGTGAGGTGCTGCAGCTTGTGTAAATACAAACTGCCCCACTGGCAGGTGTTGCAGCTGGCAAGTGGATGGATGTAACCTCTGCTCCCATGCAGACCTTGTGAGTCAGGCAGGACCCAGACCTGTAGGACTCTGGTGGTGTCCGATTCTCGTGTAGTTGCACAGAAGGTGCTTTTGGCTATGTTTTTCCCAAGGTGAGCCTCAGACCGCCTTGCTCTCGGTTCGCCCGTGAGACGGCGGGGGCAGAGGCGCCTGCTCACATCTGATACTGATCCTGTGAGCACCTCACAGTCTCTGCACATACCTGCCAAAGTGGGGGGCTACGGCCGCGAATGGTACCTTGCACAGCAGCACGAGGAAAGCCTCACGTGTAGTTAGTATGAAATGGGGTACAGCCCACCCATGGCATTGCCTTGTGGCTTCCCCCTGACCCCACTGCAGTGTGGTCCCCTGTCCTTACCCTGCCTGAGACGGGACTCAGACCTCCAGCTGCAGATATATTTTGTGCACATGCACGTGTTGCTTTTGTTATGCTCTGATCGGAGTGGCAGCATCTCCTAAATCAGAGGTGGGCAGCAGGCACGGGTGAGGAGGTTGCATCTAGATGGCAGTGTTACTTCAGCAGAACATTAAAAATCGTCCCCGTTCTGCATGGATTGAGCCTGATTGACCTTACTTAGGAGGAAGAGAACATGCCAAGAACTTATCTTGAACAACTCGTTAGTAAACTTCAAGGTTTCTTGAACTTTAGAACAGTCGTTTTATGTCTTTACAAACCTGTTCCACCTGTCTGCAGCTTGTCAATATTTATCCTCTGGCTTATTAAATTCCCAGGCCTCATAAAAGGCATTGATCTGTTTTGCTTCACCATTTCTCTGACTGTTTGTCTCCCAGTGTAAATCATGATGTGATATTAAATTATCTCAAAGTCCAAACCCTTGACTCACAGTGGTCCATTCATGGTATTTTCATGCCAATATTTAAAAAGACCATTTTTGAAATTTGCAAACTTTGCTAAATACTTCTGTTTAATTTTTACTTCCCTCTCAAGTCTGCGAACCGATGATAAGTGTTTCTGGTTCTGAGAGCATACGAATCCCTGCCAAATATCGTCCGCCTTCTGGTTTATGTTTTTGAAAGAGCAGGTCTCATATTAGCCTCTGTAAAAGCCCCTGTGGTCACTTCTGTGCCGTGCCATTGCTATCCTGCTCGAGCACTGCAGAGCCTGTTGAAGTATTTCAGCAAGGTCCTGTGTTATCCTAAACCTCTGCAAGCTTGGTGTGTACCTAAATTCACATATATGAATCTGCCTTTGGGTTTTGAGCCCAGAATATGCCCCCTCATGCTTGGTTGGCTTTATTTTTGGCCCCGTGTTCCACCTAAAGTAAAAGGCCTCCAGCCTTTGTGGTCAGGCTGCTGCTGTTCCACACCTCCCTGCTCCATGTCTCCCTTCCTTCAGGTGATAAGAAAAGCAGGTCTTCACACCAAACCACGAAGCCCTATTTTTGCAGTGCCTGGCCTTTGCATGCAATCCCCAAAAAAGGTGGAACGAAGATACGTGTCTGGCAGAGTGAAAGCTATGATAACACAGCTGTGTGGAGCTGTAAAGATCAGGTAGAGCAGGTTCAGAAAGCGTGTGTGTGTGTGCTGTGAGGTGCAGGTATAACACAAGGTTGTCCTTGGCTACAGCAAGTGTTTGATTGCTGGATTGTACTTCCCTAGGCGAGTTGCTCTTTATAAAAAGTTTTAAAATCAGCAGTCCCTGCTGTGTTGTCCATTCTTGTCTGTGCAGTGAGGAGTTCCCCTCAAACCTGTTACAGCTCACGTTTGGTCACTTTTCAGAACTACATTCCGCTACACCCCCTCCCCCAGCTTCTTCAGCCCAAAGAGGATTGTTCCGATCCATCATTATTTACTGAGTTTCATGCTTTTTGCTGGTTGCCTTCACTCCCCTCTCGAAAATGGACTCCAGGCTCCTTTTATCTCAGTTTATCCATACCTCCCCTACTGGTAGTATTTCAAAAACAGAAATCTTGCTCAGTTGCCTTCTAAAAAGGAAAAGCCAAACTCTCAGCAAACTCCTTTCATTAATGTCAGTTTTATGTAACCACTGTTAACTCCAGAAGTACCTAAAGATATTTATGGAAATACATCCAAAGCCTCTGATACTCAGCTGTTTGGCATGCTCTGAAACAAAAAGTTATTTATCAGATGCTGTACTTTTATATATACACGAATGTGTGTGGTTTTACTGCATCCTATGTCAAATCATAGTATGTCCTGATGTGTATATTATCTCCGAGTGCAGATAAAATTCTGTTGATCAGCAATGTTTTTCTTTTCAAACCTTGCTAAGATCAGGAAATTAAGAGTGACTCCAATGTAAATAGCACTGAGAGTCAGCAGAGCTCTGTTCCCATGGGCCTCGTTAGCTTATTTAGCGTGAGGACACAACCCTTTCCTCCAGATCCTGAAAGATAAAAGTGTCATACCCCCAGTATGACGACAAAAGTGTTGGGGGTCTTATGTAACTCTTTCTCCTTTCACTGACCCCATGAAGGGTATGAAAACAAAACCTGCAAAGGGAAACTCATATATAATGAAAAGAATAATATTCAGGAAGTTTAATTTTTGCTTAAGCGCTTACTGGAGTTTGAGATTTTATTTTAATGATTTTTTTTTTCTCCTTCTCAAAGCATCTGTTGTCCCTTCTGATTTTTTTTTTAATAGACCCAGGAAGGTTGGTGGACTTTGCTATCAGCACTTAGCAACAATCCATAAGAAGGCCCCTAACTTTCTGGAAACAAACTAAAACAAAATGCAAGCTAAAATGGGAAAAAAATCCTGAGTTCACCACAAGTGCTACTATTATCCCCGTGTCCAAAGCTGAAAAATATGGACTGCTTGCTTTCATGTAGTTTTGAATAAAAATAAATATTTTATTGGCCATAACAATAGGCCACAGTCATAGAAGCCTTCTCTAAATATCTCTTTTCCAGTATTCACAAGCTCACAAGTTTCAGGCAAAGCAGGCACTAGCTCCATCTCTCAGTTGTGGGTGATGTGGGAGTTCCTGGAGTGGGTCCCCAGGCTGTACTCAGGATTTCACGTGTGCCCCCAGGCATCCAGAAAAGCTCAGTGAGAGCTACAGGTCAGGTTATGAAATTCCCCAGGCAAAGTTGTATGTTTCTTATGTATGTATACACATAAATGTGGGGTTTATTATATATATATATATATATATATGTCACATGGCCTAACTACAGTGCTAATGCTATATCTATATATATAATTTGAATATATAATTTAATATAGTAGTATATTGATTATCCAAATAGGTTTTTTGCATTGTTGCTATATTAGTATTTCTGTATTGTATCTTTTTTTATATAGCACAGCAATACTTATTGCTTCCACAACTGAGAGCTGTCTCAGTGCTGAGCTTCTGTCAAAGGTTAATGTGTTGGGGGCTTGAGGGTGGGAAGATGGGGAGATGTTAATGTGCAGTTTGGGTTTTCTTTTCCTTTCTTTACTTCAGAAGATGGTTGAACAGTGTCTATTCGTGCTGCTGGATAGTTATAAAACTTTTAAAGATCAAATCTTCAGTCACACTAGGTTTGTGTGTTTTCACCCCTGTAGGAAGAGAGTGAGATAGTAATTCTCGATATAAAAGAATCAAGAGTCTGTGGTCTGGTGTAGAAGCATAATTGATTTTGACTGACAAAGAGAAAAAACGATCCAGGAATTGCTCAGTAATGAACAGGTACCTTTTCATCTGCCTCAGCAGATAACCCAAAACACAACGTGGAGTTCTGCATCAGGTTTTGAGACTCGTCCTGTTGGCACACCCAGCTTTGCTGCTGAGCAGATGCTGCTGCTGCTTCTGTTGTGTGTTAGGTCGCAGGTACCATGGAAAAGGCTGGCACAGTCACCTCCATCTGCGGGGCAGTGTCATTCGAACCGATTCAGCAGCCACCCTCTGTTTAGACCCCGAAGCAGTGATCTTCCAGCAGTCTTAGATGCTCACTGCTTAGCTCCTGAGAGGATTGCTGCCCCGCTCCCAGCGCCTGGAATTAGACGAGCAGAAAACATCTCCCTTTGCAATAAGCACATCCCCAAAGTGGCCAGGGGGGTGAAGGGCAAGTGTAATGTTCAAAAGACCAGCTCAAATGAGGGCGTACGAGCGGAGCCAGACCCAGCCATAGCTAACACAGCTCAGCTCTGCCTTAGCTGCCTGTGATGGTGTTGGGAAAACAAATCCGTACTCTGCCCAGAGCCTGGAAAAGATTTCCAACTCTTCTACTGCTGTGCTGTGGATACTCACTTTGATTCATGCCCCCATTGAGAGTCTTACCTCTGCTAATGACCTAACGAGATGAAAAGAATTTATCTGAGCATGATTCATGGTGCTGGATAAGGGACTCTCTGAGTTCAGTACCACCAGCCCTGTCTGCATCTTTCCAGGTATTGCTGACAGAGGACCTGTCTCTGGAGGCAATGGCAGACAAGTCCTGGAGTAATTTTTGTGATTATAGATCCTCCATCAGCCTGCAGGAGTGTCAGCATCCCAAGTGCACATTTCCTTTCCTTTTGAAACGGTGTGTCTCTGCCCTCTTTACTGTGCTCACACTGGGCAAGCGAGCAGTTCACAAATTAAGATGCTTTAGCACCTCCCTTTAGTGCAGTAGCAGACACCCCATGCTAAATGTCCTGCTCAAAGTGTACAGGCTGCTCAAGCTTTGCTTTGCTCTGAGAAGTCTTTTACAGTGCCTTTGTTTGGCAGTGCATTGTATGTGATCTGCACTTTCCTCAGCCATACCCATTCATCTTGTCTATAGCCCTTTTATTAAGGGTCATTTACCAAACAAATAACAATTAATTTAGTCTTGTTAAGCTGCAGAGAACTGCCAGGATGAGGCTAATACCTGAACTCTGAAGGAACTAAAAATCACCAACATGCAGATTTCACAATCCCAGGAATAGCTCTTCACTTAAGTTCCCAGCAGTGATTGTAGTATCCTATGTTCCAGTCCTACCAGGGCAACTAGCATATGTTATGTCCCAACCTTCTAATGGCATTAAATTTCTGGGTAACACCCATCCCAGCTTTCTCCATCATTCCTGCAGTTTTGTGTCCATTTAGAAGCACAAACTTTCCTCCAGTGCAGCTCACCTCTGTGTGTGGGTTTCTCTGGGTGGGCAGCAGTTGTATCGTTGAATGCACATCATTTTCTGTTTATCATCAAAGTGAAGGATACGGGCACAGCTCAAAATTTATTGTTGTTATCTCATGAGGCTGAAATTCTTGTGAGAAGCACCATGTTGACAGCATCTGAGCTGCTTTCTCAGCCACGTATGTGCTACAAGACCACTTTGATATCAGAATAACAAGCTGAAAATGACCACCTTGATAGACAGTCTCGGCAGAGATAAATCCCAGCCCATTTTTGCTGTACTGCACCTCTGGAGAGCTCTCCTGCTGAAGATGTACAGCTCGAGGTATGTACCTTTACTGAGGTAGAAGTGGACTGTGGTTTGTCTCCACTAACCTTTTCCAGAGAGTTATTCTGATTTGAGAAATTTATCTTTTGTTAAAGCAATACCATTGGAAAGACATTCTAAAAGGCTCTATGGGAACCTAGTTGCATAGGAATTTGAAACTCTCCCTTTGAGTTGCACAAATAGCTCTGAGCGAGGTTTGTAAGATCCTGAGTGATAAACCTCTGTACTGACCCAGGAAAAACCTTTTCTGGACGTACAAGCATAGATGGCCTGGGTTGGAAGGGACCTTAAAGATCACCTGGTTCCAAGCCCCCTGCCATGAACAGGGACACTTTTCACTAGCCCAGGTTGCTCACCTCTAAGACACCGACCACTACCCTCTGGATGTGACTGTCCAGCCCCTTTCTTATCCATCTAACAGGCCACTCATCAAATCAATCTCACTCCAGTTTGGAGAGAAGGATGCTGAGGGTGACCATGTCAAAGGCTTTACAGAAATCCCCCTAAATGACATCTGTAGCCCTTCCCCTGTCCACTGATGTAACCACTCCATCGCAGAAGGCCACTGGGTGGGTCAGGCAGGACTTGCCCTTGGTGAAGCCGTGCTGGGTGTCCTGAATCACCTCCCTGTGCTCCCTGTGCCTTAGCATGGCTTCTAGAAAGATCTGTCCCATGATCTTCCCAGGCACCAAGGGAAGTCTGACAGGTCAGTCGTTCTCAGGGTGCTCCTTTCTACCCTTTTTAAAGCTGGGTGCAATGTTTCCCTTCTTCCAGTCGCCTGGGACCTCTCCGGACTGCCATGACTTCTCAAATGTCACGGAGAGTGGCTTGGCAACTACCCCAGCCAATTCCCTCAGGACTCTGGGATGCATCTCATTGGATCCCATAGACTTATGTACATTCAGGTTCTTTGGGTGGTCAGGAACCTGATCTTTACTTGCAGTGGGAAGCACTTTGCTCCCTCAGTCCCCATCCTACTGTCCATCCACCCGAGAGGTGTGGTAAGAGAAGATATCACTGAAGACTGAGGCAAAAGAGATGTTGAGTAGCTCAGCCTTCTCCTCATCTGTTGTTACCAGTTTTCCAGCCTTGTTTTTTTGGGGGGGTTACACAATGGAGGGAGAAGAAATTCAGGCCCTGAGAAATGTTAGATAACACCCTAGTTGATCTGCTTTTTTCTCCTAAATGTTGTTGAGGGACTTCTTAATTTTTAACAGCAGTCTTGATAAATTTGGAATATTAAAGGCAGCTTCATTAGGAGGTGGTGATCCATACAGTAAAAATACAGACAAGTATCTGTTACAATGTTTGGACAAGTATAGGTACCTGTAGTTGCTAAATGATGTATGACAAGGTATGTCATTAAGCCATCAGATTTGAGTAGCACATGGAGTTACATGTTTTAAGGAAAAAAAGTTCAATTACAATTTTGTCTAGCAGTTTATTAACGTGAAGCACACTCAACTTCCTCCCAGTGGTTTTTAACACGCAGATGTACCTAAGACCAGTAATTCAAATAAAGGAGGTACCACTACTAAATGAGCTGTTATTGGATGCAAAACACCTGAAAATGTGTCTTTGTTCCGTTTTAGGAAAGGTAGAAGGAAACCCATCCATTTATGACAGCTGTGCATATTTGATCTATTCTGGCTTGTAGGGAAAGGGAGAGAAATATTTTAGGCATTTATGAGTCAGGCATTTCTTTGCCTGGGAAAACCAGATGAGGTGTCCATGTAAACAGACGAGCGTTCTTCCTCCAGGTAAACCTGCAGAGTGTGCCAGCAGTTGATAGTGTTTTTCTTGTTTCTGTGACACTTGGAAATAGGTACCTGACACAGACCTACCCTTTGTTTACCTAATTAAAAAAAAATGTCCTTGAACAATTGATTAAAAAAAAAACCACAAAGTAATTATCTTCTGTAGCAAAAAAAAAAAAAAAAAATTTAAAAAAATTAAAAAATGTCCTGTCCTGAATCTCCCATTCCTTTTGACCAGTTAATCCACAGAGAAACTCTTCAGACATGAAAGTGTGACAGACAATACAGGTGTCAGATAGTAAGAGGGCAGATAAAATTAATGAAAACAGCCATATTAACCAGCGCAGATTTCTGGTGTGGTAGAAAAGCAAGGGAGATCAATTTATTTTTGGTCTGGAATTTCTTTTTATTCTTTTCCCCTTTCCTGTACATCTTCTAGGAAGTGAACTTCTTCCTGTGCCAAAATATTGGCACCCTTTGTGACCGAGCATCAGAGTTGCTGTTACCCACCCTAATTTACTCCTCAGCAAATCACCCCTGCTTATCAAAACGCTCTTGTTTGTGTATTTCCTGCTTGGTTTCTTCTGAAACTTTATAGCTATCATAAGGTTTTTCAATCAGCACTCATGATACAACTTTCAAAAGGTATAAGAAAAATAAAGGACATGGAAAGCTAACAGTAGCTTAACAGTAGAAGACTTAGAATTGTAGTATCTTGCCTTGAGCAATAGAAGAAATTTTTACTTTCTCGGAAGAAAAGCAAAGGAGTATTTATTATGATTTGTTTATTAATAAACAGCAATAAAATAAGTGCATGTTTTATGCTATAATGATGAGGCAGCTGATACTTTCCCCTTGGAGTATTTATTTTCGCTACTTCTTTTTCTTTGCTCTGCTGTCCTGGGACTCGTGCTCCAAGTAAGTCCAAACAGGAATTTCAGCTTTACAATACCTGGCAGCCTCCATGAAGCAAAATGTGCTTGTCCTGGGAGGCAGCTCCAGCCAGATGGACAGAGGTTCCCATTGAGGGAATTCATACAGTGGGTGGGATTTTTATTTTATTTTTAAGTAATATTGCATTGGCGGTAGGGACACAACAGTGGCTTCGTTCCAAACCTTCTGCTGAAGGAAGCGTTTCTGGTGGGGATAAAAGGTTAATGTCCTCCCTCGTCAGTGTGTTGTTGGCTCTTATTGTGGTGGATTGTAACCCAAAACATTTCTAGAGCATCACCTCTGGTGATCTGCTCCCCAACGTGCCACGTTTAAATGTTATTTGAATCCAAAGAGGGAGTAACAGGAGCCATTGGGGTCTGTTGTAACTGTGTCAAGATGCAGGACCTCTGTCCGAAAGGGAGCAAAAAATGGTTGCTGACTGATCTGGTTGTACTTCGTGGAAGGGGGAGAATACAGTTGAAAGTCATGGAACAAACTAAAGCTTTGGGGTTTTGGGAAGCTATGACTAAGAAAGAAACTTAAGCATAGAGGATGGCTCATTACAGCTGGTGTTTAAGTCATCAAAGGAGGCAGAGGCAGTGTGAGGAAAGAATATTAATGATGAGGAACAGTGAGGGCTACTATTTAATTTGATCTGTGTCAGTGTGACCGCAGGAGACATTCCTGCCCCTGAGTGCAGAAGAAAGGGCAGGTCTCTGCTGCTGCAAAGGGAGAACTCATCATTTCAGATGCACTCGTTGTACCACGCTCAGCTGCCCATTTTCCCTCTAATGGCAGGTCTAAAATAGGTTCATCTCAGCACTCTGCAGTGCCCTTTTGTGACGGTGCCACCAAGCCGGCGTGTGTGACCCTCAGCATGCCTTTTGCAGCTGCGGGAGGAGGCTCTGCCTCATGTCGAAAAGAGCATTCTTGTGAAGATATTGTGGGAAGCTCGTTCAAAGGAGGTTGGGAAAACTATCATCGTTGGACAGACCACGGGATTGAAGCACAGCATGGCTGAATAATTTGCCACCCAGTGTAGTAGATGACGCTGGTGACGGAGCTAAAAGTATAATTCATGCTAGATCAGAGCCGTGTTGCAAAAGAATTAGATCTGGTTCCCATTTGTTAGGACGCATGGGATAAATAGTAGGGGAAGAAACAGGTCAGATTCCCATAAAGTTTTGCTTGAGGTAAAATTTGAACAATGTGATTTGTGGTTTACTTTATCTTTTCCTTTCTTTTCCTTTCTTCTTACTCATCCGTGTGGCTGCTTTAGAAGGTGTAGCCAAGCTGCCACATTATTATGACAGGTTAAATAACAGGAACTCCTCCTGTTATAACATTTTTTTATATTCTGTATGAAAGTATACACTCCTTTCATTTGGTTTTTGAAATGACTTTACTGAAATTTAGTCTGCATCTACCTGGATGGCCATGGCCAGCTGTGGTCCAGATGCTGATAATGCTGTTGTGGCGTTTCTGCTGCAGGTCCTGCAGGTCATCACCATGGCAGGCACAGATAAGCATTGTTCTGATGGGAAATTAAGTAGTCTAGATATGCTAGAGATTAAATAATAATTTTTTTTTAAAAGGGCTGTTTACAAATCCCTGTTTCATTGTCCCACACAGCCCTGCTGGAAATGTGCGATGGGTAGACACAGGAAAGCAAGGTTGGGCAGAGAGCTGGAAAGCAGGTAAATAATTGTGGAGAAAGAGAGGAGGGTGTTCATGGGTTTCTTGGTTATTCAAGCCAGGGAATGCCATTTAATCTGTGTAAGGTGTTAAGCTGATGCTGCTCCCGTTCGGGACTTGGAAGTGTTGCTGAAACACAAAAAGAAGAAGCTCGTGTGCAAGGCAGAGGCTTCGAGAGGGACCAGTCCAGCCTTGAGGCACCAAACCACTGTTTGTGAGCCCTGGGGCAGAGCGACTGAGCTCTCGCGAACACAGGAGATAAATGCACCCGATAAATAACAAATTGTCTTCATCCACAAAGGCTCACTCTGTTCGCAGTGTTTATCACTTGTTAGTCAGGTATGCACGAACACGCCATCCACACCGCAGTGAGCCTAAACCAATAAACCTGGGACCAGGTTCAATGGCACACCTAGAGGCACAAGCTGTGAGGTGCTGAGTATCATTTAGTAGAGTCTGGCTCCAGATGTTTTCGTGAAGTATGACAAAGGAAATATGCACCTTATAATAACCTTAATTTTCAGGCGGAAAATGGGAGGAATGGGTACATTTAGCAGCATGCACTAACAAGACTGCTGCTGCCTTTCTGCCCTGTGAAATAAATTTTCACTGTCCCCCTCCACCCTCCCTCAGGTGACTAGTTTCATCTTGCTTACAAGTTTTAGATTTGCTTCCAAGTTCTCAGACAGTCTCCTCTAGCTCACGGGTTAATAATTCCACCTCCTCTCTCTAACAGTACCTTTCATGTTGAGGAGCCACGAAGGATTTCACAGCCCAGTGCCAGTATCTGCTCTTTCACCAGGGAGAATGCAGGGTAACTTAAACCCGTGGAGAATCGAGTGAATGGAGGAGTTGGCTCTGCATGTAAAGAGGTCTCTTCACCTGTAGCCAAAAGGGAGAGAGCGTGGTGGGCTCTGCGCTCTGCCAAGTCAGCTCCCAGTCTCTGCTGGCAGAAGGAAGACAAAGGCTGCTTCTAATGGAAAGTGTTTAAATGCTGAGGACTGGGAGGACAAAAGGTGGAAAATGTGCCAAGGCAGCTGCGTTAATACCTTTGTCTTGACAGAAGCGTTGTACAGTTCTTGATTGTAGCTGGCATTGCTGTTGTTGTGTGTCATCAGTGTTCATCGCTCCCAGGTGTAAAAAACGGAGGAGTCAAGCTTATTTTGGGGATTGGACCTTTTGCCCTACTAATCTGGAACCTTAGCTGGTTCTTTTTCCCCCTCCCATTTTATTTTAATTTTCTCTGTATAGCTGTAGACTATAAACTGTTCCTTGTCATTTCCACTTACGGCTGAATTTGTCATATAATCACTTGCTTCCCGGAGTTGAGGCTTTAAGAAAAACATTGTAAGTCCAGGCGCTCCCCAAAACAAACAAACCAACAAACAAGCAAACAAACAAAGCTTTGAAAAAGTGACAATATTTTCATATGCAAAAGACTGAATTCCTCATGGCTTTTTTTCCAGAAGACCGGCACTGACATCAGTCTTGCCTCGGAGCAAGGTAGAGGTGCCCCATTCCCCCTTTCAGGGCTGAACACATACACGCTTTCCCTGCTATTTCCATCTTCTGTACAACAAGGCTTCCTTTACTCTTTATTTTCTTTCTAGGACTGCTTGCCCATTAATAGAGAGCTTGTCTTACGCACCCAGCTCCTGCCAGCATCAGTGCAGTTGTTCAAGGAGATGTGATGAGAAGCCCCATCTTTAATCAGCAGACTGTATTTGTGACAATAACCTTCGCACATCACTGTATTTGAGGTTTGCTCGGCTTTGACCTTTCTGTGGGAAGGAAATTACTCCACTCGTTTCACACTTTTCATTTGATGTTTTAATAACACAATCTGGGAAAGGAATTAGCACGAAGCAGTTAGTGCTGCTACATCTAACAAAGCGTCGCTCAGCTCTTCGTTTTGATGGTGATTTAGTTCACTTACCTAAGGAAGGCCTTGGGGCTATGAAGTATCTGAGAGGTTATCTGAGTATCTGAGGCTATGCAGGTGGGGCAGGGAGAGTGCATATCGCTGAATGATGCAAGGGTAAAGATGATAAAAATGTACACAAATGGTTAAAAGACTCAGAAATCAGAGAAGGCTGGACCCCACGCTCCCTAAATAAAACCCCAGTTAGCCAGCAGACCTGGTCAGAGACAGTGTCCTGGCGTGCACTTCCTCGCTGTGCTCCGACTTTTTGGGAAGTCAATTCTCTGTGGTCATTACTCAAGCTCTAGGTTTCTCCCAAGTGCCATAAAGCTTTGTTCCTTTAAAATACATAAAAGAGTAAATGACTCCATTCTTTTTTGCTAAAACAACGGTTGAGATCCTACAAAACCAGACTGTAATCAAGCTCAGGCCTGCATGGTTTTTACTGGCATGTTTCCTTCAGGAGCTTAAAACCGTAGCCAGCACCAAACTTCTGTGAAGGACGAGAAAAGTCCCCTTTGCCCAGTTCCCACACACTCCCCAGGCAGCATCCAGCCTTTTGCACGGAGCAGGCTGGTTTCCATAACCCTGCACAAAACGCAAGGAGTGTAATCATTTGCTTGCAGGCTTGTTTGTGGGAATCAAAGCAGTCCACATCAGAAAGGAAAAGCCTGGACACGTAACAGAAAGATGATTCCAGGTAATAACAAGGCTGTGCAATGCCTTGGCAGTGGGGGAAGGGTTCTCACATAACTCCATGCTCTGGATTGGAAAGGGAAATATGTTTTATGATGTTACATAATGGGGTAAGATCATTTGGGGTTGGACAGATTTATGATGCACCCGCCGATTGACAGCCCTGTCCCTGGGACAAGAGTTCAAAATCTGTTTCAGACACTGCTACTCCTCTTTTAAATACAGAAGAAGCAAAATCCTTATCCCAGTGGGCTCAGTCACATTGTGGATTTCAGCTGGATCAGGACGTTTTTTCTCCCAGCTTTTTCTGAATTTGCAGTAACCAGTTATTTCATCTCACCAACATGTGAAAAGCAGAAGGGTTTCTCTATAATATGATTACAGCTTCTCATTGTTTCTCTACTTTCATTTTATAGGTTTACCTTACCACACTGATACAAATTATATGTCTTTGTAACACCCCTGTCTACTAGACACCTTATCATCCTGATGCACTGAAGGAAAACAGACTCAGTAATTTGCTTAAAACCCAGAGTGAATTCACCACAAGGTGGGTATCCTTTGAGTCTCCAGTCTCAGGCAGAATCCTAACCACTTACTCATCCTCTTCTCCTACGCCAGCCTACGAAGAATAAGTATTAGGAAAGATCTCCAAATGTATAAATTATTAAATCAGAAAAGGAGTAGCTGCATTGTGGGAAATGTAAGAAAGTGTAGTTCCAGAAAGTCCCCCTCTCCAAATGAATGCTGAGCTTTTGAGAAGTGCTTTGTGATCCTTAAGAGCCCCTCTTAGTAATCCCTCAGATAGCTTGTGTTTTTTGATAAACCTGTCATTTCAAGGATCTTGCTTTTATGAGGCATATTCCAAGTCTGCTTCTTCTTAAGCTACGTGTAAATGGATCCTAGAGAATGTAATGAGGCTTTTCAACACTCAGCCAAACCAAACCTGTAGCTTCCAAAAGAGAGGGGGTCATGCAGCATCACCTCTGCATTTTGGCAGGTGGGACACTTGGTGCTGCACCTGCGTCAGGTATTCAGCACCTGGAGAGGGCTGGTGTTGCCACAGCATGGCCACAGCACGCCCATCCCAATTCAAATCTCCCTGGTAGGGCATGAGGTGAAGTGCAAAATGGAGCTGCACTAAACCGTGGAAACCCTGAGCCTGAAGCAAAGCAAAGACTTTAGTGGGAATCAGAGGAGAATTTGGTGTTTGTATGGATAATGACAGAAGCCATCATTTTATTCCTTATTTATAGAAAGGGCATAAACTGTCAGTCTCGTGGCATGAGGCAGCTGCCAGTATTTTGAGATTAAAAAGGAACTGGGTTCGGTGAGCTTTTTTAAATGTGGCTGTTCTCATAAGAATACAAACAGAGATTTTGTTGTGTCTTTCTCACAAATGGCATTGGCCACTTTGTGCCAGGGGGCTGTGTGAGAGGGGAGACCTTTTCCAGCTTTGCGGTTCTCTGTGATTTCTATTACTTAACTCTGAGTTGCAAAGAAAGTTATGTGTTAATTTATTGAAAAGTCAGGCAAAGATCTTGGGAATATTTTTGGCCTCATATAATTGTTCCCTGGGTTCAGTCTGGGAGGCAGGCCCCTTAAGTTCAGCCCCTCTCTGTCTCCTTTCACCTCATTGTCCACACATTACTCATGCTGAACATGTAGTGGCCACTCACAAGCTGGCAGTGCTTCACCTGTGACTCACACCTCAGTCACTTGTCCAGAACCGGAGCTGTCCTGGGCACTGTGGAAAGGGCACACAGCCCTGGGAGCATGAGTAAACCCCCTTGGCTGAACTTTCCCTGGTGGTGGCTTTGGGGAAACCACGGGCGTAACAAAAAGCAGCTCAGGAAAGTGCCTGTGGATCAAAGCTTGCCTTGAGTCTGAGCTCCCCGCCAGGGATTCACCAGTTTAACCTGAGAGGAACTGCAGTTCTCCTTCCTGTGCTGCCCCTGGCACTGAGACCTGACTGCTGCAGTCACTGTCGTGTTTCAGAACAGCACGTTCTCAGGACTTGCGGGCAAATTCCTGCCCTGTCCGCTGCACCGTGGCAGGGCAGAGAAAGGCTGCTGTCTGTAAAATCCAGAGGCTGCGGGAGAGACAGTTCCTGCAAGTGTTCTGAGAAGTTTTATCACTGAAGAGTTGCTCAGGCAAGGCATTTTTTTCCTTTGCTTAGCACCTTCCATAGCACTGGGGCAGATCAGAAATGAGGCAGAGATGGGTTTGGGGTAATGATGCTGAAATCTCTGAACACATGGAATGTCCTTGCAGGCCGAAAACAATTGAGAACGAAGCCCAGCAAAACCTGCTCCTTGCCTGAAAAACAAGGTGGGAGCTCTACCTCCTTTGGGTTGTATAATTGTCTAATAGTTCAAGCGTTTACCTAAGAATGGAGCTATCTGCCTCACCTTTGAAATACGGAGGGTCTCAACTCATGGATCATGCCATTCATCGTCACAGTTTCCTGACCTGTCCCTGAGAATTTGAGCTCTCACCTTTTCGGTATCTGTTCTACACGTCTACAAATGCTCTCTGGCTACAGGCATAAGCAATATAGTTTTTACACTGTCTGTAGCAACCAGAAAATGCTGTCGTAGAAACATAATTTCTTGTCAAGACTGTATCGTCTTGTTTTCCTAATTGAGGGGGAGAAAAAAGTCCATATGCTTGCTTGCTTTTTGAGTATGGGCTAATGTTTGGCAGAACTTGAATGGAAATGTAGGGACAGAGATCAAGGTTATACAAATAGTTTAACTTATTGCATTACTAGAGGAAAACAAGTGAAAACAATTAATAGGCATGGTGAAAATAACCTTCAATAGATACACAAAGAATTATAAGTGGGTCTCAATAATTTAGGGTTCTTAGTCCAAAATAAATTATTAAAGATATGAACCTGGGCATAGTATGAGACTAGTACTCTTAGCAGTAGATGTTCTTACACGTTAATAATTGATTAAAGACTGGAAATTCCTCTGCTTGGTTTTTTCCTTCACTGGAGAAGTCTTCTGTGATATTGAACAGGCACCTGGATTCATCAGATCCTCAAGGGAATTTAATTGTCTCTGTGTGGATGCAGAAAAACAAGCAAGATTCTCTCTAAAGGACTTCAGGGTCTGCTTGCTTAGCACCTTCCATAGCACCGGGGCAGTTCAGAAATGAGGCAGAGAGGGGTTTGGGGTAATGATGCTGAAATCTCTGAACACATGGAATGTCCTTGCAGGCCGAAAAAATTGAGAAGGAAGCCCAGCAAAACCTGCTCCTCACCTGAAAAACAAGGTGGGAGCTCTACCTCCTTTGGGTTGTATAATTGTCTAATAGTTCAAGCGTTTACCTAAGAATGGAGCTATCTGCATCAGCTCCTATCTCACAGCAAAGGGATTTACTTCTGCATCCCATGCATCCTGAAAGAGGGACCTAAAGTCCAGGTTGCTTTTGCTCAATGTACAGCGAGGGATGTAAAGAGTGGGCTGGAAGGAGAGGGAATTAGGCAAAGACCCTTGGTGCAAAGGAGTGTGATATTTGCTGCCTGGAACTGTGCCCCTTCGAGGTTTGACTATGTAGGATTAAAAAAGTTAGGAACATATTCCTTAACGAGGAATGACCGCTCGGGATAAACTCCCCAGGACTTTAAGTGCTGCCACTGCCAGGCTACCATCAGTATCCCTTTCTGCTCAGCCTCCTTTGCCCCACGGCTCCTGCCAGCTACACAACAGCCTGATTTCATCCCATGACCTAAGCAGGGGTGGTTCAATGGGTAGGCGCCTAGGAAATGGGAGAGGATTTTGGGTCTGTAGCAGAAGGATCTGAACCTGGATCCCCTGGTAGGTACGCTAGCCCTAGGATCTGACAAGTAATGCTGAGTGACTGTTTTGTTGCTCAGATGGATGCTTTCCTGGTCAGGCTTCGTGCTCCGGATCAGGGGCTGTATGGAGGATCTTGCCGGGCTAGAGAGATTACAATGCTGACCTAAATTCAGAGATCTTCAGTAACCAGCTCTGATGCTGTGAGCTTTCTGGACCACCAACGATCTCCTCTGGCTCTGTGTTGTCTCCATATTAAATTTAATGGCACTGCTTGGGGCAGGAGTGTAGCTGCACATCAGGGGTAACTACACTGCCAACCTTGCTGCCAGCCTTCACTTTCTCAGCTTCCTTCATAAATAAATCCTTCACCTTTGCATTTTTAAATGTCTTGGCAAATCCAATTTCTTCTGTAAAAGTGGTTAAAAGGTTTATTTTTTTAATCCCTAGTTCATGGTGCCAAGATGTTGAGTGAGCACGTAGATTCACATCCTTCAATCAGCATAAGAAAAATGCATTTCCTACTGATGTAAACCTGTGGTGAGATTCACAAGCCCATACATGCAAGCAGTGATTAATTCTCTTTGTCAAGGTTGCAATTTTCACAGGTTATTATAGTTCTAGCATGGCCAGCATAGAATTAACTTCCATAGCCTCTGGCTTTGGTTCAGACATAAAAGGGATTAATATGAAGGAAAAATCACTACCAGATATACCACCCCAATTAGCGTTCCCAGCTACTGCTGCATCTGTAAGAAGTAATTAATAATAAACCAGACTGGAGCTGATGAGACCAGGTATCACAGAGAAAATTGTACTGCTTTATGTGGAAGGATGTGTTGTCCTGTTCAGGAAGCTTTTTTAAATCGGATTCTCACGGCCTTATGATTTCAGGTCAATATTTCATATTACTTACACTCTAATACACTGGAAAATTATTTCTCCCTTATCTCTGCTCTCAAACAGCTGTCAGTGGTCTAATAGGATATTTTAGGAAGAAAATCTACCATTGTTAACTTGTATAGTCTTGCATGTAGTTAGTTACACAAAAGAATTCAGTTGTACCTACGAAGGTGTCAGAAATTCAGATGGTGCAAATACTGCTCCTGACCAGCAAGCACCTTCATTCTTCTTGTCCCATTGTGAATTCTGAAGTCCCCACAGTGTTGTGACTATATATGTTCTGTAGGTATTACAGTGAAATAGCTGCATTTGCTTTGGTAACAGATACAGTCCTTTCCCAACTCTTGCTGTCAAAACCCAAAGCAAGCCATCTGTATCTACACTGGAGGAACCGATGATGTGTTTCTTGCTACTGGCAGGGGACAGGCATCAAGTGAACAAACAGAGCAGATTCAGCCCTTACTTAATATTTGAGTGTTTACATAGCTTAAATTTAGGGGTGACACCCACTGCAAGCTTTTAGCAGACTGCATAAATCCAAATTACCCCCCAGGCCACAGAGTTGCATAGTATATAGTACAGATAGCACCTGAACATCAAAGGGGGGTGAAAATAACTTTGCTTAGGAAGAATCTAAGGGATATCTCTTGATTTGTGCCTTCTTGCATGCGTTCACATGCAATTTTTGCTCTTCAAATGCTTTGTGTTACAATATCAGTGTAAGACTTCTGTGCAGTCACAGATTAGGTGGGATAATAGGAATGCATCCTACGTCAGTAAATAGACAGATAGGCAGATAGATAGATAAATAAATAAACCATCACTGTGTTCTGGCCCAGGCAGGAGATTATGGCCATGAAGCCCAACAATCAATAGCAGCCTTTCCCATTTTCCCTTCTCTCTTGCATGGGATAAATATCAGATTGTTTAATGACAGGACATGTCAAGTTTATTTCATGCAAGACCTGTTTTGACATGAGAAATGATATGACAGATGTAGTCAGGGATAAATGGTTTCTACCTGTGGATTTTGGTGCAGAAGAATGGAGGAGAGGTGAGGGAACCAATGCATTGCATCCTTTGAGGGTACAAAAGAGATTCATGCAATGTAAGCCAAAGCATCTCTTCTCTGTAAGCCTGTCAAAATTTAATTTGGTATTTGTTTTTCCTGAGAGGCCTTTGGGTGATGCAGTCAGTGTTAACAAGGAAGCAACTGACAATAAGAAAGGTCAGACTATGAAAGTTAAAATATGAGGATTTGTGGAGTAGCTAGAGAAGGTCAAACACAATGAACTGAAGCACTTTGCAAAAAAAAAAAAAGCCATTTAGAGAAAAAAGATTTATTTCTTCCTTAATAAAAGGTTGGTTTAATATTTTATGAAAGGTAACAGCCAAGGGTTTAGACAGAGGTTGCTTAAACAACCTGTTGCCATTTGGAAGAGCTTAATGACATTAAATGTGTGTATTTTACTGTCTTCTACAGTCTTGCTTTAGTTGTACTGACTGGCTGGTGCTACACCTGCAGCCCTGGAAATTAGCTGTGGTTGAATTGCTTGGGCCTTCATATTTGTCAGGAGATAACAAGTTGGGCTGACTGGGAGAAAATTGTTCTTGTCTTCCTTTGGCACGTGCAGACAAGGAATGAGAAAACTAAGTTTGTAAAATGAGAAAATTAAATTGTTTTCTCACTCATTGTAACAGGCTGATACACTTGCAGGGTGAGCACTAGCTCTTGGTGAGCACAGCTGCCCTGGGGAAGGGGTGAAAAGGTGGCGTTATCCCAGGGGAAGCGTACTTTCCTATGCCATCTCCTATCAAACTTGGGCACTGAAAGCCGAAACACCCGTATGGCATTCTTGCCCCAAAGGTGAACGCTCTGGAGGAAACACAGCAGCATAAAGCTGATTCCCAGTTCAAGCTGGCTAACGAGCTCCCAGCATCCAGCTCTGAATATCAAAGCAGGTTTGAGGTCTGTGAGCAGCCTGAGCCACTTTGGTGCTGTCACCTCTGCACGGCTGGGACGTGCAGCTGTGTGCAAGCAGAACCTGGAGGAGAAGGGCAGAGAAGTTGCCCTTCTTGGAAACAGAGGCCATGCGGCTTTTGTACTCTCAGTGAATCAGCCCCTCAGCTGCCTTGGCTGCTCCTTTTCTCAGAGCTGGTCGTGGCTGCTCAGCTGAGGTACTTGAGAGTGTTCTGTCCGTACCCGAGACTGGAATTTGGCTGTTTCCGAGACACTAAAGGTGAGATTCGTCCCTTAAGCGAATTAATTTCCTGCCCAGTTGTATTGCCAAGGATCACATCATTTAATGTGAGAGCCCAGATGACACGCAGGCAAAGTGGGCCAGCCAGTGAGCAGTGATGATTGAATGAAAATATTTAGGGGAAAAAAAAATCTGAGCAAAGGCTTGCTCTCAAAACTTTCTCGGTTACTATAACAGCCATACTGTTTGATCTATATACCCAACATTTGCACTCCTGATGGCCTCCTCACTGCTCTTAAGCCTTGCTGATATGTTAAACCATCACACACTTCTGAAGGTGACTGATGTGAGACCACACAGGCAGTGTAAGTTAATTCTCTTTGTCTCACCAGCATGAATTACTCCAAATGTCCAATACCTGCTTCTTCACTGCAGAACAGTGCACAGACAGTTGCAGAAAGGGGTTTATTTTGGTAAAGTTACTCCCTTTCTGCATCCTTAAGTACTTCAACCAGTTTCTGAGAAGACAGGATCTTCCTCTTGAGAGTATATTTGTGCACAACAAAGACTATTTTATGAATGGGAATACATTCTCCTCAGAAGAAACAAACCAATGTAATGATAGACTGGATTTTCATGTTGCTTTTTAATTTCAGATCTAAGTGACTTGTATCCATTTTAATTTGCATGAAAAATGTTGCTTAGGCAAACATACTCCATTGATTCTACTTGTCAAGTTGCTTTTGTTGCTTGATGAGTGCAACGCTCTTGGTCTCCGCCAGTGATTTCAATAACACTGTGTTCTGTCTTAGCACTCGTGCTGTGCCATTTTGGGATGAAGAGCAAGGAGTCCAGAGAAATCTGGACTTTCTGTGGCTATGGCTCACATCTCACCAGCAGATGGTTGTCAGACCTGCATGGCAATTTGGTCTAGCTGCCATTACACTGGGTGACACTTTTGCTACTGAACTCAGGGAGCACACATGTAACCTAGGAGTGAGGTACAACTACTGGCACTCACTTAAATCTCCCTTAAACTTGTGATTACCCTGTATCTGTCTATATCCAGAATCTCCCGTCTCATGTACCAAGTTTCAGTGGAAAATGTAAAGAGCCATCGGCTGTTAAAATACATTCATTTACCATAAGCTAGATTGTGATTGCCACTTAAATTACTCGGCTTTTCTAGGTAACTAAGAAAAGAATTTTAAAATTTCATTTGTTGATTTTTAGTGAGCAGCAGAAGTTCTGTGTTCTAGTTCTAAAGATCTGCTGGCTGAATCCTTTGAAAAATCCTCCTGTTATCTGATCTGATAACAAGTGCCTTGGAGAGTGGAGGATGGGAAGGGAGTGTTGGAGCTGCAGCTTGGTGGGGCTGTGGAACATTCAGGCCCATTGCCTTCCTGCTGTCTCTTCCCCACACTGACAGTCTGTAGTGTTGTGCATGAGCACATCCTCACAAGCACGCAGTGAGGCAGGAAAGTGCTGCTTGCTGCCTTTTCCAAAGGGGAGGCGCAATGTCTGACTAGTCCCAGGTCACACAGGGACTGAAGAGAGGACCAACAAATTGAGTCCGTGTCCTCTAAACTAGAAAGTTATGCTGCTGAATTATCCCTCTATCGAACTCCCTCTCCATCTTCTCCTCTTGTATTTTATGTCAGGGTATTCCTTTCTATTTCATCTGTCGGACTTTTTACTGTCGCCTTCCTGCTGCAGCACTGCTGGTCAAGAGAAACAGGGGCAAGAACTTATGTCTATGTTAGCATAATACAAAACATGAGTGCAGTGCCTGAGCTTGGCCAAGAGCCTGATGTCCTCACTGAAGCAAGAGAGTCCTTTGTTTTTGTGCTTTCTTGGATTTTTGCCCTGCTCCTTGAAACCAGTTCAGCAGGACCTTTAGCCAGGCTCTGCCTCTTCCAATGACAACCTTCAAAGGATTGCTGTAAGGTACTTAATTGTGAGCTCTTTGCCTTAACAGCTTGCCTGTCTTTGCAGATGGCTATTAAACTTAGTGACTTTAATAACTCAGTAATAGCTACAGCAATAACATAAATGCAGTTATTCAGGGGAGTTTTGCTGGCTGAGAAAAGGAAATGCATGTACTTCACTGCAAGGGCTCCAGGAGCTCTTGTCCCTGCTTGTGTGAGCACTGGCCTCCATCCCTCCATCTACAACCAGCTTAAGCCTGGTGTGTCTATTCACTGATGGCACATAGACCTTATGAAGGAAAGTGTTTGTTATGTTGCTTCTCTTATAGGGCTAACCACCCTTTGGCTCCTGTGTTGGATTCTCACTCGGTGTGCTCAGAACTAGAAGCACATTTGGCTGTGCTGTTGTCACTGAAGGCAGTGAGGCCAAGTGTGATGGTACTCAGGGAGAAGCATCCTGAGCCTCCCACGCTCACTGTCAGCACTGACATCATGGAAAGGGTAGGCATCATAGGAAGAAGAAAGGGAGATGGCCACTAGACCTGATTCCAGTGTTACCAATCTGTTCAAAGACAAATCTGCCCCACTGGACCCCGTGCTTTCTGACAAAAACAGATATCTGAGAGCTCTGCTCTCTGCTAGGCTTGTTTGGTCTAGGGAGTTTGATTTCTGTCACCAGGAGGGGCAGGTGGGATGGTGACACCTTTTAGTCTCTACTCAGCACCATATACAGGAGTAACTGTACCCCTTCAAGACAAAGCACAAAGCAGAGCAAAGAGGGAGGAAGAGCACCACACAATTATTTATCTATTTACAATGACATTGCTTTTTTTAGATAAGCGTACGTGCCTAAGACGAGATGTGAGGTCTTTCTGATCAAAAGAATTCATAGTGACAACTAATTCAAGACTTGGGGCTGTAGCTAAGCATGTGCATGCTGGAGCACCAACAAAGACATGGTTCAACATGTGCTGCATAAACCAGGCACGCGAAATAACTCAGACAATAATTTACCTCTGTGGCAATAAACTTGATCAAAATAGAAAAGGGCATTACAGTAAACCAATCCAAAAGAAGGATGGAACAGCTCCTCCACAGCCTTAGCTCCAGGGAAAGGAAGAGTGCTCTCTAAATGAGTTACAGCTGCGTGCAGGGCTGTTGCCCATTATCTGTTTTGGCTACCTTGTAATTGCAACCTGAAGAAAGTGCTGCCTTCTCAAAGAAGCCGAGGCAGTGGATCTCGGGGCATCCCTGTAGCATCACTTGCGTTTCTAATCACCCACCCTAAAGAACGTGTAGTGTCAAGCACTCTTCATGTATTTCAGCACAGGCACAGCTCGGGGGGAATTGCTATTGTAGGGCTGGCAGGGAGAAGGAGGGAGCATGCTCTATCTGTGAGTGCAGTGTCAGGCTGGCAGAGTGTTATAACCTAAGCAGATAGGGTAGCTAATGGGCTGGAGTGGAAGTCAGGCACTAAACCAGACCACAGAGAGACACGGTGTCATGAGATCTGTTTGGTCTTTGTCCGGTTCTCTTTTTGGTGCTCTCTTCAGTGCTGAAAGGTACTAGAGAGTCTTTATTATTTGGCTACCCAAACCACAGGTGGCTCCAGCTTTCTGATGCTCTCCAGAATGGTTTGGAATATGCATGAGGTAGAACTATTAAGCAGGCTGCTTCTCATGATTTTAAATGCCTTGCTTGAAAATTGAGTTTGGTTTGGGGCTCATGCCCATCTCCTTCAGAGAAGGGGCACATGAAAGCGATGCAATGTGACTCATGCAAGCTGCATGGACCAAGGCAGGCCATACATTCCCAAGAAGTGAGACCCAGAGCTGCGGGGATGGGAGCTCTGTCCTAACTTTGAAATCAGAAGACTATAGACGAGTGTGAGGTTCTCTGAAGTGAAATGTAAAAGGTGGTCTGTAAGGAAAATGAAAAGTTCATCAAGAATATTAACAAACATTGTGCTGTCTATAGTTTCAACTTTACTACGTGCAGCTTTGTGTCACTGGAGTGAGAGAACACCACAGAAACTGGAAGGGTACAGGACAAAAGGGTGTCTCTTGTCAGGTCCAGATGTGTTCCCCGTCCTCCACATGTCTCCTTTATAGCTATGTCACATTGTTTGCCTTGATGCTCAGTTGTACTTTGTCACTCAAGCATGTCCCTGCAAAAGGCATTTGCCCTGGAGCCTTGAAGGCAACGCCTCTGCAGTACCCCAAGCATCCTTAACCCTGGCAAAGCTAAGCCAGCGGGAGCACCAGCCAACTTCATCCCAGCTGTACATTTATTTTGGCTGCAAGGGTCAACAGTACAAAATTTAATTTAGCTGTGCGGTAAAGGAAAGTATATGAGAGTGCCAGTCGCTATTTAATCTCGTAACTCATGTTTGATAGCTATTCTGCCAGGGAAGTTGCCAGCAAAGTATATAGATTTTATGATATGTCTATTTCTTCATAAGAGAGAAACTTGCTGAAGTGTCTATGTTACCTACGTGACAACTGTTCTTGTCCTTTACAGAAATTGATGGGTTGTGGGGAAGTTACCTTTCGAGGCTGATCAGTGCCTTGTGTGTGTGTTACCAGCAATGAGTTAACACCAAGCAGAAGCTTGGGCCCTCTTGGCTGGACACTCCAAAGTGTATGTCCCTCTTTGACTTTGTGTACAAGCCATGAGGTTGAAAAGAAATAAAAGCTGTGGTTTACAGGAGGTAGATATACTTATTGGAGGGGCAGAAAGCAGAATTCAACTTCTCTAGCAAGGAGACTTGTCTGAATGTTACAGAGAGTATCATAAACTACTCAGAAATTATTTACTTGGTTCTGTCTGGGGTAGAAAATTGAGAGGAAGAAAATGCTAGCACACTGCTGAATGCATCTGGACTAACCACATGATCACCAAAGGAATGGAACAATCTCCCAGACCAAAGAGACTGAAAGGCTCCTGAGTCAGTGGTGAGCTTCTGCTGTGGTAACTATATGAACTGGGGAGAATCAACCAGTATGGTCCACTGGGAGGCTGCTCTTGCTCAAAAGTTTGCACTGAGCAATTCTACACGTAGACAGCTGATCCCCAGCAAAGTGTATTTTGAAACAAATGTGCTGTTTCAAGCAGGATTCTCACTGTTCATTAAATAGGACTTGTTACCAGAAAAAAAGATAAAAATCTCAAATGTCAAAATGTGTTTTCAGATTTTTCAAAATTAAAATGTTAAACCGTTTGTCTCAAAATTGGCAATTTCAGCACTTTTTAAAAGTTAGCCAGAAAAGAACCAAAATATTTCCTTCCAACTTACATACTAATGGAGGATTTTTTTTTTTTCTTAACAGTGGGCAAGGCACTGAAAGTAGGCATGAAAATGAAGATTCCATTTATTACCATAGCTTCAGTTAGGGTTACCTTCTGAGTGGAGATTATATCCTACAAGAACTCAAAGATCAGCAACTGGCAAAATCTGTTGCACATATTGTTGGGTGAAGTATTTACAATGAAGTAACCAACATTACAAGGAGGTGTCAACAGCAACCTGTTTCTTTTTCCTTCCATGGAAACGCATGCCCTTATTTTCCTTATTTTTTGCGTATTGTTACTGCTCCTGGCAAGGGAGATAGCTCTGATACGAACAAAACCCATTTACTCATCACCAGTACAAATAAGATGCTGGTTAAATCTATAGGCAAGCAGCAAAACCTGTGCAGGTTTCCAGGATGGAGCTGGAAGTGGCAGCACGTAGGTTAGGAGCTGGGTAGGGTGGATGAAGAACTAGGTCCAAGGAAGACCCCTGTTCATCCAAGTCTCCCTCCAGGACGAGAGGCTTGAGAAGTTGCCGGCACCGGAGTGCAGCAGGTGTGTGTGAGAGTTTGCTGCTGTGTTTATCTTGGAATGCAGAGACCCTGCAAGTACCCAAACCTTTGTGTGCCTTGGCCAGATTGCAGTGTCGTTCCTCTGGGGAATTGTCCGAGCCTCTCCAGGTTTGCTGCAGGCCTGGGGTAGCTGTGTTTTCCTGCCAAGAGGAGTTGGGAAGAGGGAAAGCATGGCTAGATAATACCTAGGAAAAGGTAACCACAAGGGCCTGTCTCGCCAAGTTGTTCTGGTTCAAAAACACCATTTTGTTTTGAATTTTTTAGAAACCTGAGGTGCTCTTCAGTAGGCTGCTGTACCCCAAGATGTTTCCACAGGAGCATATTCCTAATATTTCCCAGAAGGTAATCCATGTCAATAGGAGAAGTTGGAAGTTGAAAGTCTGGCAAATGACAGACTGATGCTCTATTAATTTAAAGGAGACATAGAGGATTGTTTTCCTGTAATTCCATTACTTATTCTGTTATCAAAGTGGGATTCTGTTTTCACTCAGAATGTAAAGATTTGCTGATGTTTCCAAAACACAGGGTTTCAACAGGAGCACTTAAAAATATTTGAAATGCAAAGATGTAAGAATCATAAGCATATTTATCAGAGGTCAGGAATGCTGCCAGCTTTGTGCTGTATTTTCTATTTTAGTTCCTTCTCCCAAATATAACCAGTCCATTGCAAAAAAAAGTCTGGAAGTGACTCCAGATGTAATATACTTTCTTCAAAATCTCTGCTTACATAGATATACAAGCCAGGAATATCTGGTGGAGCTTAGCTATCTTCCCAAATATGCAACATCTGTGCCATTTACAGCAACACTGGACAAAGCTAGAAAGACGGTACATGGTTTCTCCTTCTTGCAGGATAGGAATCAAAATGTTTAATTAAACTTGAGAATATCTAAGCAACACTGTGTAGTAAATCACAAAAAAGTCCACTGAATGTTCTCAGGCCCAAGTGGTGCCACTTTCCTGTAGTGAGAGTTGCTTGAGATGTGGGTCTGTGTCTGTTTTGTGTGAGACTCAAAGAATTCAAATTACAGATAACTAGCTGTCTTTTCTTTCTCTGGGAGATGATCAGCTTATTTGTGCATTCTTCAGAGTACTTCAGGCACTACATTATACTCGGTACTAACAAGAGATGAGTTTTAAAGACTCTCATGAAAAGATTGCACTTGATGCCGTTCTGAGAACTGTTCCTGAACACCTCTGACTGCCTAGGATTGGATGGAGAAAATGAAAAAAGCAGTCAGGTGTCTTGCTCATGCAGACCATGAGGTCTGGGATGAGAAAACAGCACAAAGTCCTGAAGCAGAGCAGTGCTGTGCAGAAAAAGCTGCCATGCACATCTTCATGAGATTATTAGCCAACTGGGACCCTGACCAAGTAGGAGTGGAAGCCTCCCATCTGTCCATTCTTCTAGTTCTCCAAGGCTTATCTGCTTGTGACAATCAAGGCTACCACCCTGAGGCTAGTGGTGTCAGACCAGTATGATCTGACAGCTGGGGTGCCACCCAGGTCAGTGTTGGTATGACTTTCAGCCCGAGAGCAGAGCTCTATCAGGGTCCTGGTGTCTCACAGTCCTTGGACTGAGACCTGTCCCCACTGTCACACAGGATAAGGTGAGGGATAATATGCAAGGGGCTTACCGGAGCCTGGCTGCAAGAGCAAAGCTGTGTCTGCTGGAGCTGCTATATGTGCTCCAGTCTGCTACCTGAATACTAAGAGAATGCTAAGAGACACTGAATATGCTGATGCTGAGGTGGGATTGATCCACTGAAAGGCGAGTGGCAGGCTGCCACACTCTAACTTCATTTATCTGATGATCTCTTTTCACCTAGAGCAGCTGTAGCCACAAAGGCCACGCTGCTTCCTTAAAAACTCTCAAGTAGCCAGATGTTTAGGTGGTATTTTCTGATACGGGCTCAGAAACCTGCAGTGGATATGGCCACCAGCAGATGAACAGCACAGGTGCTCAGTGGGGTGATCTGATGTTCATAGGAACGTGTGGCATCAGGTGCAGAAGTGAAATCAGGGAGAGGAGCATTAGACCACACACTTTGCTACATGTGACGGCCTTGAGGATGTCTAAGGTCAGAACTGGGTCAAAATGAGAGGAAAAAATAGAAAGATGAGAAAGAACTGGCAAACTGCATCTTGTAATTGACTGATGACAGCTAAAGAAAAGGCTTCTGCTTATTCCATGGGAGGATGTGGAAGGCATGTCTTGACTAATGTGAGTCAAGCCTCATGTTTGGAACTGGGATTTGACCTGCACCTATGATAAGGCTAATGGAAGAGAAATCCTTGGCTCTAGGCCTTTGTGACTCAAAACAGCTCAGACTATAAATGGACCTGTGCTCTACTACCTGAAGGAAAAACCATAAGGTGTTTTTTTGGGTTACCTGAAGAGAGATTTGAATTCCATGGTGCTGAGCAAGCAGCAGTTGCTTTATTCGAAATATTTCAGATCGACAGTCTGGGTTTCTTGTCTCTGAACACAGAGTACTCTGTTTTTGCTGAGGGCAGCAGCAAGCAATCCCACTCACCTCTGTAGCACAAGGGTGGCCTTGGCTTTGGCCATCAGCAGCTGCTGCAATCTGGGCTTGTGAATCCCTCTGACAATGGCTTGGTTGAAGAAATACCTGCTGCATCTTCTCCTCATTCCTGCCCAGCTGTTTCTAGGTGCAAAGTGCTGTTCCTCAGAACGTCACACATGTTTGTGGTAGTTTGCTTTTTGCTCCTGCTTTGCATCAAAGAAAGGCATAAATAAGAAGAATCATCAGGCTGAATACACTCCAAAGACTGGATAGAGGGACCAAAAGAAAGAGGAGTGCAGTGAGGAAGGCAAATCAAATGCCATGGAAATAGTCACTCTGCAAAGCACCTGTGAAAAGCTTAATATGCAAATTAAAACAATCAGAGACTCCATACCAAGTTATTTGACTAAAAGTGACTTTTGGAAGGTAGGGATGGAATGGTTTGGGACTGTTCAGATCTGTCTGGGTGCATTTCAGTTGGATGCAGAGACGAACCATTTGTCTCAAACTGTAGATGCCCAAATTCCTTTTTTTTTTTTTTAAGTTATACTTTTCTTAATAGGCTTAGAATAACAGCTAAAGTGAATCTTAGTGGGTTAATTCAACTCTTTACATATAGATGAGCTTGAACCAAACCTTAGAGTCAAACATCTGTGAGCTTTGGGGAACTCCAGGTTCGTGCTTTGCAGCTGAAACTCATCTTGGTTTTAACTACACTTTTATGACAGATGCCAAAACTTCCCATGAGCAATTTCTCCCTTCTCCCACACTCAAGTCAAAGCAGAATGTCACTGCAGCTTCATGATGGAGCTTTTTTTCACTTGATTTTTTTTTACACAGTAACTTCTGGCCTTTTGTGAAAAGGTTGTAATCCAAACTGCCCTTGAATGTAACCTGAGATAATTCCCTGCTTGTGCATCTCCTCTGCTTGAACTGCAAAAGGTAATCAGTGTCTCTTCTGAATTGTTTTTCTTTCATTTTTCCTTTCCCCTGCTTGATCTTATTGTACTGAATTCTGACTTGGTGTGAGTTAGAGGTGGGTATCAGATCTAAGTACATAGTAATTTGGCTTCTGACCTGGTAACCTTATTTTATAGCATGTTGTATAATGGAACCTCATGGAACATGCTGATATAGGTTAATGTAAGGGGCCAGGTGCATATGCTTGTTAATCAGCTTAAATATCCGTTCAGTATCTCTTGATGCTATTAATGTGTTTATCCTTCATTTAATAAGCAGCAGGGAGGAGGACTAAAATAAAAAATATGAACTAATAAAGGAAGGCTGAAACTAGTATATAACCTTAGAAAGTCCCTTGCAAACAAGTAATAAAAGAAAGGAAATGGCAAAACCAAAGAACCTCTCCCAGCTGATTGGATCTGCAGGTTAAATTCAAATCCTGTAAATGGATTCTCCAGTGTATTTATACATATTTACATAGATATGGCATATATACCAACCTTTATAAGCCCACAGGACTCCAGGAAAACCTTTCAGAAGGTTTGTGCCTCAGTATATACACAGTTAAAGCACCAAACTTTTGCTGTTTGGGTTTTTTTTCTAGGTTCCTACTCTTTGACCTTTGGAAGTTCATATGCCCCCCATCATCCTTGTGCCTGAGTGCCTTGCAGATGGCAATAGTCTTGTCCTCACAGCCACCTTGTGATGTGAAGGGAGATATATATTCCTGTCTCCCCAAAGACACGCTCACTAGGATCACATAGAAGATCTCATTGCTGCCATTTATTGTCACTGTTGGCTCCTCTGTTATTTATTTAAGTCTTTATTTAATCTCAAATATTTTTGGTTGTTTCTTTTAATCATTTAAAGTATTGTTTACTCTCTTCCTTCTTTTGCCATATCCAGGGTTTATTGCCCTGCTTGAGCTTGGCTCTTTGGAGCATGGACTAACCCTACGAGGGAGGTTGCCTATTGAAGCGCTTCAGCAGCACCTGTGCACTGGGTGGCATAAATGAAGGTATTCTTCTAAAGTCAGGTACAAGAGACATGATTGTTAAATCCGGGACCTCGGGGGGTTTCTAAGAGCATAGCTGAGTCAATTTAATTAAACTGTGATTATCTTTTTTTTTTTTTCCCCTGCTCCTCCCTTCACTCCTCATACCAGGCTCAATTAACATAATGCAAGACTTTTGGTGGGCATTGCCTTGGCTTAAATGAGACATCTACTGATTCAGCTCTGTCACTTAGGAGAAACAGTTGCTGTCAGCAGATTACTTTACCTACCACTTACTGAGATAATCTTAATCACAGGTTCATTATTTCATTATATTTCAAGTATTTGCAAGAAATACCAATGTTTCATATTTCTGGTTTTCTTTCATATTTCTTTTCATCTTTATTGCTTGTTTCTGTTAGCAAATATATTTTATTGTCCTCATTGCAAAGGAAATCACCCACTATTTTGGCTCATCTTCTGTAGGATCAGTCATGCTGGCAGGGTGACACACAACGGCAGTGAAAGCACAAGACATTTTTTCCAGGCCACTTCTCTGCTCTTTTGGATCTAGTTCCAAGTTTCTTACTGCCACAAAAAAAAAAAAATATTATTAATATATTGTGATTCTTGGCACTTGTTGAACACGCTGTTGGTGCTGAACAAGTGACTTTCCTTCCACATGGCATGTGGAGCTTCAGAGCCAGGCTCCCATTCCTCCGTGTACATGTCAGATCAGTGTAAATATGTTGAAGCCAAATAATGACATAGTTTTCTGTAGTTTCTCAGGATTAGGTGCTGTATGACTGCAGTGAGAAACCAGCTCACAATGTCTGCCTCATCTAACAAATATTTCCAGTAGCACCAACAGAAGAGAACGGGCAGAGAAGTGGCGGTGCTGAACTCACTGGCAGATCCCTGGCACTGCTGTGCTTGTGCAGGTTTTGCTTCCTTATCCAGTTCCTGCTAGATCTTTAATTTGTTTAGCATACAGCAAGTCTCATTATTTTTAATAGGAGCTGCTGAGAAGTGAGTGATTTTGAAAATCTGCCTGTACATGCTTAATGAACGTGCTCGAGGGAAATCAAACATTTGGGATTCCTATTGAAATTCCTCACTGAACCCCAAAGACTTTTTCTAAGCAGAAAAAACAGTTACTTCATGCAGAAAATATGTTTTCCATGTGCCTTGCTTTTTCTCCCCCGGATCCCTTTCTCAGTTGCTATGTGAGTGTATTTTCACTGGGTTTTTAACATATTTCACCTGTATTTTACTGCATTTTACTGCCCAAGGTGCAGTGGTAGAAGAAGAAAACTATATTGCAAAATCTGTACGTGGTATGGCACTGGTGCAACTCGTCCGAGCTACTCCCATTTGTGAATCCAAGACAGATGCTGGAAGTACCCATTTATACCACAGGGAAGTACCTAAAGTCTAATACCTGTTCCAGCAACTGACACAGTTTTACACAAGGGCTTTTTTGCCATTTGGCAGAGATGGGAGTTTTTTCTGGTCAGGACAAAAGGCATCTCAAGCTATGGATCACCTACACTGTACTGCTTTCCACAGACCCCATGTTTTATCTCACTGGGACTCCTCATGACCCACTCCTGGTTTTCCTTCTTCATTAATTACTGAGAGAAGGGGAAAGGAGGGCACCACTGTGTGCCAGGCTCGGGCACTTTCCAGTACAATGCCTAGGAGGGCAGTAGATAGTCTCCTTTCCCTGTTGTGACTACGATGTCCTCAGGAGATAATGCCAACCATTGTTCTCCAGTAAAACTTCTGGTGCCTCCAGTGAGATCATCATCAGTGGCCTCTGGTTCTGTGAAGATACCAGAGCAGTGAAATGACGTTGAATGCTGCTGCACAGCAGCAAAAACCCTGCTCTCCTCAAACACATTTGAGCCTTGCCTGGCTGGTCTGTGCCCTGCCATCACTGCGATTGCCTTGTTTTGACATAGCCAGAGTGAGGAGGAGCTGTCTGTCTGTCTGTCTGTCTCCTACGTGAATCACTGTCCTTTCACACCTGCCAGGAGCATCTTTCTTCAGGGCTTACCTGTCCTGGTGGTGATCTCAGTGGAAGGCATGAGTCACTTCCAGTGCTTGTGAGTCATCCAGCCTGGTCTGAAGATTTAGATAAGAGCATTGTGGAAGAATTGCGGTGTGTAACAGAAAATTCTTGAATTAATTCCATTAAGAGGGTGCCATTATCGTTGTGCTATAGAAATGGCTTTAAGATTTTATAGAGAAAGTATTATTATCTATGAAATTCCATACACCTTTGACCTCACTAAAGCCCTAGCTTCATTTGGGATTGTTTGTCACATTCTGGGGCCGTCTTTCATACAAGGAATCATACAAGGGTGTTTAATTTAGACTCCTTGCAGCTGAACTCTCAGATGAGCTCCTCCCTCCTGGTTTACATGATCTTGAACCGAAGTGATTCGGTTTTGATTTAAGCAGAGCCTGGATTTTAGCTTCAGACTCTTGCATCAATCTCTGATGAGAACCTTGAACCACTTGACATATAACCCCTGAGTCTGGCCTACCGTTTTAGCCATTCAAAGGGCTTTCCATTGGCAAAGTCCAGCATATGGGCTTCCTGTTTGTTTTTTAATTCAAGCTGGCCTAGAAAAATGATAAAACCAGACTGAAATAACAAAGCTACTCCTCTTGTTTTACTTGCAGATCTGAGAAACAGCTAAGTAAATGTCAGCCAGATTTAATTCAAAAAGAAAAATAGCCTTCTATCTTAGGCGCCAAACTTCACTTTGAATAATAATGGACCCCTGAAATTGCTGCTAGACTCTAGCAGTAAAAACAAAAAAAAGAGGGGGGGAGAGTAGGAGCAGGTACTATGATTGTAATTCAGTGAACTAGTACTTTAATTGATGAATTACACAATAGAGAGAAGCTCTGGGTAGCTAATGAGTGAGTGATGAAATTGGATCTGTATTTATGAGAGAGGCAGCAAAGACAAACAGCTTTCTTCTCTTGTGTTTGTGTGTGTGATCACTTTGGGGGGAAAGAAAGTCGTTCTCACCTTCCCAGGTTATTCATTACATGTCTGAAGCTTGCCTAATTGCACTCTGAGAGGTTATCAATTCTGACAAACCAGTCTTTAAGGCAGACTGAGATTTTTCTTCCAATCAACTTTCCCAGTGGCTCGAAATTGTTAATATTTATTAATGAAAGGAAGTCAAGGCAGGAGAAGAAAATTAATCAGTGAGCTAACAGTGGGGGGAAAAAAATCCTGTATAACTGCTAGTTTTTGGTATTGTTAACTATTCACCAGAAGTACGCTAACACTGTCTGTGCCTCACCCAAAAGAGTGCTTGTGATAAATGTGGTGCCCAGAGTAGGTCCAACGATAATGGCAAAAATAAAGAGCATTTTCTCTTGGCTAATTGCATAGTATAGGCAACTCAGGTTATAATTTTATCTGGGCGTATTTCAGTGAGAGGAATGCATAATTTTTTAGCTGTGATGTCTAGCTTTGCTGCCATGACATGTCAGAAGGAGAGATAAGGGCTATCTTTGAACATGTTTTAATGGAAAGCCTATGGGCTAGACTGCAGCCGACACTGGATTAGATTGCAGTTAAGTGTGTGTGCCTGAATGGCTTTGGTCATCCTTGCCAATGCTGAATTCAGTATAATGGGATGATTTTGACACAGCAAGGACTTGAGGACTGGCATGTTTTCAGAGCTTTATATTCTGCCTGAACTGCCACACTTCTATCAGTATCACTGGGTGTTGAGCAACTAAACCCAACCCTTCTTGATTTGAAAGTCTGTTCCTGAGTGTCATGGTAGATTTATAGTTTACTACATGCCATAGCAGAAGGTTATATCCAGGGCATGATGTCTGTCTGTAATCAGCCAGAAATACAGATGCTGGGATCTCTTCACAGCTGCAATAATATTCCTGTAAGATGTAGTATGTGAGACCACTCATGTCAGCTCCATAGATCACAGTCCCTGAAACAGGATGCCAGATCAGATTCCTGATTCTGTCCCCTTGGATCTGAGCGTGCTCAAACTTTCAAAAACCTTGCCCTGGGGGAGAGGGAGGGTGAAAACTAAGCCTTAAGATGCTGCGTTCTCTTCTCTTTAATCCTCTCACCTTCATTACTGAGCCTCTGCTGGAGAGTTGGTGCTGTGTCCCTGACCTCTTTGTTCTTTCTGCTTCAGCTTTGTACTCTCTTCTGAAAGCTCTGTGTGTTTATTTACTTGTCGAGTTTTGGCAATTCCCTACCATGCCATGTGTGATTATGGTAAAAATGAGTTCAGGAGAAACTCATTTAATAGGCTTTTTTTTTTTTTCTGATTGATAATTAATTTGCCCTGAACAGAATAAAAAAATAGAGTATGACTTTAAATAACTTATGTTCCCTATCAATTTTTAGGCAAATACATAATTTATATTATGGGGAAAAGTCACAGGGAAGAAAAATTGCAATTTTCCATTGTGTATGAAAATATTTCGCATAGCTCATGAGAAGTGACACAGGATAACAGAAACTGAGTGCCAAGGCCAGTGAAAAATGCCTGAATTTGTTTAAACTTCTCTTGCTGGAAGGTCAGGCTGTAAAACAAACACATGCTGCCCTGTCAGGTCACTCCTCAGGATTCCACATTGCTAATTTTGCTTTAGAATACCACCGAGTAATACGACTTCTGTTAATTCTGCTTCCTAAAGGTCAGGCTGATATCTCGCTCCTAAGTGTTGCATAACACGATTTCCTGAGTTCTGGACTGGGTCAAATGTTTCTGGATGGTCAGAAAACATCTCAAAATGAAGACTAAATTCCAGACTGGATGGAGAGATAAAGCTTTTCTGTAAGTTAGTGGGCCTTACTTGTATGTTACTTAGAACAGAATGTTCAATGCCATTTTGCGGAGATTCTGCCTCTTTGGCTGGCTGGATTTCATAGTTTTGAGGTTTCCTGCTTAGCTGCTCTACCACACCAGCCATCCTTCCTCATCTTCCCAACTTTTCCTCCATGCAGTTCGGTTCTTCCAAGACGGCCAGCGAGGCGATTTGGAAGCTGATAAATCCTGGCACAAACGACCTTTGCAGTCAGCCCCTGGCCTGGCAGGAAGGAACTCATCACAGGGATCCCAACACCAGCAAGTCTCAAGCACAGTTTGCAGCAGGAGTTCAGACTTGCATGTGGCCTTGACTTTCTTCTCATGGATATGACATCTGATTATTTTTACACACAGGTTGCAAAGTACCAATCTTTTTTTATTTTCTGTCTAGAGCCTGATGTATTTAACAGCTTGGAGAATGAAAACAATGCCAGCTACATCTGCACCTCTTAGCCACGTAGGAGATACTCTCCAACACAAACATAGTCATCTATATGTGGAAAATCTGTTCTCAGTCTCTCATGAGGAAGCAGCAGTGCACAAAAGTTAAGGGAAAGATCCTTTCAGCTTCAGCAGTTCTAATCCAAACCATTCAAAGCGCCCCAAAGGAACATTATTCCATTCATTTAACTTTTACCTGAGCACTGGCGAGCTTCCAGAGGCCTGTCCTGAGCTCTGCCATGGATTGCTTTGCAACCTGGGAATCAGGTACGTGTTGAAAAGGTGTTTGGATCTGCAATGACTGCACATGTTCAGCTCTAAGAGCAGAGCTGGAAGGATGAGCAACCTAATAACTGGTTTTCCTTGCACCAGGACATGTGGGAAGATATTTTTTGTTCAAATTTACCAGCGAAAAGGAGAAAATATGCTGAGATTCTGGGAAGCTTCTGCCTGGAACTTGAAAGTGTGAGACTCTCCAGTAGACAAAAAGCAGAAATATCAGCAAGCTCTAAAGGAATTAAATCACCTTGGCTGGGCTGGACTCAGATTTACGGTGTGGATTCATCTCTGCTGGATGAATCCAGGGAGCCAACTTGAGCACATTCCTCACCTAGCACGTTGTAGCATCTCACCTCACAGGCAGAAAGGTCCAGTGCTGCCCTTTAGCCCTGTCTGCCCAAGGTTCAAGCCTGTGTCACCCCAGAGCTTACCAATGGCATTCTCTTTGTGCACAGGACCCCTCTCCGGCAGTGTAAAATTGCTGGGATAGATTACAGCAGTTTCTCCTCCTTTCCACAGCAAACCTCTACGCAGGTTGGCTGTCCCTTCCTGTTGCTCCCACCAGTAGCCAAGTGACATGAACTGTGGTGTGACTAAGTTGAAAAGCTCCTTTCTGCAGGCAGGAAGGCATTTGTGATTATCTCTCACTTGGGCATATTGCTTCAGTGACTTTTTAGGAGGTCTTGAGAAATCGGCCTGGAATTTCCAAGTGTTTGTTGGATGAGGAGCGTCGTGGCTGGTGAGGTTCCCGAGGACAAAGATTGCTGCACCAGGGAGCAGCCGAGGACCTAAAGGTTAAATCCCCACTGGCTGTAGAAGACCAAGAATGAAATCCCAACAGCTGTATAGAATGCCATCTTTCTCCAGACTATTGAGCAAACAAACCACTTTCCCAGCAGGGCACCTTAGACTGCATTCTTCCCCGGCAGTTGTTTGTGCGTGGGCTCTGTGTGTCTCCCTGTGCCCCGTGGAGGACAGGCTGAGGATGCTTTATGCCTTCACCTGGGAGTGACTGATCCTTCTGTGACTCTGAGCTATGCATTGTGCTTCTGGGGGCGATGTGAAACACCAGTGCTTTTCACCCAGAGATTAAAATCTTCACACTGGACTCTTTGCCGTGACACTTTTACAGCCTAGCTGTGGGCAATTTACTGATATGGATTAAATCCTCTATTTTATTAGAATTCCCCCTTTTCAATGCTTTAAGATTTTATCCCTGAAGGGACTGTTTTGATTTTCCTTTAAGTTTGGCCAAGAATTAATGTATGTGTAAAGTTCCAGCAAATACATTCTGGTTTTCCTCCAAACTGCCAAGTGTGAGAGGTCTGCCACAGGGAACAAGCAGCATGTGGTGTCTGGTTGGGGCACTGGACTGAACGCCTCAGACAAGGGGAAGATGATTCCAAAGCAACATGTAATCTTCACAACCCCCAAACTTCTGGGAAACTTAGAATCCCTGTGTTGCAACCAGCTCCCATGCCACTCCAGAGCGGAGCCGTGGCTGCTCTTGCATATCTGAAGGTCTTGTGATTTTACACAGTTTGGGATACAAACCAGCACAAAATACAGTTCATGGCTTGGTACCTTTTACAACTTGATGTGCATCTGATGGCTTTCATTTCATTGCTTCTGTGAATATTAAAAACATATATTTTTTTTAATGTGAGATTGTATGCTGTTGATATCTGATGCACATCCCTGAAAAGCATTTTCTTTTAAAATCAGCTGGCAAAAGCCTTTTGGGGGGGAGAAAATGGGCGAGTGAGAACACTTATCCGAGGTGGTTCTTACAGATTAACTACTTGGAAAGAAAACAGCCCTGCGTGGTGTCTTGACTTGAAAAGATGCAGAGCCCTCGCACACACGAGACTTAGATTAACCTCCACGGTGACATTAGTAACTATGTCCTGTTACACATTATAGATTTTGCTTTGGTCTGTGAATTCTGTAGAATGGCACTCTCTGTTGATTACCAAAGGCCGCTTGCCCTCTACCATCACAATACTATCCCCATACTGAGTTGATGGCATTTTAGGAATAGCCAGGCAGGTCAGATTGACTTGTGGCTGTTGTCCATCTGAACCTTGGGGTTTTAGATAGTGCTGCTCATATCTGTAGCACCTGTCTGTCTGGCTTAACCTCACCAGCACTAACACAAGCCGCTAGAGACTACAAACTCCTTTCCATTCTGGGTTGGATTTTCTGCTTGGCAAGGCTGTGTGGATACTGTCAGTGTGGGTTTATCAGTGCTCCCTCACTCAACATCGCACTCCAAATGGGTTTTTTCTCATAAAAGGCCCTTCCAAAGTAAAGTCAAGTGAAGCCCAAAGCCCTCTAACTTTATTGTGTGACTCTGTGTTGTTCTAATTATAGGTGAACAATGTATTTTACTATCTGCTGGCAGTTCTCTTATAAATTGGTAGGAAAGCTCACTTCATTCCAAAGCTTGTCATTCAAAGTTTAGTCTAAAAGCAATTTATTTGAAAACAGTATTTCCAGATGTTTTCCTGAAGTGAAGAACCATTTTTTATTAAAACCAAATAAATACCTGAAACAATAATGAATTCTAAGTTGTGTCTAGTTCATTGCATGGTGTTTCTTTCCTCTTTCAAACAGCAGAAGTGAACCAAGTGCACATCTCAGTGATTATATTGGCACTTCAGGCTTGGAAAGGCTTGTGAGCAGGGGAGCTGGAGGTGGCTGGGGTGAGCTGGCAGAGCAGGGCTCGTCAAAGTGTGCACATCATCAGCTAGGCAAATCCTAAAGGGATGCCTGACTTCAGCCCTGCTGACTCAGGGAAAGCAGCAGGCTGTTAAACATCCTGCTCTGCCTTTAGGCTGTGCTCATGACCATAAGATAGTCACCTAGTTTATCAGAAAAGGGGCACAAAAAATTAATACCCATTCTGAACACATCTTGTTCCCAGCAAACTAACAAGGCTGCATAACCACAGTCATGAAACTGTGGCCAAGAAGATGCCTTCTTCCAAAAATGTGTGTTATTCCTTGCAGTGGCTACCTCAGCATCCCTGAAGGGAAGAGGCCTGAGGCTTACTAGGTTCTTGTGACCTAATGGTGGTTTGAAGAGTACTTTCTGTAGCAGGTCTTGCTTTATGCATTAGTTAAATTGAGCACAAAATTTGCAACAATGGAAAAAAAATTCATTACCACTGTCTCCCAGTTTTCCCATGGCTGGATACTTCCCTACATCAGGCTGATACCTCAATGTGAGAAGAATGGGAAAGCCTTTCCTCTTTTCCCTTCCCTCACCCCCTTCTCCCACTGCCCCCATTAGCTGAGGACTCAGACCTCCTTTGCCCCTTTGTGGAAGAAAAGGGCACGGTTTTAGCCTGTGAGTTTTGCTGAAATGAAAGTCACTCGTGTGTGAGGAGCAGCCATATGAATGTAAATCACAAAATCACAGACCATGTAGGGCAGCCCAAATTTGCCATGGCTTTGGAGCCAGGAGGGGATTTCAGTAGCTGGGAGGAGAACAGAGGACCTTCTGTCCCAACAGGAACCCGTGTGACCAGTTTTGTCCTGGGGGCAGAGGTGGTGGCCCAGCTGCAGCAGAGGAGGGAGGTGCAGGCAGGAGCTGGGATGTGTCTGCATCACAGAGACAGCCTGGCAAAGCCAAGGTCTTATTAGTCTGTTTTACAGGTGTCCGTGGAGGTTCAAGAGCAAACATGCCAGTATTGCAACTAACCCACGATCCTGTTCTTTTTTTTCACACAGGTTGCTGCCTGATTTTGTAGCATTATGAAGTATTTGTGTATTTATGCGAGTGAGGGCTCAAGAAACATGTCATTCAGTGACTGCACGCCATGGTGGGAGACAGGATGGCAATCCAGGGCAGACACATTTCCATATCTGGGTACAAAGCTCTTGCATAGAAATATTTATCTCTCTTTGCCTATCAAGGAATTCGCATAAATAAGTGTCGATTTCAGAATGGTAAATATTTTTCAGGTTACCAAATATTTACAAACAGCAGAATATACATTTAAGGCAGCTTTAAGAAGAGGCTTAGTCAAACACTTGCCATTTTTAAGTTGGGTTCTGACAAATTGTGAGTGGCCAGTACCTTTAGTCTCACTTGCTGTGAGATAACAAGGGATTTTACTGAAATTGGTTCAGTTTGTAGCTGAAAACAAGTGCCAACAAATATTCATATGCTTCACTTCTCCTTCTTAATGAAAACAAAGGAAGCAAAAAGCCCTTCTAGATATTTTGTAGCACTCTTAATGTTTATAGGAGGCTGAACAGTCTCAGCATTGCCCATACGAAGTGCTGGAGTCTTGGCTGCTATTTGCAAGGACGTTTTGCTGCCCTCTGAGTCCCTATAAATGCCCTAATTTTCTGAGGCCCCTGTGCCCCCAGGCTCCAGCTGATGCTCAAAGCAGGTGTGTTGACTGCTTTGTGCATCTGAGAAGCAGGTTCTTTATTCAGGCACTGATTCCTACAGTGACAGGTACCCTATGAGCTAATTTGTTTAACATGTTTTAGATATGATGACCTAGCTGTCTGGCCACCACCTACTTTGTCCTTGGAAAGGCACTAAAGGCACTTACGGCATGTGTGTGGAAAAATGATATCACTGCAGAGAGTCAGGCTCCACAGTTTGGTGGCCATCCTGGAGAAGGAGATGGGGATGGAGGCACCGTGCCTCAGGCTGCTCAAGTGCTCGTGGTCAGGCACTGCACGTGCTGCTTCTACAGGGCTTGCAGAAGAGAGCAGCGAAGGGAGAGGCAGCACAACTAAAATCTGTTTCTGAAGATCTGGCTGTACAGATTGACAAGCCAATGACTTCCTCCAGAAATATACATTAATTTTTGTAGTGGTGACCTCAGTTTCCCTGAAAGGAAGAGATCTGGGGCTTAGTAGCCAGATGTGTTTCTGAAGAAGAAGCCAGAGAGAATGGCAGTTTTAAGAGCACTCTCAGAATGGGCCCTGCTTTCTTCACTGAGTTGCACACACAGTTCCAACAGTGGAATAAAATTAACAATTAATCTTGTTTTCATCTCACCACCACCACAGTTCCTAGAGACAGAGCCTTTTGTGTCTAGGTGTGTTGGTTGGGTATGCAGAAGTATCCACATATTAAGTAGTGTGGGATCAAACAGAAGGCAGATAGTGAATCCCTCTGCAAAGAAACAGCCTGTCAGTGACTGAACAGTCTTAAAGCTCCCTGTAACTGTACTGAACAAAGCAAATGCCTCCAAGACATTTTTGTCCAGCTCCTGATAAGATAGCATGCTGTATGCTATGTTCAAAAGGAGAATGTTTTCTCCCGAGTCAGCTTTTAGAGAGAAAAATAGTTGCTTCCATTTTTTTCCTTAGAGCAGCTCAGATGGAAGGAATGAGATCTTGGCAAGTCTGTAGAAAAGGGTGGGGTGTCCTAAAGAGAACACTAAAATGGAAAAATTGACTCCCTTGAATTGAATTGAAATGATTCCATTATCATTTGGATATGATATAACTCGGCAAATTCCTTCTGTTTTCATAATCCTGGCAATTGTTACATTTCTCACTGTAAAGAAGAGAATTGTAAGACAGAGTTCCCTGAAAATCCCAGAAAGGTCTTTACATTAAATGTAAGCAAATCATGGCTTTGGGGTTTAAATTCTGACTTTTGTTTGAGGGGGTAAAAAAAGGTCGCCCAAGAGATTTCTCAGCTTTCCACTCTGGAAGAAGAAATTCTTTGGTGGGTCTAATTTTTCTAAAAAATCAGCTAAAGCAAGAACAATTAACTAGGTCTGGTTTTATATAAGCATTAATGATAGCCTCCCTCTTCTGATCACTGTTACCTTTGTCACCAGAATTGTGTGGATGTGTAGGAAAGAAATTGTGATCCCCATCTTCATGTTACCTCCTGGGAGATGTGCCTGTCTTGGCAGTGACAGCAGATGGGAGCCACATCTCATGAAAATGGCTCTGAGGAATGCCCACAGCAGGAACAGATCAGAGGTCCAAGCTCTGGAGAAGCCCCTTCTGCAGACATTTTTCTCTCCTGTGGGTTTGGGCTCAGTGGGACCAAGCTGGCAGCGCAGTTTTGCTCTTCAGCTTCCCAGACTCTGCTGTTAATGCTGGTTTCATCAACAGCATCTCATGCTGGCTGCCTCCCTTGTTATTTCTTCCCATAGGATTTCTGAGACAGCTGCTTACACCAAACTCAAAATAATGTAAAATACTTTAGACTCAGTGACAGAATGAATCCCACGTACTTCTTCAGGGGACAAGAGTCTAAGGACCAATCTTTCATTACTTGATATGTAATTATTTTTCATGCTTTTCAAATGCAGCAAAATTCAAATCTTCAGATGAGAATAATCATTGAATCGTAGAATCAGATGGGTTGGAAGAGACCTCTGAGATCATCAAGTTGAACCCTTGATCTTAATTTTGTAACTAAGAAGCTTTGAAGTCGGGTATGAATGAGAAGCCAGGGAGCACGAACATTTCAGTGCAAGGCCCCTAATAAAGAACTATATGGGAAAATTATAAACTGCTCTAAGACTTCATGTAGCACTTGAATTAGGGCAATCTCTGAGCATTTTCATGAAACATTTATTATAGCTGTGGTGAGGGGGATCCGGGAAGTGAGAAGTTTTAGATTTGGACAACAGCTCCTGATCAATCCAGAAGAAAATCCAGTTCCTCCTTGTTCCTTGATTAGAAGTAGTATCAACCATTTCTGCTTCCACTGGTGGCTTCTTTTGTGTTGGCATCTGTCTCCTTAAATCAGACACACGTTGAGGACGCCAAGCAGTGGCTGCTAACGGAGCCTGTCTTTGCAGCCACAACCACCAAAGGGCACACAAAAAATAGGAGCTCGCTTCCACTCCTGTTCTTGTCTCATGGAGGATACAGCTGGTGCAAAAGAGAAAAATAAGCAGCTCTGGAGACTGGCAAAGTAGATGTGATTTTCTGCTACTAAAGTGAGACCTCTGGAGCGGTGGAAGCCGAGGAAGAGCTGGCAGAGACAGTGTGTCCCTTGGGGGCTCGAGGAGGACAGCTGCCATTACAGCTTGGGCTTAGCAGTGAATGCAAGTTATCCCAGGGAGTCCCACTGCCTTCTGAAACAGACTGGTCAGCAAAACTCTCACCTCTGGAGTGGCGGAAGAGTTACAAATTTCAGAATCAATGCTCTGAAAACCCAGAGATAGCAAAGTGCAGCACTCCTCTAGCAGTTTGAAGCCCTTTCCCCGCAGCCAGCGCTAGCCAGCGATAACCCTCTGGCTGGCTTGTGCCCATTGTATTAGTCAGAGGACAGCTGTGCTCACAAGGAAGCACGGTTTGGATAAGATAAGCTGTGGCTGGGCCACGTTTCTGTGCCAGCTGGGAGAGCCCTGCTGTCTCACCTGTCCACATGTGAGCAAACAGCCCCAGGTGCCTGGGAAGGAGCTCCAGCGTGTGCCTCCTCGCTGTGCTGCAGAGCAAAGGTGGAGGCAGCGGCAGCTCCCAGCAAACTTCTTGCCATGGGGAGTTGATCACAGCAAAACAGGAAACAAGTTTGTGTGGTAAGACAAAACTAGCGTTAGAAATTGCATTGCTTTGCCTGCTTTTCCCTATCTATCTCTTGCCCCCTGGCATTAAATGGAGTTTTCAGTTGTGCTTCAGAGCGCTCAGTGTGTGTCACTTGTAACTTAGCAAGCAGGAGGAATCACAGTCCTGGGCTGTATCCCAAAGTCTGAGCCAGTTTATTCCAGAGTTACAGCAATCAAAAGCAATGCAGAGATGAGTCTTTCCTTCTGCATCAGCTACCGCTTCCCCTCCCCTTGGCCCAGCCCATCCATCTAAGCTATTCACAAGTGAAATGCTGTCGATGTCATGGTGTCTTCCCCTGCAAATCCAACTGATAGCACCTGCTTTTTGGGCAGACCAAGATGAGCCATGGCTCTTGTCCATCCAGGAGCCTCTGTGGCCTTGTTACACGGGATGTGAATATTCAGGAAATACCTCAGCTCTCATCATTTGTACTGCTGACTTGATCATCTCACCCATTTGGTGCTTTTCTTCTCTCATCTGCTCTCAAAATCGTTGTACGTTGATCTCTTGTCCCTTCCAGCAAACATCCATGTATCTACTTTATTTGTTTTTTTTAACAATTGGTTGAGCGACTTTTTTACTTTTTATCAACCTTAATTCATATATTTACAAACGAATCGGAGCAGATGGCAGCACTGTGCTTTTTTTATTTGTTTGTTTGTTCCACTTCCTGCCAAGGGTGAGATGTGGAGTGACACAGGTTGGGTGTAGGTCAGGTTCAAGAGGTCGTGCCTGTCCCCTTGAGGTACCACCTCACATGCAAAGCTGGCAGGATAAATGTATGTGCCAGGCAATCCATCTTTTCTGTGAGCAATGAGCAGGTTCCTGTTTAGAGAGCTTTGCTCTGGGTTCTTTGTTATAAACACTTAATTACTCATGTGAATTTTCCTTCATGAAAAGGAGAGCACATGACAAGCCTGAGAAGAGGTGTCAAGCCATTAGGACTGTCTGAACAAGGTCAGAGCTGAAGTTTGACTTCAGAAAGGTCTCTTCAAGCCTAACAACCTTAAAGAAAGCTCTTCTATGGTTTGTGTAGAGGGAAACTATATGTGTATGTGGCTCAAAGACCACAAAAACAAATCACTCAGCATTCATCTCTCATCCCTATCACCCAAGAAGGTAAATAAGATTTCAGGACAGTCTGGATAATTGTAGTTTGGAGAAGGATCCCTGAATATCACAAAACTAGGGCTTTATTCTAATTGCAAGAAAATTACATCACATAAACAAAAAAATTGCCTCTTATTTGCCAGTAAATCTGAGTAAAACCCTTCATTTCCCTACCCCTGCTCCACTGAATGTTGCACAGTAGTTGGATAGTCTGCATCCTGCTCTGTGTAGAAGGATAAAAACTGAAAGAATAGAACTGGAAAGATGATTAACTGAACACTTGTTCTGAAAACTTACTCATTATTTTAGAGAATCACGGGAGATGCCAATTTTAGAAGTGCCAAGAGTTATGGGTGGGCAGCAGAAAGCCATGGAGAAAAAGTAAACCAACAGAAGAGCATTTGATAAACAGCAGATATAACGCCTTGAAGAATAACTTGCAAATTATGTTTGCTTTAAGCTTAGTTCTTGTTAACAAAGAGATTATTTTGGTGATTTGGCGCCTGATGAATTAGGAGAACTCACTTAACTAACATTCCAAGCCAAGCGGCTGGCAGGTGAGAGATGAGACAGGCCTGCCCTCAGCCACTGATTTACTCCCTCTCTATAAATAGTGTTTGAAATGTATGAGGCTTTATTTGCCTGCTTTGCACAGCCACGCTGCGCCTGCTGTACAAACTGGGTCCAGATGAGTGTCTGTAGATGGGCAGGTTCCTTGCTAGAACAAGGCCATTATCTCAGTACAATGCTACAAACAAATGGTCTAGGAGATGTCAAACCTTGGGTCACTGAGATCAGGAAATGAGGCCTGGCCAAAGGTTGCTTATAGATGAGAGACCTCCAGGTTGTCTCTCCACCACGTCTGTCAAAATGCCCTTACACAAAGCCTAAAGAACAGGTCCTTCTCCGAGGTTTTGCCTATTTTAAAATCAGGTTTTCTAATTTGGTAGAGCTGCTTTCTGCCCTGCCTGTTGAGTCTGATGATGAGAAGTGTGTTTTCCTGCTACTGACAGCCAGCAGCTCTTTTGCAAACCCACTACCAAACTCTAACCAGCTCCACGTGGCAGATCTGCAAAACCAGTGAAGGTGAGCAGGTTCTTCTGAGGCCACGACTCAGTCTGCATCACCTCGTGACAAGTGGCCAGACAGAAGGACCTGCTTCTTGGTTGGCAGTTCAGAGACCTGGCAGCAAGAAGAAACAATCCTTCTCACAGACTTTATTGTCCCACAGTTACAATATCTCAGAACATTAATTTAACATTCTCAACTCCATGGCTTTGTTGCCTTTGGCCTCCCAAGCCGGGTGTTGTGGTTTTCTTTCTTTCCAAGGCACACGGAGAGAATGCACCTGCCCTGCCAGGCTCTAGGAAGGCTCAAAACCCGGCCAGGGAGAGCCCAGCTCCTGTGCATCCGTGCACAACCCCCAAACACAAGCGTTGGGTACTGGACAGCGTGTGTGGAACACCAGAGCTCCCTTCGGGGCTGCCAGCGTGGTTCCAAGGCTGTCAATGTCTTCAGAAACCACAGCCATCACACATGCCCCATTAGTCAAGGGTTAGCTGGTCCCACAGCTGTCACCGGGAGCGCCTCTCCAGGGCTCCATCTACAAAGGATTCCCTTGCCAACGCCAGGGTTTCATGGAGAAGGGGACAGTGGGGTGGCAGCACCATCTGCTTAGTTTCAAAGGACTGAATCGGGGCCAGAATGTAATTCCAAGTGTGTTGCACGGGAGGTGTCACACAGGGCCATTTTGGAACCCCCCCGAAGGGAGGGTGGGCCAAGCTGTGCTTGTAGCTGCACTGAAATTCACTGTTCTATCTTTACCTTCAGTGACGGTACTCAGAGGTTGCAGTGTCTGGAAAAGGTAAATATGACTTCAATTTCTGCAATATTTTGTGGTCACATTGAGAACATTGTTTTCTGTATGTGTACGTAAAGCTATACAAAAGCTTCACAACAGAAATCTAACGTTCAAACTTATGTTATATAGACATAGATATTAAATCCTGGATGTATAAAACTGGACGTCAAAATTCTGGACCAGAAGACAGAAGGCAGAGTTTAAAAGATGCTGAGCCACTCACTGAAGTCAGTGGGTGAGGTTAGTGCTTCCACTTCCTCACGTACACAGCTCTGATTCACACACTGCAAGACATTTCCTTGAATTTCAACCCAAATCTCAATGGTTTCAGGGGAAATGTGCTTGCTCAGTGACGTAATTTTAATCCTGCAGTCTTGAGGCTGTAGCAAACGTGGAATAATAATGCAAACCACCAAATACTGAAGTCTGACTTTTCTTACGGATGCCATTCTCGGAAAATAAGTGAAGACAAAAAAAAAATGAAAACAAAATTTCTGTGAGAAATTGTTTTGCTAAAGATTTATTCTTTTCAATGACTTTCCTTTCAAAAACTTAAACATTTTCCTTTTTGACAAACCCCCCAATATATATGTTTTAAATACATAAATTCAGTTTTGCTGAATTCTTCATAGCAAATAAACTTTATGCTGTCATCCACATGTCCCCATTTTCCTGATCTCTATAAAAAACAACAGAAGTGCACTTTTATGCTCTATGCTAACACTCTGGTGAGTAAGTATTTCTGCTATCCCATATAAAATACACAATCAGGTTCTTTTACATAAGTGTCTTGGAGTTTATTGCTTGTAAGCCTGAACTGAAGACCGAAGACACTATTTTGTTTAGAGTTGCTATAAATTTTGACATTTATCTAGGGGGAGAATTCATGTAGCGCTGTAGGACTGTTGTTTGAATTCCAGCAGGAAAAATGTCTTGTTTTGAAAGAAAGGCTTGTTTAAAATCACAGATCTCCAACAAGAAACCAAAGGATAAAGCCAAAAAAGGCAACGAAACCAGTTCTTACAAGGCAGACCTCTACAGCTTTGAATTGCCTGATGTATGAGCTGTCAGAACTACAAACTTCACCACGTGCAGATGAATGTTTTGTACAATCCCTAAGTTAGGACCTTCTTGGCAGTATGTATTTCCTGAGCAGCATTTTGAAAAATTTAATCCCTTACAATCGTAAAAACCTTTCCAAGTTATGCCTTCCTGCAGTAGAAGTAGAAATGCCATGTTAAGGCCTATTTTCAACGTTTTTTTTTTTCAGTTTTGCTTGTGCTGGTGTGATCACTCTGTGCCATTTTTAGAGCTGATAAAGCTGTGTATCCTTTTGGTTCAGCCGTGATATGTGAACTTCCTAAGCACTATTGTGTGTCAAGTTTATTGAGTATTTATGGTGGAATGGTATTTGAGGTAGAATGCAGCTTCTGAAACCTTTGGTGGGAGGCCGTGCTACATCCATGGCTGGAGAGGTGGATCACCAGTGCTGGGTGTTCTGTGTGGGAGGGGAGTGTGATGGTGAATGACTTACAGTAATGTCACAAACGTTTACAGCTTTATGTCCAAATGCACTCAACATCCCCAGGTTTTGCTAATACCATTGATTTGTGTAGTAGGTTCACACCAAGCCAGGAAGATAAGGATCAAACACTGAGAATACTTCAAACCCAACCCTATGTTTTATATCAGCTTCTGATGAGAGATTTTCTTTCACAGGATCTAGGACATTAATGGCAAACACCTTTGATTTGATTGTGCATTTTCTTGGAAAGCTCCAAGTGAGAAAGGGTTGTGGAAAAGAGGGACTGGACTTAGGAGGTTTCAGGCCACCCCAAACCTGCACTTGATGAAATATAGCGAGACCTGAAGATGGTTAACCCATACAGCCCTTCACCTGCCAGAAGTCTCACCTGTATGCAAATAAGAAATGAGGGGAGCAGGGACTACAAAGAGAGAAGGCTCAGCTGATGCCTTTTTAAGAGGAAGGTGTTCTGCAGCTTTGTGGTAGCTTAGCTTTACAAAGGAAAAGATTTGCAGCAAAAGCTGTGTGATGCCTTTCTGGCAAATAGAAGACAGGCTTGCCAGCATGTCTTTTGGAATCCTACAGCCTCTGAGATGCACTTGTCTTTCCACTGGATTAAGAATATTCACGTATTCCAACTCTGCAGCACGTGCAAAGCTGGTTGTTAAGAAATGGAGATACAGCTGTAGTGAGTGCTGGTTTTCTCAGCCTACAGTGTGTTACCCCTGGTGGGTTACTAGCTTTGTGCAAATTCCTTGCTATACTGAGGGGCTAAAAGTGATGCCACGAGCAGTAACCTCGTAGTTGTGTGGACAGCTATTACCTCTAATGCTCAGGAATGCTAGATCAAACTCTGCCTTAAAAATAGTAAAACCTTTTGCATTCTCTCCTCCCAGTGGCATGACTGTTTCAGAACCTCCCTGCTCTGCTTCTTGGGAAGCCTTGTTTCCCATGTGAGATGTAGTTCTGGCTCATCTGTGCTCAGTGTGAATTGAGCATCCAGGGGAAATCCAGGGCTCGTGGTATATCCAGTGCCTGCAAAGGGCTGTAATTGCACTGAGGGAGCTGCCAAGGAGCTCTGCTCAGTGGACAGAGGTGTTTGGAGAAAGGTGCTGCCCTTGCAGTTGTGAAGGAATATTCTTCCATATTATCAAAGCATCAGCATGTAGCTCAGCTGGTCCCAGTGGATGGTGAGGGTAGGAAAGATTCTTGTCTTCTAAGCCAAATTTCTAAAACTTCCAAACATCTTTTGCCTCTTGAGCTCCAGTAACAATAGGCCTCATTTTCTCAGCTTCAGCTCTGTTCACTGAAACGAGAAGTATTGGCTCCCAGGGGGAGAGCTGAAGCTGAGTAAAACAAGCTGTGTGCAATTACTGTTTTCTGGAAAGCAGGAGCTGGGCCAGTGCAAATGGTAAAGGTTCAGTTCTCCATAAGAATTTTTCAGAGCAGCACTGGGAAGGGAAAACCCCACAGCCCTAATTCAGCTAAACCACTCCCTGCCCCAGTATGACAAAAAAAAAAAAAAGACTGAACAATTTGTCTTTCTTGACAAATTGCTTTCTTGATCCCTTTAAAAACAAATTCTCCAAAAGACAGCATTTTCTACTGCATCTCGTTCTGCCATAGCATTACTGGTTGCCAGAGAGGGCTTCACGAGGATAAATAGGAAGTGGTGTTTGAGGATCAAGCAACACCCTCCACACCCATGTTTCTCCCTGCACTTGCACGTTCTTCCAGGCTGGTGGGTTTTGCATCTCTTCCACCACTCCTGCTCCAGGTCCTTGCCCTGCACGTGAATCCACGTAAGTCTGTTTAGGAGATTGTTATGATGGATGCATCAAGAAGCCTCGGCTTGTTCTCCTTAAGGAACTGTATGCATTTCATAAAAGGATGGATTTTGTGGTGGCCTCCTGTGTGCTTGCAGTGGAGGCAACATCCCCTTCCCAGCCTCTTGTGAACTGCTGTCCATATGGATCTGTCCCTCAGGGATAGTGCTAGGAGAAGCTTCCTGCTGGAGTGGCCCTGCCTGTGTCCAGGTGTACTTGTCACCAGCTGGGAACACGTCAGTGTGGGCAGGGACACAGGAGCCTGGAGACAGTTTTGCAGATCCCACTATGAAAGGTATGGCATTTTGGGGCTGAGCAGTGTTTAGGGAGGAGGGGGGGAGTGCAGCAGAGGGGTTCTCATCCAAATTGAGTTATGCTTCTGCACACAATGGCTTCATATTGTTCTGATATAAAACATGGTCTTTATGGTTTGCCAGGATGGTTCCTAAGCTCGATGTCCTGTTATCTTTCTCTTCCCCCTGGGCAGCCAAGACAGCAGTAGCAGCTCCCTGCATCTCTTTCTAAGTGGCAGCTGGGCCAAGAAAGAGTCAAATATATTTGCCCTTCTCACACTGTCCATGTCTGCAGGCACCATTTGAGGACTTTCAGGCTGTCTGTGAGCTGGATCCATCTCAGGCACTGTCCATACTCAGCCTGCCACTGCAGAGGAGCTGCTCATTTTGGACATTTGCAAGGTGTCCTCTGCTCTGGTGCTGCCCTACTTGGTTCTCAGAGGGGCTGTCAGCACTGGTGGGGCTTTTGGACTTTGAGTGTGAGGTTCAAACACAGCTGAGAGGTGTTCTTGCTCTCCACTGCTTCTCAACTGTTCCTCACCTACCCTCACTGTTGATGAGGAGGGGTTTTGTTCTGGACTGTCTACAGTGACTGTACTTTAAGAAGACAGGGCTGTTTTACTGTGTCTTGAGGCTCCCTGATTTTATTAATTGCTGCCCTACCCCTTGTACTTTGAGGGGGGGGGGAAGGGGGCTCCTTCAAGTTGTTGAAGGACTGCTAGTTTTGAAGTTAAGTAATGCAGCTTTACAATTGTCAAAACACACATGCATTTACTGAGTCTCTTAATGTGTTAGTGCAGTTTTTAAAAGGCCTCTTCTTCCAGTCAAGCTGCCAGGGATAATTTCAACACACGTTCAGAGTTCTAAATGAAAATACTGCTGATGAATAGTGCCCCTCACAGAGCCTATGAAGGAGAGCAAGTTAAACTGAGTAGTTAAACTTTGTATAGGTCAGAGGACCTCATTTAGGACACTTCGTACTGCGTTGTTGCTTACTGCTGGCATCTTTTTAATATAAAACCAAAACAGAACAAACAAAACTTGTTACCATAGTTATTAAGCTTTTGAGAATAGATGAAGCAAACTCTGAAAACGCAGTTAAGAGCTGCCTCATGGGAGGCAAACACTGACACAGTAACCTGAGTGCTTACTCTGTATTCAGAGCACAGCATCCATTCCCACAAAAACTTGCTGCAGCTTCCTGGAGCAGCAACCTACAAAAGCATGGGATATTTTGTAAGAGGGATTTAGAGAAAAATGAGAAAAGAGTGCGTGAGCATGCAGTGGTTGGTGATAAGTGCTCCTCTTGGCTCCATGCTGAGCTTCAAAGCAAATATCTAAGCCCTTCCAGCAAAAAGAAGGGTGATTGCTGAACAAGTGCACACACCTTGGAGCCCACTGCTCCACTTCCAGCAGGTATCTTTAAGCTGTATCATTTTGTTGTGAGGTCAAGAATTGTGTGTTTGTTTCTAAGATCTGCAGTAATTACGGATTTAGAAGTACTCGGTCATTTTTATTAATAATTGCAATAATTACTTCCTCTGTCTGATTCGTCTCTAGCCTTCTTCAGCAGAGAGGTGTGAGGGGCATCCCCACCAAACTTTCTGGTCTGGGTTAAAACATTTCCCTGTGTCAGGGGAGGTGCAGTCTCACAGCTCTTCTGATGGAGAAGGAGCTGAACCTGGTCCTCTCATATGAAAAATGAATTCTCAGGCTGTTGAGCTGCTGCTTTAAAAGGCACTGGGAACATCCCCACCCCTCCCACCGTGTCCTCTGTCACCTCTGGTTGTGCTTAGCTGGAGTGAACCACAAGAGAGGAATGTGAGGGTAGTAATAGGTGCAAGGTCTTGGTGGGACTCCAGAGTGAGCAAGGTTTTGGTTGGTGACATCAGACAGTGGACTGAGTCAGCTGAGGTGGATGTCACGGTTAAATGAACTACGTTGAGTCAGCTGGGCTGGTAACTGATTACCTGCGAAATATGGGGTAAAATGCATGACCTTGTATTTCTGTGCTTTGCCAAGGAGGACTTGCCCACTGCCAGCACAGAAAAGCTGAGAATAAACTTCACCAAGCATCTTCCCCTTCACACTTCCAATGGATTATCCTGAGCTTTCACACAGACAGATACTGAAATAAGTCTTATTTGTATATATCCTCATAAAAATAGAACTTTTGTACAAAGAAGTTGTTCTTCTCCCATGGCAAGAAATTCCCTCATTTGAACTGGGATTTTCTTTTTAATTCTTGTCGATATAATACATACCATCTCTGAATCTGAGCCTACAGAATATAAGCTCATGCCAAAGTTTAGTTATCTTTTTATTCCTCATAGTCTAAAAGAAATTTTGTGTAAGTCAGCAGATGCCAGTGTTCTCTGCTCTGTCCTTTAACCACTAAGGCCACAGCTTTCCCATGGTGCTTCCTGAGTTGCAGCCGTAATTGTGTATGGGCCATGAACCATATTATAAATTGATTTTAAAAAAAGACAGGGGAGGGGGAGAGCAGGAAGCCAACCAGCAAGACCCACTATTTCTTTGCCTCCTAGAACTACAGAGAGAGCTGCATACTCCCATACAAAGTGAACGGCCCATGGGCAGTAGACTTGTTTCAATTCAGTGACTTTTTACAACCACCCCAGACTCACTTTGCGTAGAGCATAAGAAGCAACCAGGCATTTGAGGAGCGAGGCAACAAAGAATTAGGGAGGAGGTCACAAAATCTGAAATAAATGTCACTGTGGGAAAATGATCAAAGCATGCACCCAGGGAAGATAGATGTAGAACGCCTAAACCAGCTGTGCAATTCTTTAGGGACTCTGGAGTTTTCAGTGGATCTGTGTTGCAATTGTTCTCATGGTTCATGCTTTCTAAATCCATAGCTTGCTCTGACTTGTAGTGCTGTGAACTTGATGAACCTCTGCTTGGGTCATTTGACATTTATTCCACTAATTTAAACTTGGAGGGGTTTTCCCCCTTCAATAAAATAAAACTGAAAAGCAACACTCCAGGCTCTTCTACAATACAAATTTAATCCCATAGATCTAAAGATCAGAACTGAATAACAAACACAGAAAACACACTCGAAGAGATTAGAAGGATTAAACAAATAGTTTTCTATAGAAATAATTTTTTTAACCTTCTGGAATGTGATAGAAAACGGAGGTGCAGCCGTGTTTTTGTGACCATCAAAGGAGTGCAGTCCAAAGGACTTAAGTGCATTCTGGAGGACTTTTTGAGTGGGAAATTTGCAGGTCACCTTCCTCTCAGTGCTACGGTCTCCTCTGCTTTCTCTTTGTCAGCTGATGAAGGAGTGGCTCTCCTTCCCAAATCTCTGAATGTGTTTGATTTGGGTCCCTGCTCCGATTTCCCAGCTGTTACTTGAAGGCCATTTTGAGGTTTGGAGTACCTTCTCCGCCTCCCTTGTTGAGCCCACAAAGGCCTCCAAGAAAACTGGGGGGTTTGCCAAAGTATACAGGCTCAGAGGGAGTCCCCAAACCCATGGCTGCCCTTGCAGAAACAGCCAGCTTGGCAACTGCAGCCTGGCTGTCCTTGGAAGGAGAGTCATTTGTTTGTCTGGAGAACCCAGAGGACTCCATGAATCTTTTTTTAGCATGGGAAGGACCTGCAGCTTGTCTTGCTCATGTCTGTGGCTCCACCTGGGCAGTGTCCAAATAGCTCCTTCTGAGCAATCCCAGGTGTGGCATTACACTCACTGTTGCACCCTCACCTCCTTTCTCTCAGATTCTGCAGTTCCTCCAAGAGGGTTGAATATGTATTGTACCAAAAAACAGGATGAAGAGTGCAGTGATGTTGCTCTGTAATAGAACTTCTAACGTGTTAGACATCCAAATTCAGAGGACCACTTAACAGTGTATTAGGGTTTGTGAGCCTTTTAAGCTAAAGGGTGCAAACAAATAGATTCAAAACAACATGAAAGTAAATCTCCATTCTCTTCGTGTTCAGTCACGGGATTAATTAAGACACTGAGTGAAGTTCAGCAGATGAACAATTGTTATCCCTGTCCTAGGATCATACCATGTATTAATTATCCAGGCTGTGTTAAGTTGTGGTTTTAACAGACAAGTCCCATCTGAAGGTAGCTGTGCTGTGTCCCCCCTTGCACTGCATTTGAAGGATTATTTCAGTGCCTACTTTTGAAATTATTAGAAAAGTGAAAACATTGTTATACTGCTCTGCCTGCTATATCATCCAGCCAGGTTCTTGCCCAAGCAGTGCTAGGCTGTTCAGTCCCTGTATGGTGCTTTCCAGGTGTGTGCATCCCCTGTGTCATCCTCTCCCCTTTACTCAGGTACAAAAGACATATGCCCCTTCACTGCAGGTGTAAAAATCGTGTTCTGCTGACTGGTGAGTTGGATGGAATTTCATTTTTCTGCTAAGTAAAACATTAATTAACTCTTCCATTATGTGAAAGAAAAATATCTGTATCTCATCGTCAAAATCAAATACTTCTAGACCCTTGATCCTGAGTCCTATAGCAGGGTTTGTATGGAAAACAGGAGTTTTTACTATGTAAAATAGTAAAGGGGAGAGCCTGCTGCAGCCAGTCAGAGAGCAACACAAAGATTACACCACGGAATAACTCAGTGCAAGGGGATTTAAGTTCCTAAATACCTTCTCCAGGGTTTAGCTGTGTGTCAGCTTCCCATTTGCAACAGGGATTCCTATATTAAAGGAACTGCAGCTATGTGACAAATTATGAAATACCTCATTATTGTAGAGGGAAGAGGCATCTGAATAATCTGAATACAATGCCTGGCAAGGGTCTTAGGCAGACGAGGTTATCTCCTTGTGTGTGTATCCCCCGCCTTACAAGGGATCCTGCTGGTTAAAAACAAACAAACAAAAAAATAATGGAGAGAAAAAAATACCATACCTGGACAGTTCATTACACCAATAAATTTACTAGAATTTTTTTGCAACTAACATTTTACGGATTTTATCCAAAAAAGCTATTCTTTGTCACCTCCATGGTCCCAAGAATAATTTGGTGGTTTAAATCTTTAGAAATATTTTTTTTCATCTGCTAATTTCCTCCATTTTACTTTATGAGGGAGACCAAAAATGTTCCAAGAAATGAAGCTATACAGGACGAAAGACTGAATTTGTGGAAGGCAGTGGTGTATCTCTTTGGAACTCCCTGAAGCAGATGAAGTGAGAGACAGAAATGTTTCACTGTAGCTTCAATGAGAACTTTCACAACTTGACCCTTCAGAGCAACTGGAGCATTGGCACAAGCTCCCATGTTACCCTTTTCCTTTCATCCATTCATGATTCTCCCTTAAATTATTCCGTTGTTAGCCTTAAAATGAAAATAAAGAAATCTATTACACACCTACAAATTATAAAGCTTATGCTTTATGCAAACCTCTATTCATCTTTATAAAATTAAATTAATTTGCTCCAACTAAGAATGTAGCCTTTAATCTATTCCCTGACTACTAAATGTAATAATCAAGAATTATTTAATGTAATAATCAAGAATTATTTAATTTATTATTTAAGCTTCAGATGGACTTCAGTGTGAATGTACCATAAACCTTTCCTCTTTCTTTTTTTTTTTTAATATATATTTTTTTAAACAAACCAGCAGTCTCTATTCTTCCAAGCTTTTCCATCTCCACAGAAGTTAACTTCCCAGCTGAGAGGCACGGTCTGTGTTCTCTTCCTAAATATTTTCCATGTCTTTTGGTCTATGCTTTACACTGATCTTCCCCCCAAAAAACCAGCATGAAATGATGTAGCCATGCAACCTGTCTAAGGACAGATTAGTTTCAGGGATTTCCTGCATGAACAACTGCAGTTGAGAGTTTCTTATGCCAAAGGAAGGGCTGCTCTTCATTTGAGCATTTCACATTCGGCACGTTCCCCACTGCTGGCTGAGAAAACTACGACTTTGAAGGTGACTAGAAGCCTGCCTAAAATGATCAGGACTGGTTTCTGCTCCCCTGAGTCTGGGTTATTTTGTGGGACGGAGTTTAAGCAACATACGTGAATACAGCTGATGCTCTGCAATTGAAGGGGAAAAGCACAAGACCGTGCTCACCACTGCTCATTATTAATGATCGTGTCTGTGCCAGTGGTTGTTTGCACATCCACCTATTAGCTTTTGAAGCTGAACGTGCCTAATGGGCTTATTTGAGGGAGGAAAGATGGCACTAAGGTACTGGAGGAAGCAGATCCATGAAAAAATAATAACAGAAAACATGGTGAGTAGAAGGAAAGTAATTCGTAAGAGAAAGGGGTTAGAGAACTTTCCTCCCTCATTTTCCTTCCTGAGGCTGGGGGAGTATGTCCTCCAAAATTTCTGGGCACCACAGTTTTTTTCCCATTTCCAGGCCAAGAAAGGACCATTACAGTAAATCAGCCTGATTTTCTTTGTAGCGTTAGCCACAAAACTTCCCCTTGATCAAGACCATGTGTGGAAGAGTGTACAAAAAGGAGCCACGCCATGAAAAATCAGCTGTTCCTTCGGGAAGGCAAGGCAAGGCAAGGCAAGGCAAGGCAAGGCAGGGGTGCAGCCACCTGAGGCAGGGTAGTCCTTTCTTCTCTGTGTGTGTATAGGTCTGTTTACTTTCTATTAACCAAAGGAAGACATAAAACTACATAATTGTATAGATATATCCATGCTGTGCTTAGATCTTGGCAGTTGCATGTGATTCTGGGCCAACACAACCCAAACAGGCAGCAGAAGTGGAATAGCTGTGGACAAATGTAACAGGGGGTTATCCCAGGCATGAGATGCCCTCAGGACAAGGAGGACCAGGACTTTGCAGGTTTCCTAAAGAGATGGTGTGGGGAGGCAGGGCTGTGAATTCGTGTATAGTGCAGAGAAAACAAATGGGGGATCACTTAATCATTTGCAGCTTCCTATTTCTGTGTTAAACTAAAGGCTTGCAATGAAATTATGATTCAGCAGCTTTAGATGAAAGTGAAGAAATGTTGGGCTTTCCTCTTCCACAAACCTTATGGCAGTATTCCCATATCTCATTGCTGCAGGACGTACTAGAGTCTAGAGCTGTAAACAATTTTAAAAATACAATTTAACAGGAAGGGTAGACCTTTTAGTAATCACCAAATGCTGTGGACCATGACAGAGCCCTCTGAAGCTCTCATTTGGCAGCAGCTGGGAGGTCATTGTGATCACAATTGCTTTATAACAAATGCTTTATATAAATAGCTGTTATATTACATGGGTCTTTTACCTTGAGCTTCCACTGTTTGTGTTTTTAAACCAGGCCACTGGGCTAGATGGGTCTTTCAGCTGAGACGGTCTGGCAGAACTTATGTTCCAGCATCTAGAGGAACTAGTTCACATACATTTCAGAACTTTTCCACTGCTTTTCCCCCAAGAAAGACATCGATTTTACAAGCTCTATTAAAATAAGGTTGACAGTTTTCTGGTTTCAGTTCCACATTTTCATTTTCTTTCAGTGAATTAATCTGTACAATGTCCTTTCCTAAAACAAACCCCAAAGTATAGAGGCTCAGAGACTTGATCCTAAATAAATGTAAGGAACCTGCCCATCCCCAGGGCTTGTTAAATACTCATTCAAATCAGATTTTGCAAAGCTAGGAGCATAATGGCAACTTCCTTTCAGAGATGGGACTTTTCAGTGTTGATAGGAAAGCTTCATGGATCTTTCTTTGTGCTTCCTTCGGTGTCCTGAAGGAGTAAAGTTGGGAGGTCAGGTTTCACTCCTGGTAAAGCACTGTGAACTGTTGAATTTACAGGGTATTTGGAGATAGCAATGTGAAAAGATTTCAAGTGAGGAGAAAAACAAGGACTATCAGAGGAGATGAAGTACATTTTTTTGGTTGCAGGCTTAAATTGTATCTTGACTTAGACGCAAACAACTGTGTTGATCTGTCTTACTAAATCCATCTGAATAAACCCAAAACAATGCCATAAAAACGTAGCAGTAATTCTGATATGATGGGCCACTCTGAATTTCAGGAGGATTTGGCCCACCACGTGAAGGTCTCCTGGTGGCACTCAGCAGCCTGTCCAGTTCTGCTCCTCCCGTTTGAGAGCAAACAGTATTTCCCCTCATCTTGTTGTAACTCTCTTAAAAGCTCGTGAAGTGCATGCTTGGGAAGTGCACAAAAATTGCAGGCACGGGCTTGAAGGATCACTCGTAGGAACAAAACCCCCTTGGAAGCTGCAGGTTCTCCAGCGTCGCTGATGGAGCACGCGGAGAAAATACAACGTGGGGGCACGTGCAGATTAAATATTCAGTCCTCCCCATTTTTCTCGTGTCAGTGATTTCCTCAGCCAGGCTCCAGTGCTTTTAGAAGTGCAGACCCGCTGCCTCCTTCAGCGCTGGCGCGGCCGCTGGGACCTGCGCTCGGCGTGCTCCGGGAGGGTCAGCAGCTGCTGGAGTCAGGGGAGGCGTGTGGCTGATTGAATCACCTGTCACATTGATTTATGGAGCTCCAAGGTCATTCTTTCTTTTCCCGTGGCTTGTAAGTGATTTTCTTCCAATGAAAAGTATAAAAAGAAGGAAAAAAAAAAGTGTGGATGACCTCTTTACTGAGGGAAATGTAAAAATAATGAGTAAAGACAGAGTTTTATTTTTTTTTAATAATTCCAGTAGAAGGAAAAAAAAAACCTTTCTCCCATAAAGACATCCACAGGTTAAAAAAATTTAATAAATAGTGAAAAAGAAATCTTGGTCACTGCAGACAATGTCTTCACAAGGTACTGACCTATCTGGTGTTTTTTGACTTGGTGGTAAGTACATTGCCACTCCTCTTCAGACTGAATTTAGCTACTTGCCAGAGGTTAAAGAAAACCTGCTTACAATGCACTGTGGGTGCCCGGGCCTCTCGTTCTAGTTTAGCTGCTGCCATTCACCCAGCCCTTCATTTCATGCCCGTTTTCAGAGCGTGTCTGGTGGAGTAAAACGCTGTACGAGACAGAGAGAGAGGAATCCATTCTGTACGAATACAGCAGGCACACCTGAGGTACCACTGCAAGGGATCTATTGCGCTTTCATAAGGAATTATTTCTTTGTCTGGAAGAATTTATCTTTTTAGGCTCTTAATTTAAAAGCAAAAAAACGCATAAACAAACTAAAAAAAAAACTCACCCGAAGATGAAAGGCTAAAGAGAACATATTTTCATTTATCATCATCATTACACTACAGTGAGTATGTCTGGAGACCTAGAGAAGCTTTTATTTCTTTTTTTTTCTGGCACGCTAGAAGTCGTGTGTAAGAGCAAAACTTGGCCTATTTGTTTTATTCTTTATAAAGACTTTTCCTCATGCCTTTCGTGCCTTTCACCTATCGCTCCTGAGCAGGAATGTTGTAGATTGTATGGATAAGAGTGAGAGCAAAGCTCCATGAAAGCTCCCAAGGGCTGAGTTTCACCCTTGGTCTCCAGGTATCACATGCATCAAATATCACATCTGTGCTCATGGAAGCAAACGGCTTTTAAACACTGAGGCTCTGGTCACTGAGTAATGCAGAAATCAGGGCAATGCCAGGGCTGTTGCCCATCAGAAATTCTCAAAATAACCAGGAATGCCCCATGGGAGGCTCAGAGCTAAAATAAGTAAGAGCTCAAACTATGCAGAAGAGTTCAGAAATCCAGTTTGTAGTTTGCAGAACTGCGGTTCTGGAATAAAATGTGGGGTTTCTGAATTTTCACCTCGTCAATGAGTGAAACTGTTTTCTTGACACACACCGGGAAATTCTGTCCCACAGACCCGTGCAATTGCTGCCTTACAGCTGAGCTTGCTTTCAGTTCTGGCACAGGAACTGAGGGGATCCACAGGGAAGAACTGCAGAAGTACACGATTTACTAAACTGCTTACACCTCTGTCACAAAACGCTGACAGCTTCAATTAAAAGTAAAGGGTGGGTTAACTGTGTGGGTTCACATCATTAATATGGATTTATTTCTTTATCATTTTGCAGTGATCAGTCAAAGCTGATTAAAGACCCAAAAACGTCCATTCAGAAGAGCTGATTGGGAAACCCTAGTGATTGCTCTGAATGATGGCTCCTGGGACCACAAAGGCAGGCAAGGTGGAGGAACTGATTTTAAATACATAGTCATTTTCACTTTTAGAGACAACTCAAAGCAATATTTCCCTTCTTTACTTTCCAGAAACGTTCATCATAACTCTCCCATTATTCTGTGCCCTTTTGAAACTCTAGATTCCAGACAGGACAAGAAGCAGAAGTGCAGTAATGCTGTGAAAGAAATGGTTGTTCCAGCACTTCTGGCTTCTCAGGAAGGAAATAAGTAGTATTATATTTTCCATATAAAGGAATAAACGTAGGCTTCCAGTTGCAGTGACCTTTCAGATTAAGTGAACGAGGCAAGAGCAAAAAGCACAGCGTTTGTGAGAGGGGTGGATGGTGTTGACCTGATTGCTGCTGTCTGGAATGCTGCTAAATAATTTACACTGGTGCAAAGTGGATGTGCAGCACTGCCAGATTGCAGGGGCACGTTTACTCTACCTGCGTGGGGGTTCAAATGTCAGCACCAGGCACCAAACTGAGGACGAGGGGAAAAACTGGAAGGAGCAGAGATAAAAATAGAGACAGACTTTCTGTTCTTTTTTTGTTGTTTTTTAGTGGCAGTCATTGCACCAAAGCAGTAGCTGTCTCCTGGACTTCTATGCATGTAGAATTCAGGATGAAACAACCCTGGGTTGCTTCCTACACTCCCTGTAATAGTGATAACCTCCTAACAGGCAAGTGCCTTGGAAATCTCACAACCCATTTGCCACAAACCCAAGAGATCTGGATAGTTTGAACGGACCTCGACATCCAAGCACTTCTCTCAAGCCCTTCAGACTTGAGTTATGCTTTCAAAACTTGTTTTATTTTTCCCTCTTCTATGCCACATGTTGAAAGTGACTTCCAATAGGGAAGGAGGGTATTTCCCTCCCCATGTGCCCCTGGGAGGAGCCCACAGGCCCCTGATGTGGTGGAAGGGCCACCAGCTGGAGCTTCCAGTAGGGACGTGTACCTCTTAAGAGGAGGTTACTCCATGAGGGGCAGTTCTACACCCTCACTGAAGGGCATCACTCGCTGGCAGAGTCTGGTGGATGGGCAGCTGCTCAACCAGACCTGACACGCAGGGTCTCAAAACTGAGGAGAGACAATGACAAGGGTGAAATAAGTCATTATTATCATATACACTGTAAGGAACTTACATAGATAGGAGTGTCAGGTGTTTTGCCAGAAAAATATAAGTGAATTATGGAGTCAATTACAAATTATTTGATGGCACTGGTAGCAGCAAAGTCTGACCTGTGCAATACAATGCACGCTTTAAGATGCAGCCAGAGATCTAATGAATAAGAAATCCAGTTGCTGCAACCACAATCTACCCTTCTGGACCACGCAGCTTTGTGAGAAGTCACATAAAACGTCAATATGTGGTTTCTTTCACACTAATATGCATTTGTCTCAGTCCCAGAGCCAAGGACCACACTAACTAGACCTGTGTGACTCTTCCTCAGCTCAGGGGGTAGAACAGAAATCTTCCTGAGGCCCCTTCCTAACCCATTTTGCCATGATTTCCTCTGTCTTTTTGACTTCTAAAGTGAGGACAATGCTTTTGCATAAGTAATTGTCCCAAATTCACCTTCAGAAGGTATGTACAAGACTGGAACTTGGCAACAGATATAGCCATCAGTATCTTCCGCATATGCATCTGTTTGCCAAAGTTTAGGCGATGCTTTGGTTATCTGAAGACTTGGCTGGTTTCCCCATGTCCTAATGTGGCCTGTACTGTACATTTTACACCTAATTTAGAGAAAACAGGATCTCTTTGAGGAGGCAGTCGACAGGAGTTGCTTTTGTATGTCAGTGAGTGACGTAAAATGTTTCTACCACGATAATCTCACCTATGGAAATTGCTTTCCATGGCCTGGGGCAAGGCGTTTCTTGTATTGTGTTGTACATTACATAGGTTTTTTCCTCTATAGTGCCCCATCCCCTGGCAGGGATAAAGCCTTGTGCAGTGTTCGGCACTCTGGGTTCCCAGCTCCCACTGGGCCCTCAGGAACTTTGGTGAATATTAATAATTAATGCCATTTCTATGACATTTTCCCCTGTATATGCACCACCCCCTTGCTTCAATCTCTGCTGTAGGCATAACCTCATCCCCTGGACCTCCAGCTTCCATACAACGGGACTATGACACTGCAGAAGAGTCCTTCCAGCTGTGAGTAGGGATGAGACTGGACTAAATGTGCTTTTTGGTGCAGCCAGAGGTTTGCAGGGAGAGTTTTCCAAAGGAAGCATGTTGGTTTATAAGGATCTGGAGCGCGCTTCAGTTCCAAGACAGTAATTCTAGACTTGCTGCTCGGGTTGCAGCACTATCCAGGACCTGCTGAAGTCTTGTGGTAATCGACTGACCTACTCTGAGAATTTGGGGTTTAACCCTGGAGACATTTGTGATGATGTTACTAGGAAAGAGGAGTAACTGTGATATGGGGAGCCAATTGCAATTCCTTTGGCCGGCAGCAAAGCGGAAAGGATGGGTTTGGTTTCTACAGACCACTGGCAAAGTACTGCCCTGGGCTGTTGCCCAGGAAACTGGCTATTTTTGAATAATAAGTCCTCCTTTTGGAGCAGAGACTCATGGTTATATGAGAGCCTGGCTGTTTCCCTCCCGCTGCCTCCCTTATCCCACGCATGCAGCATGTTGATGTCAGGTCCAATAACTCCACTGAGGTGTAGCTTTCTAGCTGCCTGTATTGAGAAGTGGGTGTCCCATAGTCCCAGGGACCCACAGACAATCCCTGATCCATCTGCAAGAGCAGAGTGTTGCTGCCTGATCCTTGTTCTGGGGTTCCTGTGCCTCCAGGCTACAAGCAGTAGCACGACATTCAGGAACACGTTACTTCACACGTTATTTCGCCAGCTATAATTTGCTCAGTTTTATGGTGTGGCTCCAAGACCTTTCAGACGCCACTGGTTCCCCCTCATACTCTCTCTTCCCCTCTGCCAGTGGTCCCACCCTTCTTGGACGTCACTGCCCCGCAGTTTTCAGGAGCAGGACATGCTCATGACACTTTCTGCTGGTTTTTAGGTGGTTTTCCCCCAGATATTCCCTTTTTGCTTCTTGGCTGCCCTTCCCTCCCCCGCATTTCATCTCTGCCTACTTGAGTCCTCTGCATGCAGAGTGGCTGCTACAGGCTGGATCCAAACTGTGTCAGTGAATGCACTGAGGCAATTTTCCCATGTAATAAATACACCTCACGTGATGCTTAAATCAGATTAGAATTGTGCCCAAGGTGTGTTTTTAATCAACAGGAGGAAAAAACTCTATCCCACCCTACCACCTTCCCCTCGGGTTATAGAGTATTTCTTTTAAGTTTGTCTTTCAAGACAGCTTAAAAATGGTCTTTTGGCCTGCTGATTCCCTTTCATCAAGTAGCAAGAAAACCACTCCAGTCCTTTCAATCCTGGTAAACCTCAATGTATTTGTAGTTGCAAATAAAGAATTTTTGGTTGGTTGGTGTTTTTGGTTTTGGTTTTTTGTGATTTAATCTGACTTTGACATCCAACTGTTAAATTCAGCCACAATTCAAAGCAAGGCAGATTCTTATTTAATTTCTTGGTTTAACTCTGGTATGGGAATGGTAGACTATTTGCTGTTAGTATTAGCTGCTTGTTATCCCTGGAAGTGTAAAACAGGTGTGTAGAAGAGTAAAAATGGCAATAAGTGCCTCAAAAACCCCCATCTGAGAATTTTTATCTCTGTTTTACTTTGTTTTCCTCCTTCCATGTTAAAACTCATCTGTTGTAAACTGATGTAATTCTACCAGGCTCACGGCAAGGATTAAAGGAAATACTCTCCTTTTTTTCTTACCTGCCCAGAGGAGGAGTTTCAAAGCCTTCGCCACAGTGGGCACCCCTGTGTGTCAGGTCTGCCTGAGGCACTTGGAAGGGAGAGCAGAGAGGGAAGCCCAGGGAGAGCAGGGCAGGGGTAACTCACAGGCTGGGCTGGCAGTAGGGCAGTGGGAGGACTGAGTCACAGCCCTGGTTCCTCTGCCTCCCAGAAGAAAGCACCTCCCTCCCCATCTCCTTAACACTAATAGAGGGTTTTGTCTGATCCCTCAACACAGAGGGAGTGTAACTTGCTTCCTGTATTCCTCCGTATTATTTTTTATGAAGTGCTTGTAGTTTCAAGGTGCAGCTGAGAAAACAGTGGGTGACTTTGCCAAGAGGAAGCCTTTGCTACAGGAGCAAAGCCCGTGCTTGCTGCAGTCTCAGCTTAAACACGTTTGTTTTCGTGAGGTGGCTGGTGGCTGGTTTTCGTGGGGAGGTGATGCTGGTGGCCCTAAACAGAGGGAAGAAGGGATGCTGCAGGGATGCCCACCATGTGGGCATGAGGCTTTGGGCAGCAGGCAGTATGCCCTTTGCCTGCCTGGCCTACCCCTGCAAGGTAGGGCAGGGCTGGGACTCTCTCCTCTCTCCAGTGGAGTTTTGCTGGTGCCAGCTTACTCAGGTACCTGGGATGTGTACGCCAGCCCCCTCAGCACAGCCCAGCTGACTCCTGTAGAGAGCAGAAAGAGGAAGGGGGAAGTCTGATGAGCCATCCCATCTCTTTTTCCACTCTCAGTACTCGTCTTGGAAAAGATGCCACGGAGTTGTTGAACATTTTACTTCTCCATTATCTGTGTGTGTAGCTCCAGAAAATGTGTGGTTTGTGGAGTCTGATGGTCAGAGAAGGAGGATTTGAAAGAAAACAGGAGCTTAAAAGAGACTGTTCCTATTGTGAAGCGCTGAGAATGGCTGGGGACACCCCAGGAAGATGCCCCATGGTGACACAAACACCTCTGTGCCCATGTCACCGCACTGCTGGACAGCAGAGTCTCCACAGCATCTCCCCATCCTCACCCCTGTGCCCCAGCCCTGGCTGCAAGAGACACTCTTTATCCTCACACCCCCAGAACTCTGATGGGCTGCCCAGGCAGATCTGTCTCCTCTGTTAACCTGGGGAAGAAAGGAGAGCCATTGGAATCCCTTTCATGTTGACATGAAGTAAGGTTTGGGTGGGATACACACAGGAGTATAATGCAGGAAAGGAAAAAAAACTCTTAATGATGGAAGGGCAGAAGGGAAGGGAGGAGGGATGACTTTGGGGCAAGCGCTCAAGCTAAGGGTTTCTTGGCTATTTCTATGCTTTAATTCCTATACTTACGAGTGACTCAGTTGTTCTTCCTCATATGATATAATGGGCCCCATGGGAAATTTCCTAGTTTAAAAAAACCTTGTGCTTGCATAACATCACTTCTTCAATATGTGCTTTTCCCCAGTGAGCAGCCGGGGCTGCAGAAAGGTTAAATGCCATAACTGCCAAAGGACTTGCCCTGATAGAGGAGACCAAAGAAAACAGACTTTCTTGTGTAAAATCCCTCAGGAGAGGAGCTCAGGATGATACAGAAAACGAAGGCTGACTCTGTGTTTTACAGTGCTAAAAGCGCGGGTTGGCTCGCGTGGGGAGCAGGGAGTGCTTCGACACACGCCAGGCACTCTTCCACTGGAGAAGGGCCTCGAACGTGGAAATCTTTGAGGATTTAATAGGCGAGGGTGTGCAGCCACTCGTGGGACCAGGTTGGGTTGTACGTGTGTGATATCCTATGCCATCAGCCTGGAGAAGCCTTGCCTTGAGCTCCCTGTCCTGACCACCTGGCTCATTTTTCCACTGAAATGCCATCAAATAGGGACTGCCTGTCTGCACAAAGCAGTTGCAGTGATCTGCTTCTTTCTTCTGTGGATGGAGACAGAGCCTCTCCCCGGAGTAAATGATATGGCAATTACAAAGGTTTTGTCCAAGAGGGAAAAAAATTTTAAAAAAAGATAAAGAAAACCAAAAAAGCGCTAAAAGGGACAGTCAGGGCTGGCAAAATTGCAGTGTGGGAAGAACAGGAGACGGAATTCAAAGAGCTTTTGGTTCATTAGCGGGCAAACATGCTGCGGCAGCTCATTGTGAAACAAATTCTTTTCTCCGTATGAAAATGCAGGTGTTTATTTAAAACAAAGGCTGAAATTGCTTTCTGTGGCTGACTGCCTGGGTGCATGTGGCGCCCTCGGTGAGCTCCGCTTTACCTGTTCACTCAGGAGCAGGAAAATCTAATGCCCCACAAATAAATAAATGATGCTCACTCTGTGTTTGTGCAGTGTGTGGCAGGATGGGGACCTGGGGCTTCTAGGAACTACTGCAGCATGAATAATGCCAGGAGGATGAGTACCTTGCTGTGAGCAGGTCTGGTGTGTTTTAAATTAGGTCTTTTGTAGGAGTTCGGTGCATCATATCTTTTTTTAATTCATAATTTTGAGGCGATTTGATTCCTCAACCAAACAGTGCATCTTTTCATTGCTTTTCTCTGTGAAGAATTGTTACCTTTCCAGTGTTCAGTTCCTCCCAAAACGATGTACATCATTTCTAGGCATGGTTTTACCTGAACTCCTTTGTGAAGACACTCAGCTGCCCATTCGTAACCTGGAACCACGAAAAGTGCAAGCCAGGCTCTAGTTACTGCATAAAGAAATTCCTGCAGCGCTGTACAAACTCAGTGGGAGTGCTGAAGGCAGGATAGATATCGAGATTTGTTCTGCATGTTAAAGCCTACAAATAATGCTGGTTGGTTGGTTTAAAAGCAGCTCAAGAACAAAATTAATTGGAATTTGTGCTTTTTTGAGATTGGAAGTGTTTCTGGGGATTATCTTGGCTTTATAGTGTTGAGAAAATATTTAGATGAAGAATTCCTTTTTATTTACTTGGATGGCATCAATATATTTTTTCTGGTTTTTCCATTTCTACTGATCTTACAGAAACACATTTAGATTTACATATTTCTATTTTGTAGTGGTTTGTCTGTCAAATCTATTTGAAATGGATAGCTTTAGCTATAGAAAGTAATGACGCAGTGTTCAGTTTGCAAAGTGTTTTCATCTTTTTGCCATAGAAAAATGGAAGAAGTCAGAATTATCAGTATTTTCTGGGAAGTAGAAGTGTGCCTTTTCTGACCTCCCAAGTGCCAGGCCCATTATGGAAAGCCCTTAGACATATTTTGAAGTTCAGCTCAGGTTATTGAGGATTTATGCATGTGTTTAATAACTTTGCTACAGAGACATAAATAGAAATGAATAGCTTCACCCTGTGTCAAAAATGCTGCTGTGGCTCCTTTTCAAGCCCATATATTATTATTGTAAGTATAATTTACAAAATTATTGCAAGTGTCCATTAATTATTTTCTTGGCACTGAGAGTGGCCTCATAACAATTGGTACTTTATTTTATTCAGAGCTTCATACATATACATACATACATGTGCATATATATATATATTTATAAATATGTATAAATATGTACATATCTGCGAATGCATTTAACTTGTAAATTCAAAGGCATTTTCTTGAACAGGCTTCCAGTAGTTATAACAAGCATGTTAATAACAGGGCCAGATAATGTTATAAACAAGATTGTACTATAGTATTTTTACAGTAATAGGGATTTTACCTCCTGCCCATGAAGTGTCTTTTTATTGTAGACTTAAGATCCACTGGATAACTGACTATGTTTACATTCAGATGAAAATCAATAGCATGATATTACCTACAAGACCCATACCTTATTCTTAGAAAAGCTCTAACACAGGTTCTCTAAAAATTCAAAATCAAGTTTCAGCATTAAAAAGGATTGAGACCTGCCACGCGGAAGAGTGTGATGCCTAAAACGCCACAAGCTGATTTAATTTATTAGACTTCTGATTGCAAATATTGTAATAAAAGTAATATCTCAGAAGAAAAAAAGAATTACGATGATCACTAGAAGTACTTTTAAAATCACATACTGGCAATGAGGCAAAGCTTCAATTTTGATTTATAAGAAGTTGTTAATCTGTGAACAGGAAAAGTAAATGTTATGACCTAATTAACTCTGCACAAATAGACGTAACCCATTTTGTGGAGGTCACTCAGCAAGAAAATGCATTTGTTATTACTTTGGTAGGAAAGAAGAATGTCCTGTTTACAAACGTGTCTACTGAATTGGATATTTTTACATTGTTTGGGATTGCTGCATTAATTTATAAGGATCCAAACTGGAAGCTGCCAATAGGGTTTCCCTGTGTATCTTTGAAGATGGTCAAACTGCAGGAGCCAGCCTATAAAACATTGTCTCTGGGAGAAATTTTTATGATAGCTACACTCAAACCTTTCGGTCCCACTGAGTCCTGACAGACTGCCATGGATCACAGCCAGTGAAGGAAGATCTGATAGAGGGCCTTCCGAACTTGTGCAATGATACATCTAAATAAGCAAACCAAGGCAATACCTTAAACACATCTCTGTATTACAGCTCCAGGCACGTTAAGTCACCATGCAGAGCTGTGTAAAACACTGGAAGACGTTTTAAACCTTGGTTGCAAGAACGGCGTTGCTTCAATTTGGAGCAATGAAGCAGAAATAATGACTGCGTCAAAATGAATGCCTCTACTGCTTAATGAGGGACATACTTTAGGGAATCTTTATTGTCATGCTCTACTTAATTAAGAAAAAAGGAAAAAAAAGAAATTGAGGCTCTTCTTTTGGCCATCCCCACTGAGCCAGTGCAAAAAAAGTGTGCCCAGTCTCCAGGAAAGTACTTGCACAAGTCCATTGAAGATAACGGGGCTTCTCAAAAGTTCAAAGTTATGTTAAAGACACACATGTGCTTTCAAGTGTATTACTGACTTCAGGCCATAGTAATGAAGACAACAGAATGTCAGGATAACCACAATAAAATGAATTAAAATCTTGTGCATGAATTTGTGGGGTCATGTCAGGTGGCCCAGATCTCCCCAGCAATCCCTGATGTTTCTGGCTATTGACTGACTGTTGGCCTCCAGAACTGAATATTAAGACCATTGTTGGCCAGCTCCTGCAGACAAGTAGCAACAAGATGGGCTGAGCTACCTGTGCTAGATTTTAGACAAAGTTCCCTCATTCTTTTCTTTCTTCTCACTCTCTTTTAAATACTATAATGGTTTTTTTTTGTTCATTATTTCGAATTTTGTGTTAAGAAAGACACAAGACTTTAGATTGAAACATGAGGATTTGGTATCTGTTTCTTACTTTGCTCATTTTTGCATTGCAGCACTGGAAAGTGAAGTCTCCAGTACTGACCACAGTAAATATGTCAAAGCTTCGCAGTAGTGACAGGCAAAAGTTGCTTCTACCTGACACCAATTGCCCCAAAAAATGAACTTTCTGCTTATATCCTTTCCTGGTTTCTTCAGGCACAGTCCCCTCTGACCTGAATGAGCACCAGCTGATAGTGCTGCCCCATATGCTGACAAAACTGCTTCCAGCTCTGGAGAAAACCAATCTATTTAATCCTGAGAGTCCCGCACACCACGCAGAGACTTGCAGGATAGTGTCTTACTTCAATTCAACTTGTCTGGATTCTGATGAGAATCCAACTTTTATTTAATTTTCTGCTCTCCTGGCTTCCCAGTGTTCTGAAAGCATTGCTCTCTCAGGGTGGCTGCAAGCAGCTTCCAGAACCCCCTTTCCTGAGGCAGAGCTGTTCAGTGAGTGATCCTCGGAGCCAGGAGCACTCAGGTGTGAGCAGCTCCAGCAGCAGGATGGGAGCCCTCAGGCAGGACGTGGCTGCAGACCCATGAGCTGCTATGAGGCCAAGGAATTCCAGGGTCTGAGCACCACTGGCCTCAAGCAAACTCTCCAAGAACCCACGTGTGACCAAAAGTCTTGGATTTGGCAAAAATTCAGTGAAGACAAAGTGTTTGTTTTAAAAAGCAGTGTTTCCTTGTAAGGTTTCCAACCTGTGCCACCAAGCCCCCTGTTTATGCTTTGATTTATTATGAATTCTTGGAACACACATCAAAAGTCTCCACAGATGGAGTTACGGTTTACTCCGAGGAGAATCTGTGTTGTATAACTGATTATATAACTAAATGTAATTACTTCTCCCAAAGTATACACAGCTAAATCTCAGCATTTTTTACCTATCAGAAGATCTTGGTTATTAGAGTTTATATATTAATTTTCATCAGGCCAGATGTTTTCAGACCTACCCCTGTTTGAGGAACATATAATAGCACAATTGCAAGCCTGGGTTCTGCACAGTGAAAACCAGGCAACGGGACCATGGGAAAGTTTATTTTTTTTCTCCTCTGATGTTTCTCTGCATGAATCCAAGCATATATGGATTCTTTTATGCCTTTTCAGCTGCAGGCAACCATAAGAAGTAGTATGCAGTAGCAGTAATTTCAAGACTGGAAAACATTTCTGTCTCTTTTCCCACCACACTGCCCCTCCCCACCTGGAAAAGTTGGATGTATGATGCAGAGTCTTTCTGGTTCTGCTTTGAAAAATGCATTAGTGGTGACAGCTCCATCTTTGTCAACACGATCTACCCCCTGACCTATTAGGTTCATACTTGGATTGCTCTGATAATAAATATCTATTTCTCTTTTGCAGGCTCCTCTGTTCGGGAAGTGACTGGAGATCTGGGCTACAAAACCATGACCCTTTTGGTGATTGTGCATCACATGGGGAAGGAACAATGCTCCAGAGGAGGACCTCATCACACTCCCAAGCTTCTGCTTGGAGCAACCAGACCACATCTATCTAGCGCTCTTCCTCTTGTGTGCCAAGAACTTTGAGATACTGCCACATTCAGACTGTTAACTGTGTCACAGGAGAGGCAGCTTATCCTGCTGCAGTAAGGATTGGGCTCTTGGGACCACAGACAAGTGACTTGGCTTATTTTTTCAAGGATAAGTTATGATTCAGCTTCCTAATCTGATCTGAGCCAGCACTATTGAAGACCAGTTTTGGAAACGCAGGAGGTGGCTGGCTGCATATTATTTCATTGGCCTGAAAAAAACCCCATCTGACTAAATGTTTGGTGAGAGTTCAGCTTCTTCAAATGACAGCCTTTGAATCAGTCTTTGCAAACTTAGCCCAAAGTTTGTTTGGAGGTAACTGGTGTGTCACGCAAAGTGAGTACACTGGAATGCAATAATGCCTGCTGAGGCTGGGGAAGCATGTTCATATTTGGAAGGCTGTGAAAACCAGATGCACTCAGAGAGAGTTCATTATAGAGCTGGTGAACAAGGAGTGAACAATACCACGTTGCTCATGCGGCCACTCAGGGCTTTCCCTGATATTCATTATTCACTCCCGTGGCTCAGAAAGCAGCAATATGCTGGCTTTGGTAGAAGTAATGCCCCAAAGTGAATGTGAACTTCTGGTTGCTTCCAGGCTATTTATCAGCTTCCCCTTGTCCCCCCATCCTTGAATACACCACGCTACTCGATTTTCACTTTCACACCCTTTGTACAAGTGCAAACATAAACATATAGTTCATTTTAAGCACAGCAACATTAAGGTTGAAGAACAACAGCGTATTTTTCTAGCAAATGCAGACATTAAAGGAAAAGCTCTAATCCAGGCTTCATGCAGAAACAGAGGTGTTCAGACCACCCAAATTTAGCCACCCAACTTGGCTGGTTCAACTAGCCAGCTAAGCTCTCCAGGTTCCCTCTGGAGTCAATGGAAAACAGAGGGGGAGAGAGAGACTTGTTTCTAGGAGCAATTCAGTAAGCCTGTGTCAGGCTCCTCTTCTGAATTGCCTCTAGGAGAGCTTCTCTATTAAGGGAGTTTAAGGAGGCAAGCCAGGTAGCTTAACCAGCTAGGCTGGGTGCCTAAATTCAGTGCTCTGGAAATCCTGGTTGTGCTGTAGAAAACAGTGTCACTCCCCTTTATATCTGCACGCTGTATTCCATCAAGCTGTGAAAAGGTCCATTTCCCCTGATTTAGTTTGTGTGTGTAATCTCCATCTTTCCAGAATTCTTTGTCCCTCTTTCCTTGCACCCCAAGAGGCCCACAAGTCATCAGCTTAGGGGCCTGGAGGTATCATTCACGTACAGTTTAGGTGCTGTCCAGGAGTAAGGGACATTGATTCTGTTCCTTGGCTTTGTGTCTCTCTACCGAATGATATTGTGGTATCCCATAATAAAAAGACAGCTGCAATTGTCTGGTCTCATGGAGCCTCCTCAGGGAGCTGATAGAACTGAAATGCTTTGTTGAAACAAGTCAATTTTTTTAGTGTGTTTTTAAAGGAAAGCAGGCACGGTGACTAGTGCCCTGGCTCATCAGCAGGTCAGCCGGCAGGCAGACAGGTCCTGAAAGACTTGTGTGTTTTGCCAGGACCACCAGGATGCCAGCTTGTCACCCTGACACTGAGCAGAAAGAGTTGGCAACTCCTCGGGATTTATCACAAAGTGAGAAACCTTTTCCTGGTCAGTTCTGAGCTGCCTAAAGCTGAGTGTTTTGGGGTTTTTTTCCTCTTCCCCCTCCTCCTCCTTCCCTATTACCAGGGAAAACCAGTTCATCTGAGTATCCGTTGTTATGGTTTGTTTTGTTTTCCCTCCTCTTTGTTCTAGTGCCTCAATTATTTCCGATCTGCATGTTTATTGTTTGGAAGTGAACTTGCCTTCCTGCTCTTTCACCCGATACTTCCTTCCAGAAGGTCTATCTTTCTGGCACTTGGAGAATGTGATTTCAGCTCCAGCCTTGCCAACAGATGAGCTGCAGGCAGCTGCTGCTTCCAGTTTTGCTGTACATACTCAGACACAGCAGGGAAGGGAAGAATCAAGCATGGACCTTGGATGTCTTCCTCCACCAGGAAGAGTTTTTTAAGGGACTTTATATAAGGCTGAAGCAGGTAAGAGAAAGGACATGGCAGGGACAGGATGGCAGAGCAACTGAAGCCAGAGAACCAAGGCTCTGCAGGCACATCCCACTGGAAAGGACCACTTGTTCACCCAGTCCGGGGAAATCACAGTCAGCCTGGTGTGACAACAACATCCCTGTCCTGTGTGCTGCTGGCTGTGGGCTTGGTGTGCCCTGGCCACTGTAGCTTAATGGAGCCATAGGACTCAAGCAGGGCTTTGTCCTGGGCCAGTGTGACTCTATTGACAGGCAAGGCAAACCATTATGCACAGAGCTGCAGCTTCCTGTGTAGCCTTGAAAAAGGAAAGCTGCCCAGGACGCCTGTATTTTTCTTGAAATCGCCACAAAATGCGTCACTTGGACGTTAAGGGCTCTCCAGAGATGAGAGCAGGAGATGTGGTGCCATGTGGAGTCCAAAATACACAAAAGCCCGCATTAGATACCATTTCAGTGGAACATAATTTGTGTTGCTTATCTGAAGGAAGGCAAACTATTTGCCCACCCTTCTGCCAGGGAGCTCATCCCTCTGGCTGCTGTAAATTAAGAGAACCAGCTTTATTAGGAAGATCCCAAGCGTGCTTGGGAGGGTCAGATGGCAGACACCCTGCCCCTGTTTTGTCTCTCATCCTGGGCTTGCTCATCTCATAATGAAGCGATGTGAGTGTGTGCAGGGAAAGAGCTGGCAGCTGTGTATCTGTTATGCCTAGCTCGACATGCAACCTTATTATCTGTGAGCCATTATTTTTTGATTGTTTTCCCTCTGCCAGGAATTCAAGGCAAAAAAATCCATTTCAATCTGAATAAAATGACAGGCTACCCCAATTTAGTGGAGATCTCATCAGTTCAGCCAGGCAGGCAGTGCTAGAAAATTATAGAGGGACAGGTGCCCGTAATAGATTAGCTTAGGCTTCCGTGCCTTCAATGCATTTATAATGATGATGGTGATATTATATATGTGCAGTGTACCTTTCAACCAAAAGTCTCACACACTTTGCAAACTATTATGCAACACATACTATTACATTTGTCCAATATTGAAATACTCAGATTTTTGATGGCGACTTCATTGTAGAAGCCTCAGACACACCAATGGATTTCGTTTAAACAGGAGACATTCCAAAAAAAATCCTCTCTGATGCGAGATAAGTTCATTGCAATCATGTGCTTTCAGAGCTGTGAACCCAGTATATTCCAGCCTCCACCCCAGAAGGCACTTAAGCGCAGCCTAAACTTGGCAAACATTGGCTGCAATGCTCTAGCTGATTGACTGCAATGCATTAGCTGAAAATAAGTGTGTGCTTGAAGACTCTCCCAGCTAAGACACTAAGAAGCTGTTCCTTGAAGATTCAAACCATCAGCAAAGTGGGAGGAGAGGCAGAGATTCTGTTCATTGGTTCTTAAATTTAAACCTATTGGCTGCTGCTGGAATTAAAGAAAAACACAACACATCTTGGCAGTCTAGCCCATGCTTGCTGTGCTGGCTGGAAATACACTTTCATCCTGTAAGGAAGTGTTCTGAATGCATTAAGGCTTTTGTGTGTCGCCCTGCTCGTGTGATTTGAAATGGAGAGTGTGTGCAGAGTCAGGGCTGGTAGCAGGTAGTTTGGTTTAAAATCTCCTGCCATTACCCTGCCCTTCGTCCATCATCAGTTTTTCGGCACAATCTAATGCATTCCAAAACAAGATTGATGTTGAGCCCTGAAGGTAAATTGTCTCAGGTAGGAATGAGTTAGCAGAAGTGAATTTTAGCAGCCCCATTACCCTCCACGCTTTTGCATGTGTTACAAACACGAATGGTCAGGTCTCCTGAAGGAGTGATATTATCCCTCTGTGAGAGATAACCCATCAGCAAGGTGGCAGGCTCCTCGGGACAGGGTGCTGCCTTGTCCTCATGGCAGGACATAGCAGAAGTGCCTCTGCTCAGTGAAAATACATCCTAATTTACCACAGGCGTAGTAAAAAAGGAAAGGTACTCTTAGCCCGTGCCTGCAGCCCATTCCCACAGCATGACTGCAGTCACACAGGTGCCATTTGAGGTGGCTGAGACAGCTGGGATGGTGACAGGGTGGCAGTGAAGGCACTTTCCCTCTCCCGCTGATGAGCAAACCCAATTACTACTGGCACGCAGCACCACTGGCCGTGAGGGTCTGTGTTGGGTGGTGGAGTCACTGAGGAGGTGCCAAGAAATTGAATTCAGTGCCTGTTCATTTGAGCAGTTACATGTTTGCCCGCTTCTGGTAAACAGGAAATAGAGGATTTCATAGCCTTTTTCGAAGGACTAACCAGCCCTCAGATGTTCCCACCCCTGGGAGCAGGAGCAAGGAATATGTCAGTGCACTGAGACTGCAAGAAGCTGTCAGTGAGCGGCATGTAATCCCAGCCTGGGGCTTGGCTGGAACCTCAGCCTGACGCCTCTGCTCCCACCAAAGCTGTTGTGGTCCTGGAGGATGTTCCTTGGCAAGGTGCTAACGTTGGGAGACATCCATCGTGCTCTGGAAGACCAACTCAGCCGGCTTAGCGCAGCGACTTTTAAGGAGACGTTCCCCTCTTGGTGGTGTCCCCCTGGTGTGTTCCCACACGAAACCTGGCCAGCCTCTCCCCTCGCCTGCTAGGCTTCAGGTGTGCCTGCCTTGGCGAAAAGCTCTGGCCCCGTTGTTTAACATTTCTGAGCGAGGGAACGGACGGAACTTCGCAGCTGCACATTTTTCATAAGTTTGGCTTTACGGCGAGTAGTTTTATTTGGACAGAAACACAAAAGTAATTGGGGTTTGGCTGAGGATGGACACGGTCTAAAGCGCCTTGGATTTTCTTATAGCACAAAGCTACCCAACATAAACAGATCTGAAAAAAGCAAAAAGGAACGCAGACGTTTTCCTTCTCAAGGCTTCTTCAAGACCAAGCTCCTAATTAACCAACAAAGGTGCTCTGATCAGCTCGTGTCACCGACCAGACGCGCGCCGATAATTCAGACGCACCCAAACACTAAAACACACAGATGCAGGAGGCTAAATTTGGAATGGCCCAAGTGCAGTTTTTTAGAGTGCCTCACCAGTGCACGTCAAATAAACACTGTTGCCAGGATGTGAGTCAAGCATCATTTTTAGCAGGCAAGCTGGACTGATCAAATGTCTGAAAAAAAAAAAATCAAACTTGCGTAGAATTATTTTGTGAAACCACACAGGATTAAAACATTAAAGCAAATAATTGGCAAACAGTGAAATCGTGAGCAGCATTTCCAACAAAAGTTGGCAACTTTTGTAGCTGAACACATGGTGATATTAAAGGCACTGCTTTTACAGAACTGTTTATAGAAAAATAAAAAAGGAGGGGAAAATAAAAAAAAAAAGAATCACAGAGCCCGTACATGAAAGCAGAACATGATGTACCATTTTTCACGTACATGTGCGAAGTGTTAAATGCTGTGTGAGAGTCCCTTGGGCCTTGCTCAGGACAGGCAAGCACTCTCAGAAGCAGAAGGCATCCAAATACCATTGAAAACTGGAGCTTCTGGCAGGACTGGGTGTGCTCCACCTTGCAGGTATCATGGCCAAGGAGGATAGACATGTGCCTTCACAGTGGGATTTCACCTTCCTGCCCCCTTTTTGGGTAAGGGCTGCTTCACATTGTTCAGAAAAAAGAAATGGGGTAAAATAAGTCCAAAAGCTGTAACTCGCACTAAAGGTGTTTAACATTAACCCTCATGAGCCAATAAATGTACGTATGGAAGTATTTTGGGAGCTGAGCTTTGCAGGCATCATCTAGGCTCTAGAAAAGCTCACCCTGAGGTTACTGAACAGCTACAAAAGTGCCTGTGTTAAAATGCATATATGCTGATGTATAGGAACTGATTGGTCACAGAATTACTATTGAATTTGATTTACTATTTATTTAAATTTAACCCGATGGCTTAAAAAAAGAGGAATTAAAACCTAAACTTTTTGGTGAGTCCATTTCTTCAGGATACAGTTTAAATTTGTTGTTCTAACTACTTATTATTTCCATTGCTGAGCCCAGAAAAAAATCTCATTAATAAATTAGTATGTTTTTATGTTCTGTTCAAAAGAATGAGGGCTGCAGAAAATTGGCTTTTCTTGGGGCTGATACCAGCATAAGAGATTATGACATCGTGCTGATTTCATGAATATTGTTGTATCAAATTATGACTATCACATCTTCACAGCCAGCAAAATATCCCAAAATATCTGAGAACTTGTTCTGGAGAGAATTCTTCAGAAACTGATGGCTTGTGCAGATATTCAAAATCTTTCATCACTGCTTTTCCTCTTTTCTTTCAAAAGCATTCACAGTTCTCGAAGAAGATGGGGGGAAAAAAGTGAATCCTTTCCGTGACGGACTGGAGCCCTGTCTTCAGCTTGGGGAATTTGGATCCCACTTGTTATAATATCCACAATTAGATCAACACCTGCAAGTGCCAAAATGGTTCTGGAGAAGTAGAGTTCCCTAAGAAGTCAGGTGAGGCTTCGGCGTCATATGCATTGCGTGGGGTGACCTTGTCTGTGCAGAAGGTCCTTCTTCGTTCCCTGCACAAAAAGCAGCACTTGCTAAGAGGGCTCCAGAGCCCACACATTGCTCCATGCCTCCTCCAGTGTTCACAGCAGCTTGATCTCCTGCTGAACCGCTCTGCCATCTGGAGAACTCATGGTATGTACATGGTATCCCTTCCCTGCTCTGCTCTAAGGCCTTGGGAGGATTTCATAACAACTTATGGGCTTTGTATTTAACATTAAACAGGGATGGTATCTTTTGCATTATTTAAATGTTTTATTTATCACTTCGCAGCACGTGCAAAATGCGTTTTTTTCTGGACTCCTGCTTTCTGGGGCAATGCAGAATATTTCCACAAAAGCTCTGCAGCCCTGAGCCACCTGCCAGATTCCCATGTATTATAATGTTTTCAGCCAGCTGCTGTGGTGGCTGTTCATGCCAAGGGCAAGAATTCCCCTGCTCTGGTTTTAGCTTTCACGCGGTGCAGAGCCTGCTTTCACCCAGTGCTGAACTGTGGGTGTACAGGCTGAGTCAGAGAGAGGCAGAATAAAAGGGCAAACTTCCCAGAGCCCATAACCAGCTGGTGGAGCCCAGGTATTGTGTCCTGGTCCCAGGGTCAATGCAATGCATCCCCTTCCTCCCCTCTCCACTGCCTTGTCTCAGTCCTTTGCTGGGGCATTCTAGGCAGAACAGCATGTGTATAGGCATGGTGATCCCACAGGAGACATTTGGCAGCAAATACTGATGTGGCTGATTGCTGGGAGCTGCTGTTGTACCTCTGGCTGGGCCACTCTTAAGCCCAGTTCTGCCAGGGACATGCTGCTGAACCATGTCAGCTGGAAATTTTTCCTATTTTAAGAGCTAATGAAGACCTAGCCATGTTTTGGGGTGGGTGTGGTTTTTTTTGGTAGTTGTTTTTAGTGGGGTTTTTGTTTGTTTGGAGGTTTTAATTTTTAATTTTTTTTTCAATTCACAATTGGATATCAAATAGGTTTTTTAAATTGTTCTTTTCCGGTGCCTGGCATTTCCGAATAGTGTTGAGTTTTCTGGTGGACACTTCATTTCCCTGTCAGAATATTCAGAGTTATCTGGGAGTGTTCAAAAAACAGGAGCTCCCTTCCAAGTGACCATTTGTTTCGGGCGCCCAGTCCAAAACATATGCTGGGTATGGGGTTTTGCTTCTTTGAAAATTCCTGACATTCTCTTCTGGAAGTCAGATGTCTCAGATGGGACATCCGAGATCATTGGCTGCTTTTCTAAAAAAAAAAAAAAGGCCACAGTGTTCCAGGAATATATTTAATCACACTCATGTCGACAACACAGGAGAAATACCATCACTGTCTAAAGAGCAGACTGCTGATACAAAGGAAAATCATAACCAGTGACCCTGTAGGCAATGTCAGAAAGCATCATAAGCATGAACACAGAGACATTTCCTTCTCAAAACTTGCTTGTATCTGAGCAAAGTCATCTTTTGTGCTGAGCTAACACAGCTTGGTGATTATTTCCATTTGAGTTCTGAGCTCAGAAAAGGTACAACAGTCCAGGAAAAGAAACCCAAGTGGAAGAGGTACATGAACTGCTCTGTGGTGGGGAAAAACACTGATGAAAATGTGCTGTTGCAATTGCTGGGAAGAAGCTCTCTGGATTCCTGAGCAGAAGGTGAAAAGCCTTATCTCTTACTACAGGAGAGCTAGAATAAAGGTTATGCTCAGCCACAGAACAGGTCCAAGTGGAGAAGAGGAACTGCTTCAAAATATCTGGACTGACTGTAATTCCTCTCCATGAGAAGGTAAGTTGAGAGCTCGGGGCCTCTAAGGAATTCCAGGTAAAATGATCGTATCAGAATTGCAAAGATTAGCAGCAGTTCTGTTATTGAGTCCCACGTGTGATGACAAATGACACAGAAAGCCCCTCTGGTTTGGAAACAAACAGACTTTTTAATTGCTCTTCTCTAAGTTTCAATAAGGATGAACAAAGCCTTCTGTTGCACTCCTCAGTATAATGTCTATATGTACAATCAGCAGGCTGTTCCTGGTTGCAGGGGCACAGACCAGGGCTGTCAGTGGACCTGTATACCTGAAAGACGTTTGACCATCATTTCTTCTTGGGTCTTCTTAAAACCACCAAATGCTTCAAACGACAAGTGCAGCCCCACATCTCTGACTTCTGTTTGAGTCCTGACTTTTCTTGCCCACTGCCAGGATTTACTCCTCTGCAGCACAAACATTCCTGGGCAGGAAGCTCCATGTCTGCCCAGTCTGTGGTTATTCTGATTTGTATATGAAGTACTAGAGGGACTAACTGGTTTGATGGATGAGAGGTGTCAAAGTTAGACCATATGGCCTGCTTGGTCTCTGCCCGTGTCTATGAATACAAACAAAAATATGCTGGAATTTTTCTCCCTTTGGAGTTTCTTTCAGGGATTCCATTACAGACTGTGACTCTGCAGAGCCTATAATAAGGGGGAGGCAGTTAATGTAAATCCTTGGGGTTTAAAGTTGGCAGCTACACTCTGCCTATACAAAGGGTTGTATGTGAAGTCAGCTTTCTTCTTGGGCTCAGTGACAGGACATCAGCTAAGGACAGTTCTCGTAGCCTTCCTCCCACCCCAGGCCCTTCTGGCACTCAAATCTTACTTAGTTCAATCAACAGAGATGTCTTTGATGCCTTAGGCCAGATATTTTTATCATAGTTAGATCTGTCTCACGCGGAAAGTGCAAGACAGTCAAAGAGTATGTAAAGAAGTTTATAGCCAGCTGTCCAACTTACAATGCTGAGTAACTATTTTGCATCTTTTTAAGGCAGAATCAGCCTTCCTGAAATACAGCATTGAGCGGTCCTGCCTCTAGACCTTAGAAGAGATGGTAGCAGGCAAGGAGCCACACCTTCAGATACGAGAGGACAGGTTCCGTGGGTAACACACACCTTCTGCCAGACTTTAACTACAATTCCATGCAAAATAATCCACGTTTCATGGGCTTTCCTGCACATCCTGAGCAGTGGCTGTGAGCTGACCAGTAAAAAGATGCCACCTTAGTGTAACAAACACCAGCCCAGCAGATTCTGCTTATGTGGGAGCAGGCATCATGCTGGGACAGAAGGATTAATTGAGCTTTTTACAATTCCCTTTGATCTGCACCAGAAATACCCAATACAATATCTCTGACCTGATTATATTTTAAACCTCAGCTCCTCAAGCATTTGGACTCTGCACTGTCCTCCCAAAAGGCAAATGCCAACTCAGCACTTTTTTTCGGGTTTTGCTTGTATCAGCTTTTTTATTATAAAGCCATTTAACTATTACTTGGCCAATTTGGTGCCAAAAAGATGGTATTTTCACTTGGAGAGGATGTGATTTGTGATAACTCCATCCATCACTTTGGCACTTAGCCCAAAGATACAATTAAATATCTATTAAATCATTGGGACTCTGGAACACTGATCTTACACAGATCATTTCATCAGAAGGCTCAAATAACTTGAGCTTGTAAAGAGGATGAGCCAAAACTCCTGATGTATATACATGCAGGTACATAAAAATGAAGTGTAAAGGATTCTTATGCTTTCACAGGCAAAACTTTAAGGCTTTTCTTTTGCAGAGGGTTAAACATGTAGTTAAGTTCATGTGTGTTTGCATGCTCTTTGTTTCCATTAAAGAAAACAAGGAAAAAGAAAGCCTCAGTGGAATATTTTAAGTCAGGTCTAACAATTTTTTTAAATTACTGACTTTCCAGCTCTTAAAGGTTTGCAAGCAGATGTATTCACAACAGTCAGTTTCTGCTGCAGGAAACGATGCACGGACTTAAATAAAATAATTCCAAAAAATATATATATGAGGACAAAAACTTTCAATGAGTAAAAAAATCTAACTTCATTTAAACTTTACAGAATTAAGGAATGACCCATAAAACATCATTCTTTACCTTTGTTTAAATTCATGTATTTAGGAGCATACCTCCAGTGTTGCTTACATAAGTAAGAGATATAAAATGTGTTACCATCCATCCCACCAAGCAGAGGTTCCTTCAGTTACTTTTTACTGCTTTATAAATGCACTTTACTAGTTAGAATACAAAGGCAACAAGTGATATTTACAAGTGGCCCTGGTGATATTTACTTTTCTAGGAAAAGAGAAGAGGCATTTCCTCTGCACTCACATGTGTGTACCCGTGTGATGGATGTGTCCCCTTCACAGTGCCTGCTTACACAGGACACGCTCTGTGCCTGTAAACACACACACACACAGGCAGCAGTGCACCGAAGGGGGAAGCAAACACACGAAGAGGGTGTTTCTGAGATGCCAAGTGGTAGAGCTACAGCCTTTTGGGAACCTGGCAACTGTATGCAGCACCTGACTGATCTGTTTCTGCAATGGAAGTTCTGCCCCAGTGCCTGAATGTGAGATTGATGCCTCCTTTGCGTATTCAGCTTGATTGTGATCACAAAAACAATGCAAGATATTCACATGTGTGAGTATGTGCATAATAATGCAATTCAGGACACATATGCTGCAGTCTTTGAGTGTGAAGCTATTGCCACGAGACTGGGAGTTGATTCACCTCTCGCAGGGATGCACTGGGCATCACAACATGTGTTTTCTGAGTGCTGCACTCAGTGACAAATCAAGAAAGAACTAGTGTTGGTCCCACTGTGGTCATAATTAAAGAAATGGTTCTCCTCACTGCAGGATGCTCCGACTCCCTCCCTGGATCACGAGCCATCTGATACCCCCAGTGACCAAGACCACTTGCTGCTGATCTGTGCCAGGAAAGCCTGAGTGTGACTCCCCTTACCCTAACCCTACCCTATATTCTAGTCAGTCTGTTCTGGGTGGTCTGTGTTTTTTCTGTGTTGAATTCCAGGAGAGGAAGGAGGCAAGGTTGTTCCCTGAAAAGGCTGAGAGCCAGTCTCATGGGCATAGTGTGAAAGTACTTTGTACACCAGTAGTTCTATTACTTTCACATTTAATGAACGCACAAAGGTTACATGGTTTCAGATTTCCTAACCACAACCTTTCCTGGGAACACAGAGCCAAATTTTAGTCCTTGGCGGGTCACTAAACCCCCACAGAAGTCAATGAATTTGGAAATGAGGCCAGCATTTGACCTAGTTCCTATAATTGTTTTTTTATTAAGACAGTATCTTCTCAGGTATTATGTTCCTGTGAATTTCTGTATTTAAATACACAACTGTAAACCAGAAGAAATACAAAAATAGCTTCAGGAAAAACTACTCTCTCTACGCCCATACAAATCTGAAGAAACACTGCACGTTTGCCCAGTGATAACTTCAGACTCTTAAACAAGTTTGGGTCCCTACCATGTTACTCGAGCTTCCCTGATGAAAGATTATTTGCTTACATGTTATTTGGCAGGGAGCTAACAAGGCCTCATTAAACAAAATGCATATTACGATTGTCCTGTCTAAGTAATGGCTTTTACAGCCCACTGTCATTGTGCTGAATTAGCTCTGCAGAGACAACTTGAGGAAACACATTCAGCAACATGGAATATAATGTGTGCATCTTTGTGCAACTTGTGTACGGTAGATACCTGAAGGGAGAGCCTGTCACTTCAGTAACAAGCCCTCAAACAAGAGCACAACGTTCTTGGATCCCTAGGGCTATGCTGCCATTTATTTTCCATCAGCACCATGGATCTGTGCAGATCCTGGCACTGTGTGTTTGTAAATGAGTGTGTGTGTGTGTGTGTGAGAAAGAGAATAAAGCAATGAAAAGAGAACTGTGAACGTCCAAAGACCTCCAGGTTTAGAAGGGGCAGATAACTGTTAGTGAGTTTTTGAGTGACCCTTGGGATCTATCATGTACCACCCTTCAGGATGCGCATTTCCAGTTATTTCTGATCACCCTGTTTGGTGGCTATCATGTGTTTTCATGCTTTCCCTAAAGGTAAAAGATTATTCAACTATTAGGTCATCTTGTACAACTGCTTTTCAAGAGTCCTCTTTTTCCAGAAAGGTACTTCAACTGAAATTGTAGCAGAGATTCCTAAAGGATGAGATACTGCTGATAAGATTACAGCCAAAGCCAGGATGACCTGACACTGTGGCACACCATAAAAAGAAAATAAGGTAAATCTTTTCTGCAGTTGTTCTACGTAGCACCTTTTTGGAAATTTCATAGCAGATAAAATTGAAAAGTTTTTTATTCTGCCTTTCCAGTGTCTGTATTCACACAAATATTTTTTTACCATTAGATATAGTGGCAACAGAGCTCCAACACAGATGGCAGCTCTGGCAGGGGGAAGTATCCATTTAAAATGTGTGGTTTTGCCAAAGAGAGTTGTAAGATAGCAAAGACCTTTTATCACCAAGTGAACATGACATTGCCAAAAGGTCAACTCCTGCTCTGGCTTTTAACCTCACAGCAATACCGCTTTGCCCTGTGATAGCTTTAATATTTAAACACTAAGAATCTTGTGGTGATGCTTCGGGGTGTGGGAAGTATTCAGGCAGGTGTCATTCCTCACTGTGTTGATATGTTATCGAAGTGCAATATGTAAACTCATTTTCAGGAGCATTCGCTTGCCCTCCTGTTGACTTTGGAGACTGGGTATGTTGTGGTTGGGCATCCATGGTTTGGGAGGCAACGCCGGCAATCAAATGTCATTGATTTCTTTGCTGGTTTCTCCAGCCTGGCTGTGCCATCTGTCATGGAATAAGCTGGTTCTGTGTGTATTGCAGTTCCTGGGAGCATTGCCTGTGTCCCTGGGGTGCACAAGAGCCCTGGACAGGTCCTGGCACTGAAGTCTCCATGCATTCTTCCCCCAGCTCTCCCACACCTCTCCTCTACACCTCTTTTCACTGCAAGAAAACCTGGGTGTGCAGGCTGACTTGTCTTTGAACTAAAGAGCTGATCAGTTAGCAGGTATTCCTTGCAATAAACCTGCTTTGCTGACCTAGAAACCCAAAGCTTTTCATTTATCAGCTCCGGATTTGCCTTTGTCCTGCAGATGGTTTCTAGTGCTGGGTGGTGATCCATCACCTGTGAATCATTCCTTCCCAGCTGGTGTCTGTGGCTCCACCCGTGTTGGTAGTGGCTTTTCCTTGGTGCAGGTGCTCGCTGTGGTTACTCCATCACTTACTGTTAGTTTGGGACCTCAGAAGGCTTTGTGGAAGCTGTTTCTGGAGGGATAGATGGACACACAGAGAGAGCAAACTATGTGAACAGCAAGAGATGTTGTCCTGGTACCTTACTAGGGGTAAATTCTTCAGCTCATTTCAGTGCCCTTAAGGCACAATAGACCTTAATAGCCCAGATCAGACTCACAAGGGCCTCTCCCACACCCTCTGCCAATGGGCTCAGAAGCCTCATTTAAATGCAGTCCTGAGCCTTTGGCTCTTGTCTGAACTATACTGTGGGTATGTTTGTGTTCAGTTCTGTCTTTGGCTGGTCTCCTGCTGGTTGTGACTGGGCTCTGGAATGTCCTCTGAACTTGATCCATCAGCTTGCCCTGTAGGGGATTGTTACTGGACCATATTATTCTTGCCCTGTGGGATGCTTGCACTGTGACCACCCTTGCCCTCTGGCTTATCCTCTGTCATGAAACAATCCTTCCCTTGCTGTTCCCTGACATGGTCAAAGGTCTTGGCAGAAATACTCATTTGAGTATTTGAGATTACTTTTTGTGCTGTTTAGTTTACCTAGTTTTGGTGTATCTTGGTCCAAACTCCTCAAGTTATGCTTATCATAAATCAGTATTTAATCTCTACTCATCCCATGTACAATAGGTATGAGCCTCTGGAATCAGAAGCAAATAATGATGAAGATGATGATTCACCCAGGTTGGAGGTATTGTCAAGGTTAAATGGGCAGCTGAGGTCACTCGGTTTGCTCACCTTAGAGATGGCTGAGGGGAGGCCTCAGCAGTCTATGACTTTCTCCAAGGGACACGGAAGGGGAAGATGCTGATCTTCCCTTTTGTGGTGACCAGCAACAGGACATGAGGGGACGGAATGAAGCATCAGGGGAAGCTCAGACTGAACGACAGGAAAAGGTGCTTCATTGAGAAGGTGGTTGGCCACTGAAACAGGCTCCCCAAAGGATGTGGTTAGGGCACCAAGCCTGCCAGAATTTAAAGACTATCTGGACAATGCTGTCATATATTTTACTGTCCTATATTTTAGGCCTGTGAGGAGCAGGGAGTTGGGCTGAATGATCCTTACAGGACCCTTCCAGTTTAAGATATTCAATGATTTACAAAGCCCAGGACACTTCCAGTAGGCTGTATGAAGGCAATGCTGTTATAGGAACAAGGCATTCCTATGAGGAAAATGAACAGTATGGAGGGTGACATTTGCTGATCTAACTCTAATCATCGGTTTGGAAAGGTAGAGGGAATTGCATCCAGTTGGGTATGAGGAAGCAATGCTGCCTGATGAGTTGGCAGGAATTGCATGCTCTTTTTCCAGCTTTGTCTGCCCACTGATGATTCAGCTGTGCTGCTGAACAGCCAGCGTGGCCTCTGACCATGGATGGATGGCACAAAAGAAGGCATGTTGTTGCAAGCTGATTAGGGAGTTAGAAAAAGGAGGTTTCAACACACTGGTTTATACACAGGGCCTCTGTGGCCTTGATAATGTAGCCAATTCCCTGGACTGCAGGGAAAAGAAAGGTGAAAGAAGGAGTTGAGTATCCCACCTGAGCCACCTGTAGACCTAAGCAAAGAATTAGCAGCTAAAGCAGAAGAGGTCAATGAGCTCTCCTCTCTCCTCCCTCGCTGCTCAAGTCACAACCATAGCTTGGAACATGTTGTAATTGTCAGTCTTTGTATAGGTAGCAAATTACTGAGCACCTTAAATAAAGAGGGAAGAAAAGGGCACGTAGCATCAGAGGTCAATTTGTCGAGCATAATGGCCCTTGGGCCCGCAGAAGGGCTCCACATCTTCATGAATACAGGTTATTTTTGTGTGAGTTGCTCTGCAGAGAATTTTAATGTTCAGTGGGCTTCAGTGGTGTAAGAATTGGGTAGGAGTCCTCTGAGCGAGGAATGTGGTAGTGGCCATGTCTCAAGAGGCAACCTAGGTGAGACTCAGCTTATCCAAGAGCTGTGGAGGTGGTGGAGTCTGGTTTCCTATGGCTTTGTCTGGCAGTGCTGCTATCTGCTGTCTAACTAGATGCAAACCCCTGTTGCTTTTGCAGGACTGGAGTTCAGGACATTTCACCCTCTGCACTCAGCCATGCTGTAGCCTTCTCAGTGGGAGAGTTCATGGGGGTGTTCTCACTACCTGCTCGCCTATTTTCCTTGCTGGAGGAACTTAAAATATCTGAAGCTGGCATGTGTTGGTTACCTTGGACTGGCTGGCCGGCAGGATCAAAGGTTACTGGAAGGAGACTGAGTCACGTTATGCACACACATAAACATAAACACGCAGTGCACAATCACATTCACCCCTGTGCCTTAGGAACCTAAGCTAGAAGTACCATGGAGGTGTAGGAGGATTTTATGAAAAATGCTATTTTCCTCACATAGCAAGAGTCAGTGAAGTTTGTTTGGACACCTGGTGGTTCAATAACATCTGAACATGTACATACACAAAGAGAGAAAGCTATCAGCAGGACAAAAGGATACAAAAGACGCCCACCTTGAAAATGTACACAGTCACTATGATGTTTTTGAAGTGTGGTTGTGCTTATAATACAGTGTATACACACAGGTGTACTGAGCAGTGGGCATAATTTAAGGCATATTTCTTAAAGCAAGTAGAATTGTTTTTATTCTCCTTGTAGAAATAAAGAAAAATATACACAAGGTTGGTGGTGGAATTAAATTTTTAAACCTACCTAGTGGAGTACTGTCCTGGTTGCAGAGGACAGCAAGTCCTTCTGCAGTGTTTTCTTTCAAAAGAAAAGAAGTTCATTGAAAACACAGCCATCTAGCTATGGCCAAGCTGATTTGTCCTAAATAACCCCTTGCAGATGATTATAAGCTACACTTTGGCTCTAGTCCTTCTTTCATATGGGACAAGGCGCTGTGGCTGCTCCTCTAACCTCTACATGGTCACAGTGGTCACGATGTGGTCACAGAATTCCCACTGCTCCAGAGACGTTGTGTGGCTGATAGATTAGGGCGAGATGCTGCTCCCCATGTTCAAGTTTTGCCTCATAATAAGGATATTTTTGGGTGACTTCCTCCGCAGAGAATTCCTCCCCAGTGTTCAATATGCTTCCATGATGTGGGAGTTAAGTTAGGTGTCAGATGGAATCTGCAGTTCTGCCTGATGTCAATGACTGAGGTTAGACTGTAGACAGCAAGAATCAGCTACTCAAATTCACTGTGACATGTACAATGCTAGGTAGGTAGTAAAATAATAATTCATAAAAGCAAACATGGCAGTGTTTAGTTCTATTTCCTTCCTTTGAAGTTAAAGTATGGAAAGCACTAAGTTCTTGTGCACAGTTGACTTCAGCATAGACATTTCTGAAAGCAGCTATAAATATATTTACCTCTGCAAATTTGAGTAAGGCTCCTGTATGTGCAAAATATTCTCAAGTCTGTTTTTCATTCTCTCAGTTAATGTTTTGATGTCTGCCTTCAGCTTTATGCTACCACAGAGTTGGCAAGGCATAGGCAGAGCATTTTTTCCCAGAGCCCAAACCATATCATAAACTCCACAGGCTACTAAAGGAGTGTTTATTCTGGTGGCATTCCCTAATGCAGCAAGTATAAAGATGCCTAGCGGGGAAAAGAGATAACTTGGGTACAAACAACTGCTAATAGAAAGTTTTACTGTACTGTGGAAGAAAATTTTCAAGGGCTAACTGGCGACAGATTGCAATTTTTCTTGTAGAAAAGCTGCTTTGAACTGTGCGTGGCAATCTGACTCCCTTCTTGGGACTGCTGGAACTGAGCAACGATCCAGTGATATTCCCCAGGGAACCTTTCTTGGCATGGCCTGCACTCAGTCCCCTCCAAACCTGGCATTCACAGAAAAGGAGAGAAAAAATAGCATGGGGCATCTACAAAATATTCCTTGCAGTTGTCCTGCAACTTCATTGAACTCCATGCAGGAGGTGAAAAAGCCTCTGTGCAGAGTGGGGAGAATCCCCCAGGTCCTGGGGATGAGGCACCACAGTCCCCTTCCCTCCTCCCCTCTCTCCTGGCATCTGAACAGATCCATCTCTATCAACAGCACAATAGTAAGCCACAGACATTCAAAGCTGTTGCTCAGAAATAAGGTGATTTGTTTTAGCAATCAGGTCATGTTCATAAACATGATCTTTGCTTCTTTGTCTTTTGGTGGTGTATCTTCAGATCACCTTTTCAGGCTTTTTAGGTGTTTTTAATATCAATGGAAAAGGGGTTTAACTTCTCTCTCATCTATTTATTTGCCAGTCACTTCAATACCAATTTTTAAAGTTTCCAAGCAGCACCAATGAGCATGACACTCTCTTTAAAATATGTAGATTGGAATTCTCTGTTAAACCAAGGCAGAGGATTGAAGAAAGACACCAAATATCACAGGTTTCACACAAAAACAAGTGTTGTTCAAACCATTATTTATAAACGAAGTAAAATATGACCAGTACAATGATTAGCAAAAACACAACCTTGATAACATGTATCCAAATCAGACAGGCTCCACAAAACAATGCCAGATACCAAGATAGAAAACAAATCAATCCCTTATCAGGTGATGCCCTCGGAGAAGAGCTTCACGACCCAGGAATATTGAACACCCCTGAAAAACTTCGAGGCTGCAAGAAATGTAAGGAAATTATGCTCTAGAGGTCAAAACTCCTTAAAGGAAACTTGGCATAGCCAACCCAAAAAACCTTGATTAGGAACTGGACTCTGTCTTCATATGCTATAGACTATCTTAAGACAGAAACTGAACTCTCTGAGAGTCACTTATCTCAGCTGAACTGTAGTTTTGGGTTGAATGTGGAAGTTTTAGTGGTTGGTAGTATTTGAATTGATATGTTTGAGTAGCCATGCAACTGGCAGGTGCTTGTGCAGGGCTCAGGTTCTGCCCTGGAGAAGAAACACTCTCTTGGGTCTCACAGGCTCTGGTTCACCCCCTGGAGCACCTGGGCACCTCATTTGCCTGCTGTGCTTTTCATGGGTAAAGATATGACAGGCAACTCTTTGTGTTGTCCTGTTCTGTACAGTTCAGAACAAGACCACCAACCTCAACAGATCTGTCCACCTCACCACAAGCTTTTCAGCAAAAGCCAGGTAAGGACTACATTTCCTTGATGAGGTGAGCAGGGCTATCAGCAACTCCTGTGCAAGAGCCATAAGCATTCTTTATTCCTAAATCATATGTCTTGGCTTTTGGGAAGCAAATTATTGGTCTGTGCTGGTATGCAATAGCCTTTTAATCAAGTGACTGAGGCTTCTTTTTTGTTATTTAAAAATACAGGCCTGGTAATGATGTATAATGATGTATAATTCACTGGGAGCACTTTCCAGGTAAAGACCTTGAGTAGCATCCTTAAAATTTTACAAAACTCTTGTGAGCTGAGAATTAACATCTGGCTCTGCAGTGCGGTATCTTTTGCTCTGGGGAGGCAACAGGCCAATTTCATATAGGCAACTAGAACCTCCTGGCACCTATAAACTCTGGCAAACTCCAGCCACGTTCTGCCAACGTTCTGGCAAACGTTCTGCCCACGGTGGGAATGCGAAGTGACTGGTGTCCAGCTCCCCAAGTGATTTACCTGCCAGTCACGTTCTTTAGCCATGGGGCTCTTCTGCCTGGAGTGTCTGAGTGCTGTGGTCGAGGTGTACTGCAGGATACCACACATTTGCACGGGATGGGCTCTGACTCAAGGCAGTCTGACCTTTGTTTTTCCTTCCTCGCATCACTTTTCCCCTGGTCTCTAGCTATACCTAGGCAGTGAACGGAGTAAAGTGCAGAACTCCTAATAATAGTCACATTGAACCGAAAATCCTTTTTGTCTGTGTCTCTGTGTTTTCCAGCATCTATAAAACCTTATTACCTAACTATTAAAATACAGCAGATGTTAGGTCAGACCTAAAGCTATGCTTCCATTCCCATGTATTGCTCCTGGAGTGAGAGACTAGGGAATGGTTAAGTTTTCTTGGGTGTTTCATGAAGTTGTGAGCTGTTTTAAGAGTGAGCTGAGTTCTCTGTCAAGATGGGTTTTTTTAAGCAGGGAAAGTCTCTGTACACAGAGGGTCGCTGCAGTCATCCCATCTCTTGATGTTTGTGGCCTTAGTACTGGATGTGATGTTATTTGGGAATGTTTGTTTTGGTTTTGGCAGGCATGTTTACTAAGTTTATTTCCCTTGACTTCTTGTAACTCAGTGCATGTGGGTTGTCTCCTTAAGTTTTGTGTACCATATTCACCATCTTATTGCTTTCAATAGTACATTAAACAACTCAACTAGTTATCAAATTTGTGCACAGGAATATTTGAGGGGCACTTATTTCTCCAGACAAAAATGCTAATCATTCATTAAATGCATTTACAAAAAAAAACCCCAAAATCTACAGGAAATTATGTTGTGCCAAAGTGTGAGTATAAGAAGTGTTGGTGAATTTCATTACTTTTTTCTGTCTTAAAATCACAGATCCTTTATATTCCTATAAAGAAAAAGCCAATAGTATTTACAGACCATGTTTAATATTTCTGAAGCAGACTCTTAGAAGATTCTCTTTTCCTTATCTTTTTCTACGTGCTCTTCAGGCACTGGTCTCGTATGTTCAGAATGAGTCATCCAGTCATCCATTCAGGGAACAGAAATCATATTCCCCTGCTGAGTCATGCTGGCCAAATGCAGTTTCAAGCATCAAAAAATTAAGATGTTTTGCCTCAAAGAGGCAAATGGAAATGGAATGTGTCTTAACTATTACAAATATTTGTTGAGCAATTCTGACAAATCTATTACTATCTATTATTATTGCCATCTTGAGATTAGGAAAAGGAGTAATTCCAAGAACAGAAGAACTAAAGAAACCTAATTTCCTATAAATCTGTTTCATTAAGGAAATATGTAGAAAACCCTTATTAATATATTAAATTATTTAAGTCTATTTATCATTCTTAAATCTATTTATTATTCTTGTCTTTGGTTTGAAGAGGATGAGAAGTTCAGTGGAAATCTCTTTCATTACTGAACATTTCTCTCTCTCTGAGGGGACTTTCTAGTATCTAACAACACTGTTTCACCTCAGAAAGCAAGTTAAAAGGATCTTTTATTTTTGGTAACTAACAGTCACGGAACTAGAAGCAGTGCCTGCAGGGTTAGGAGTAGCAGGAAGGGAGGTGCTGCTGGAGGACAAACTTAGGAAGATCCCACAATGTCTAAGGTGTTCAAAGACAAAGCAATAAAGCAAGTCAAAGGGTGATAAAGTTAGCCTGCATACGAAATAAACCTAAATCTCCTATAAGTACACCTAGGATTGCATTGCATGATAAAGCAGGAGTTTTATTCAGGGTCAAATGCAACCTGGTAGCTTGCAGAGCAGCTTCCAGCTTGAATATACACAATGAGAAATTAGACTGATTCGTACGGTTATGGAATAGCCAAAAGCCTGTTGAGGAGCTTGAGTTCAGGCACTGATCGTTGTTTGGATGCTTTTGGTTTTGGTTTGACTGTACAGAACTGCCACAAACAGCTTCTGAGTGACTTCTGAATTTGAGCCCTGTTTCTGAGGTAAGACAGGTCCAAAGTTTCACACACTGTTTCGGTTCACAAACAGTGCTGTTCACACGTGATTGAACTGGAATCTGGGCAAAATCTTAGGCAGACTAAGGAAAGCAACTTATGATAAGCTTCTTCCTTTTGGAATGGAGTAACTCGCAGCTTATGATTCCAACCAGAACACTGTGGGTGCAGTAATTTGACCTGTGCTGTTCAGTCTGGGCCAACGGGCTTGGCAAGGAGGGTTTGAAGCTCCCTGCATCAGACTGGACAGGAACCTGACATTAAGTTTGGAGGAAAGGCTCCATTCGTGGAGAGCAGGAGTATCACTACAGCTTTTTCTTTTAAAGAACAACAGTTCCACTTCACAGGTTTGTAGGTGATCTCTCAAACGACAGGTGAAACAAGACTGAGTTGTGAACCACCGTGACTGAGCTGCTGTAAGGCTTGAAGGTGTCAGACAGTGAAGGGGTTATTGCCTGGGTAAAGCTCTCAGCAGAGCGAGCTGCAGTGCCCTGTACTGAGAATATGATCTATTTGTGAGATTTGCTTCTGATAAAATAATATTAATAACCTGATATCCCATGGGAGGACTCTGGAAGTGCAAAAATTACAAAGCGTGGGACCTTCTGGAACGAACTACTTCAGATGGTTCTAAAATTGCACTCCAAATTGGGGAAATAGGTATTCCCGACACCTGACTTTCCTTTCCTTCCTCCTCCCAAGGCTTTTCATTTCCACCTTTCCAAACAGAGCAATTTTACACTACGTGGAAAAGGCCAAGCCATTCCCTGCCGGGGAAAGTGTTGAACATGACCCACTTGTGGGAGCTGCACCACATTCAGCCTAGCGAGGCTCCTGCCAAACGCATAAGAGCTCTAAACGAAATAGCAGCCGTGGTAAATAAGTAAATAAAAATCCCAGTTCTCTGGAAAGCGGCAACTGTTTTCCCTTTTCCTCCATCGTGGCCATACACTCCCCCCTGTGAGGCCAGAGAAGAGCCAGCAGAGCTGCCTGTGCAGCAGCAGCATCCCAGCAGCTGCCAGCTACCCCAGCTGGCTCAGCCCGGGAGCATCAGAGCCGGGCAGTGCCATGCCTGCGCAGACCTGCACAGCTATTTGTTGGAGTGTGTGCCCTGCGAATGCCAGCAGCACCACCCAGACGTCAGGCATTAGCCTAAGGTCATCGGTGCATTTCTGTGCATGGGAGTGTCTGCGTTTCGTGTATCACCACGGCTTGCCTGGGTGTGTGTGCATTTGTTTGTGTGCTTGCTCCGTAATGATCCAACCTATCTGACATGTATATTTTAAAATATCTATTAAAAAGAGGGTAGATATCATTATCTAAAGGAAAGTGAAGTGCAGGGTCAGAGGTCATGCCACAGCAAGGAATTGGAAGAGATGTGCTCTGGTACATCAGGTTTCTGACATAAAGCCTGAAGTCCCCACAAAGCCATTTTATTCATTTATTTATTTATTTTTGCCTCTTCTGTGTAGGAAGCGTTCTGAATTGTAGATTATCTATCATGCATTTATGCTGTTGTGCTTCAGAAAGTCCTGTGGCAAGGGAGAGAGGAAATTCTGTTTCTCTACCTAAGGACCTTTAGCACTTCTGCTGTTACGGACAGCAGGACTCAAGCTGAGCAACAACTCACGTTGGCTGAAGCCTGAGCAGCAACTAACTGCTACCAAGCTCACTTGCTCCTTTAGCAAATGTCTGGCAGGGTGAGCAGCCAAGTCCAGCTGCATTCATTTCCAGTGACCAAAGCAGGTGGTCACAGACCCAATTATGACCTCCAGTGCTAAGCCAGAGTCCCGCAGATTAACCGATCCAACAGTTAGTCCAGCCCTCTGCTTTGCTGTGGGTTTGTTTACAATGATCACTCTTTCTTGAAATTATTAGTTTGGGTTATGATGGCAGAGTTTAGCGAACAGCAGGTTCTTTGGCAGCTTTCAGGTTTGGCTTTTTTTTTTCTTTCAGAATAGCTTTTTCCTCAGAACTTTTCGGTAAAACAAAAATGTAGAAGGAATGCCTTCTGGGAGTGACGTACTTTGTCCATAAGATATTTTCCTTAGGAACATTATTCAAAGAAGTCTAGAAATAAAATTCATTCTTAACCAATAAATTAAATAATTTCAACTTCAAAATGTCTGAACAGACAGGAAACAATATTTTGAATGTTCTTTTTTACCAAACACAATTTCTGGAAACAGCATACATTATCAGGATGGCCTATTTTGTGCTTCTCACAGAAACTAAAATTCGCATGACAAATGTCCCCACCTTCAAAGTAGACTATAAGCTCAGAGAACCAACTGAATAAATCACTTTGCAAGACACAAATATTTTCCCCTGGTCTTTTTTTAGACTGCAACCCCCTAGGGCAGGGATAGTCTTTGTTTTATACCATCTATTGGGCCAACCCACTGCTGAAACTTAAGGAGTAATAGTTTCCACCAGACTAGATTCACATCACAAAAACCAGCTTGTGCCCTCTTGCTGACACCTCTGTGTAGGGCAGGAACTGAGCAGATATTCAGACTGGATGTTGTTTAATTTCAAGTGGAGTTAGTGAGATAATATGTTGTAGAGTGCAGGATCTGCTCATTAGAATAACATGCTGGGGTGTTTTTTTTTATTCATTTCTTAGCTCTTAATCACATTCTCACGTCTCATTGTAGATTGTGAAATGCAAACCACAGGTGAAACTAAAGCAGTCAAGGAACCCATGTGTATTTTTGTGATACACAACATAATTTCAACACTTACCTGTAGAGTTGCTTGTAGTCATTGAACCTCATTCTGTTGCAGCAGAAATAACTAAAAGAGTCTTTTTCTCACTTTTTACTTTTTACATGATGAGAACAGGCAAGCTCGAAACAAACTCCATTCCTTTTCCTTCCCTTTGTGCCTCCCCTGCAAAATCACTTAAAAACATGAATCCTGAGGCTATAATTTGATGAATTTGGTGTCTTCTTTTACAGTGGTACCAGCAGACAAGTTGAATCACCGGGCGTACCAAACAGGCAGAGCAGAAAATGTGCTTTCTGTCATCCTGTATGCTGCTTTTCCACAGCAAATATGCATCAAGAAGTCTTCAAACACTGTCTTCGTAAGTTATTCTGAGGAATCTGCTGCTTGAGGTGAAGGAAGGTCAAGCCACAAGTGTTTGTGGTCCTGAGTACCCTAATTTTTGTGGGATTCTGCTAGGATCCATACTGTGTATGCCATATGAGCACCTACAGAGGCTGGTCTCTTTTCTTAGTGCTTAAAATTGCTTAGTGTTCAAAATTGCAATGCCTCTGCACCTGGATGGACTTATGGACAGGCCTGATAAGTTCTTAGAGGACCACATTCCTTAAATAACTTGTCAGCATCCTGTTCCTACAATTTGCTGGAACATAAGATCAAGAGCTTGCCCCATGGCCCTGTAAATCAGCAGGGCTCTGTTAACTTGTTCCAGCTTGAAAGCAGACTGAGGTGCTGGACATGCTTTCCTTATTTTGCTCTTTGTTATGCAGTGTTTTCCTAATGCCATGCACATATTGTACAAAGCAGAGATTTGCATATTCAGTACTGCTGTCATAGAGCTCCACACTACAGGCCAGATTCCAAAGCCTTTACTCATGGTGAGGAGGTCCCTCCTCCATGAGTAATGCCTTGAAGATCAGGGAAGTGAAATGAAGTACATGGTAAGTTTTAGAGCCTTTCCCTGTAAAATTAGGGGCAAATACTGTCTCTTCCCCTCCTGTTCTCCTGGGTCAATCTGATCCCACACATACAGATCCTGGGTAGGTTAGTGTTATGTAGGAATGAAGCAAACAGCCTTAAACACGTGCGTGGCAGCCTGGTATTGGAGACAAATCACTGGAGCTCAACCCAAATTATCCACCACCTCTGTGGATATCTTGGAGATGTGGCAGTCCCTACACACCCAGCACTCCACCAGTATTCTCTGCAGCTGGACAGAATGTGTGTCCCACTCCAAGAGCTCAGGGAGAGAGCAGCTCCTGAGCTGACATGGGGGAAAAGCCTTCTCTGCTGTTTAAAACTAGCTCCGTGGTGCTGGATGAAGACCGTTCTCTCCCCAGAGGAAGGAGAAGAGGTGTTCTGTGTGTTGTTCTGTGTGTGTAAATGCCTTGAAAGCTGGAGAACAGTGCCTAAGGACTTCCACTTGTGCTTGCCAGTATTAATTCAGTGCAAGGGGAAAGCAGCTGTGCTGTGTCCAAGTAAAATAGGTGTTCCCATGACACCTCTCCTTCCCCATCCCAAACAATCTCAGTGGCTGCTGTGGTGTTGTACCATTTCTGAGACAGTAATTGTGCTTCTGTCCCTGAATTTAACAGTCCCCAATGAACTTGAACTCTTTTATTAATTGCTCACACACATCACAACATCCTATGGCAATGAGCTTCACAGCACAGCTGGGCACTGAAGGGAAAAGCACAGCTTTGGTAAAACCAGGTTCTTGTGGAGTGTGGGCTACAGGAGATGGCCAGTGACCTCTGCTCTTCTTGGGCAGGTGTCGGCAGCACAAGTTTCCCAATACGCTGGCCCAGTCCCCAGCAAAACTGGTGCCTGTTAGCAATGCCATTGCCATTTGGGTGGTAGTTATCTGTGTTAGAGGCAGCTATCTGTGCTAGACCCAGATTTACAAAGGCACTGCGGTATTTAATTCGTAAACTCAAAGAAAGCATCTGTGCTGTGTTGAATATGAAATCTAATCTTCTGGCCTTGAGTAGAGGCATATTGGTGAAACATTGGAATAGAGCTTGCAGGACTTGTTTTACTTGTTCTGTGAATAAGACAAGGCTTTCTACTTCCCAGACTGTTGTTCTGAGGAATTTTACGGGCACTAAAGTAAACAAATGCCTTTCCTCAGAAATGCTGCTATTTAAAATGCTCAGGCTGGATTTTTGTTTTAAAATGGAAAGAAAGCAAATACATCATTCCACCCTGATTGCCAGTGGCAGTGAATTGTTTGTGTGCTTTGGACCTGCCTATAGGCACATGCACAACCATTATGTAGCAAACCCTACCTGAGTTCATTGCCCTTTTTCACACTGGGCTCTGAGTAAGCCTGAGAGGGCTCCACATCATGGGCAAAAGGGAGGGGTGAAGCACCTATACCAGCTGAAACCATGGAGTTTGCTCCTGGTGGCCTCTGTTCCCCACAGCCTTCCCCACACATACAAATGAATGGCTTCCCCCAAGCTTTTACCCTTGTTTTAATCCCTCCTAGGAAACGAAGTGTCAGATGTTCATATTAATACAGTGGTTAACCAGCCTGTGGTAAGAACTCTTGGCTGGACTGGCTTGATTTATACAGCTCTTGTCACCAGAGCAATAATTAAGAGTGATCAGAGCAGCAATGCCAAAGCTGTATCTCATTGACTTTGCTCTCTTTCTATTTCAGGGAAGAAGCTTCACTGAAGAAGTGAGAGTGAAGTGGTTCCCTCAAACAGGAAACACCGTCTCAGAGATACCAAACCAAAGTCATGGCAAAAGGTCAAGATTTTAAGAATATTTAGCATTCCTAAGGCCCTTCCTGGCTGTAAAGCACCATGTAGTTATTAAGTTGTTATTCTTAAAAATTGTTTATGTATCTGTGCTACTTGTTGTCCCCATTTTACATGGGGAAGGTTGGGCTCATGCAGACTTTCAGCTTTTGAAGCTCTGTCTTCTACTCAGCATCTCATTTTTTTAGGCCACACATAGAAATTTACCAACTTTGGGACATTTTTCCCTTTTTGCATTAAGTAAGCTGTGCAAGGTCCCCCAAAAAAGTCCAGTGGTGGGCTCCCACTTGTGTTTTTGAGACTTTTTCATTTCTAACTCTTATTTTCCCTTGCCTCCTTCTCTGTACTCATATAAGCCTGGTATTCATTTGTAGTCAATCTTTTGGTTCTTGAGAAACTGCAAATGAAACGCGACCTCCTTGGTTTCCTTTCCTGAGGGAAGTCTGTGCGAGCCAGTGGTGGACTCTGCAGGGAAGCTCTGACTTCTGTGTGGGCTTCTTCGAGCAGATCTGGCTCCTGTTGCACTCTGTGTTAGCTGCAGGGGCGAGATGCAGAGATAAAAACAAAGGTCAGGAGCAGATCTGTAAGTGACAAACACCACAATCAATCATGGGAGCGCATCTGCCTCTGCCATTAGCTGGAACAGCTTTGGAAACACTGGACCACACTGATGTCCTGATACAGTCTCTTTAAACTTAAAAAAAAAAAGCCTGGAGAGAGCGTTCAGACACACTGCAGTGTGCTCCAGTTCAAATCAGGCTGTGGAGTTGCACTCTCCCAACCTGTCATTATTCCTGAGGCTCTAGAAAGGACACCAAGGACACATTCCAGCTGTTTCAACTCACAGCTTCTTGCCAGCTCCCGATTTTTCCAGCAAGATCCGTGCAGTCAGCCCATCTCCTGGTCCCCACCCCTGTTAACTACTTTTACCCAAATCCCACGGAGGAGCGAGGATCCACGAGCCTTGTGAAACCTGGCGGTGGGGAAGGAGGAGACACTGCAGCCTCAGCAGGGACCTGTTGTGTCACCCTCGTCCCACTTGGCCAATTACCACGCATACATCTCCACACCGGCTCTCTCTGATCCAGCTGGCGTTGGAGGGCACAGCAGGGCACTGCAGGTGACAGGCAGCAAGGGGAGAAAGCAAAATAATTTGTAGAAAAACAGGCTTCAGTAGTTCCATACTGCTGAGAAGCCCAGGCGTTTGTTGCTTGCTCCATAGAGGGGTGTTTCTATATGCTACAACCTTATAGAAAACAGGAAAAATTTTAAATCACTCATCCACGTGCAGATTTATCATTAATACCCACAAGACCCTCATCTCAAATTAATGGATTGGGCAAGGGGCATAATGAAAAAGCACTCACCCAAATAAACCAGAGAAGGCAAATTATTGGTTTGCATGAGCAAGCACTGGCCGGGTAAGCGAGGGCTAGGCAATGTAGCATGAACACATGAAGAAAGAATATTATTGAAGTTTAAATTGATAAAACCTTGAGGAAGCTTGAGTCATTGGTGATAAATTTCTGTCTTCAGAGGAAATTAGATTTAAAAGAAAAGAAGCTGGTTTAAAATATGTTTAACATATCAAATTCCATGTATTTATGCCAAAGTCGCTTTCCCACTCCCACAGACTGGGAACAGAAATTGTGGTCCTCGCTTGCCTCTTTGAAAACTGCAGCTTCAGTTGCTTTACAGTCAAATAAGCAGTGAGGTCAGGAAGGAAGCAAGTCTGGAAAAGTTAATGCTCTTGTGCTGGCTTTCATTTCTTAAATGAATTGGTTCTCTAGTTCTGCAGGAGAGGCTGGGAAAGGAAGCAATGCATGAAATCAAATGATGAGGAGCTTGTAGTTTGGGGAGCTGCTTATCAAGACGGCTTGATGGAGAATTTGAAGTAACCCATCCAATCTGACCCATTTCAGAAAAAAAATCTGGCAGGAGACAGGTCTCTTTATCCTCATATATCCCTGGGCTGGTTATGGTATGCTTTCTATTACACCAGGATATTGTGTTCTTACCAGCAGAGCAGGATATCACACACTACTAACTGAGGGGCTGCTGGAGGTGGGGGCGTGCACACGGAATTGATTAGAGGTTCACATCCTCTTGCCATCATGTCACGTGAGGATTTTAAGGACTGAACCCGAATTTGGAGAAAAGGAAGTTGCAGAGACAGCTATATCTTAATTACCTCTGGAAGGTTTAGTGAAATGCTCAGAGAATTGCTCATCCGTCTGAACAGAAAGGGAGTCCTGCCATCAAAGCTGCCCAGAGCTCAAGAAGTAAATACCAGAGAGTTGAGATCAAACAGATATCCTGAGGTGTATTGGGGTCCATGTTATAAATAGGAAGGAAGAAAAAGCTCAGGAGCACTCGGGTGACCCCTCTCAACCCCTTTTTGTAGCCACATTTTGACAGCATCTAACATGTGATGTCAGCTCTTGATTGCCTGGTTTGTGGACTAACTAACTTGGTCCTAATTCGGTAAGAGCACCTGATTGCTGTGAGTGCAGTGGGCAGCCCTGGCTCCCACCCTGCCTGTCCACTGCTGTGTGTCACTGGAACAGCTCCCTGAACTGCTGTCTGGCTGTTTTCAGCCCACTCTTTCCATTACAGGTCTTACTTGTGTTCTGTGTAACCCATGGGTTTATTCACCTACATTGCCTCCAAGCATCACTGGGTAATGGGAAGTGCTTGGCATTCTCATCCCATTGCCATTTTCATATCAAGTGGTTTTCGAGGTAACCCGTGAAAGACTGGGTTTGTTTTTGTTCTGGGTTTGAGGTCAGCCCAGTTTGGAAATCTCAAAGACTGAGGTTGGGATCCAGGTCCCGTCTTGCTTTCTAATGGTTAAAGCTTCTGTAGGAACTCAAGTATTTTATTGTTGTTTCCTTATTTTCTAGAAACAGCAGATTACAGGCAAGGGTATTGTCAAAGAGAAAAAAAAATCGGTATGGATTTTGGTATGGATTGGGTGTGTGCTTCCGAGGGTGATCTTCTCTGTGCCATGGCCTTGGGGGGCATAACCTGCATTTCTTCTGAATGGAGTTAGGCTGAAAGGGACATACAGAGCATACCCAGACAAGTAATGGACATTCAGTCCACAGGATCACAAGAGGCAGTCTGGGCTAAAATGCCCAGAAACACATGCAGTGAGGATGTCAGGGCCTCTGTTGCAGCTGTTTTGCTTTACAAATCCAATCCTCCAAAGCTGCGTAACTTACCCAAATCTCAGTTTTCAATATTATACATTGCTACGTTGGCCGAGCTGTCTTAAGGCCTTCCTCAGGGGCATTTACATTGCTCCTCCTCATTAGAAGATAAGGATGCCATGGCTGGGAAGTCAGGCACTTTGGGACCTCTCTGATTTCCAGAATCTGCTCTTCTACTCACTAACATTTTCTGATGATCTCCAACATGCCGCAGAAAACATTTACCTGAGAAAGATTTCAGAAGTTAAAGGTATGATAAAGGAAAAAAGGCAACTGGTTGCCTGGCCACATCCTTTGGGATTTGTTTCAGCACAGCTGCAATATCTCTGGGATTTAGGTTAGATTAATCATATTGAATGGACCAGCCTTTACCACATAAGTCTTTATTACATAGCTATGCAGCGCTGAATAAAATGTGATAGAAGTTTTTCTAAAGCATAATGACTTATTTTGCTTTAAGTAAAAATGGCCATCTACTCTGTGGTTAAAATGCTCTGGGGACAAAACCACATGACAGAAAAGTGCTTTTCCCATTCTCTTCAGTGACAGCTTTGCTATTTGGCTTAGTTTTCCTGTGGAAAAATGCAAGGTAATGATTTCAATGGCATATCTCTGGAGTCACAGAGAAGCAAGAAGCAAGGAAGTGTCTATAAACATTAGGGTACTTACTGTCTAGCAGGGCTGGGAGAAAAGAACTGGTCATCACCTCTGCTTTTTTGGTTAGAAAGGAAAATTTGCCTACTGAGATGCTCTAGGTATTGAATCTGTGCACGCTGAGATGAGTAAGAAACAGAACCGCTGACTTTGCAATATTGGGAAATAGTTGTGACCACGTTCGTGTTGATCAGTCGTGCAGGGAGTGTTCCCTGAACATTGTACAAGAACATCTGCACTGCTCATTTATGCAAACAGTCCCAGGCTAGCCTGGCTAGGAGTTGTCCACACACAGTTTGGAGGGACCAGAAGCCGAGGTAGTTTAGTTTGGGTCCAACCATGTGAGTCTGTAGGCTGAGAGACTTGAATATTTTGATAGATACAGGCTACTCTGTGGCAATTAATTTCATACTGGGCAGAGGTCTTGTACAGTTACTTGCATAGTCAGCCTCTGTGTGTCTTTTAATTTGAGTAAAACACAGAAATTCATGTAGAAAAGTGAGTTAAGGTAGAGTCACCTCCACAGTGCAAAATAAGGAGTGGATATAAGGGAAGGCTGAATTATTTCATACTTGCTAGCCTAAATACAGACTGCTAACTGTAGTTGTTTAGGAGAACCACAGTGTTGCAACCTCTTATCATTCCTATCTGTGTCCGCTCTGGATGCAAACAGCAGGAGATGGCTGAACCTGAAGAAACCCCCACCAGCCACACCCTTGATGCAACTCACATTCTTTGCGCGTTTACTCAGGGCCACCAACTTTCCTCACTCTCTCTTTGCTGTACATTTCTGAGCTCTACAAGCACCCAAGGACACAACCTGCAATATCTGCAGGTGGTATTGAACTTTGCGGGGGAGCTGGGAAAGATCAATGGACTTGGAAGGGAAGGGGCAGAATAAATACAACGAGCCCCAGCCAACCATCATACCTGAGCTTGGCTTCTCGGCACTTTTACTATTCCTAAAGTTTGTGGCGTTGGCCTGCGCTTTGTTGCCCCCATCTCTTTGTCACTGTGGACATGAGTGGGCTATGACAGGCTGTGCAGTGGGTCAGGAATTAGGTGAGCAAGGCTATGAAGATATTTCTTTGCTTGTGCAGGACAAGCAGTGAGAGTGATGCAATTAGCAGTATTAGTGTTCATAATCAGACACCTACCATTACTAGTCACCCGTCTTGAATAACTACACAGTGTGATCTGGTGATGTTACCATGCACCAGGACAGGCTGGGGGCTGACCTGCTGGAGGGCAGCTCTGTGGAGAAGGCCCTGGGAGTCCTGGTGGACAACAAGCTGTCTGTGAGCCATGTCCATGGGAGGGGACATGAAGGTATACACCCATCTGAAGGGAGGGTGTCAAGAGGATGGACCAGGCTCTCCTTGGTGGTGCCAAGCAATAGGACAAGAGGAAAAGGGCACAAACTGATGCACAGGAAGTTGCCCCCTGATTATGAGAAAGAGCTTCTCTACTGTTCTAGTGACCGAGCACTGGCACAGATTGCCCAGAGCAGTTGTGGAGTCTCCCTTACGGGAGATACTGAAGGACTGCCTGGATGCAAGCCTGTGTAATGCGCTCTGGGATGACCCTGTTTGAGTAGGGAGGTTGGACCAGATAATTGACTATGGTCCCTTCCAACCTTACCCATTCTGTGATTCTGTGTTAGCTCCACCTCTACTGACATCCAATTTATTGACAGCACGTTAACTCTACTTGCTGCAATCATGCAGTTGTATGATTTCTGGTCGAGTGAAGAAGTGTATGTAACATAATAAATCAGTATAAGCCACCTTAACAAACTACAGAAATAAGGCAGAAGCTTGTATTTATGTAGGAAGCTGGAGTGTTCAGTAACAAAGATTTTGTATACAACATACCTTATTCCATCACAGTATCAGCCCTTCTGTCCTTCCTCATACAAACTATAAAAATCACTGAGGTAAGAGCACAGCAAGAAATGTCTAGTTCCAGGACTTGTTAAAGTTTGTGAAAAAACACAGTAGACCCTACATGAAGTTGCAAACACAAAGGGGTGGATGCTTTTAAGCAGGGAATGTATTCTACACCTTGAGATGGTCTAGATAGCAATGGAGATGCCTGTTCCCCAGGAGTTCCATAGACATTTTGTGAGAGGGGAAAGAATAGCTACGTGGTAAGTAAATCTGCATATTTTTATTAATATAGTATAGTTATTCCTATGATATCCTGATAACCCTGTTCAGTTTATGTCATCAAATGTGATGTTTATCTTCAATACTGAAAGAATTTGCTATCCCCTTTTTTCCTCTCCTGTAATTACTTTAGATGTTAATCAAAATGCACAAAATTATTTTCTGCTTTATACTGGACAAAAAATTGGGGGTCTTTTCAAAGAGAAGCCATAATTCAGAGAAGAGATGGCTCACACTTTCTCCCATGCAATGGGTGCAATAAGATTTTTGGATACTGAAACCCACTGGAGCCACACAGGTTTTATTTTGATACTCACATTTTTGTTGCCTACTTTCGTTAGTGTATAAGCTGCTGCTGCAAATCCCCAACAGAGTTTAAATAGTTTTGAAAGTCTGTTCCTGACTTAAGTGAATTTCCCCTGAAAAATGAAAGAATTGAACATGGTGACTGAGATGACAGATAAAACCTGGATGTGAAACAAATAAATAACATGTACGAGCCTTTCTGAAATAACACGGTGGTCACGTGTTGAAATACTGACTGTGCAATTTACTCTAACTAAGGTTTAATTTCAATACCCATGTGTTTGTTGGTGTTATCCTTTCTAAGTGATGTTATACAAACAAACAGTGTCAAGAGAGAGAGAATCTGAGTGTGTAAAAATGCATCTGTTTTCATCAGGGACAGACTCTAGAAGAGGCATGATCTGAGGAGGTTTAAGTAGAATGTTTAGAATAAACAGCTCTTGAGTGACAACCCGAGCTCTGCCACTAACGCTCTGCCCAAGGCAAATTATTTTACATCTATAAAATGGAAATGATAGCTACTAACCTGCTTTATGGGAGATTTGCGAAGATAAATTAGTTAATGTTTGTGCAATGTTTTCAACATGCAAAATGCCATAAAGCTCCATGAATTATTACCCCAGCCCTTGCTTTAAGTCTTCAGTGAGGAGTCGTAGAATACAAACTACAATGCAAAAATACATCAGCTACCTCAAACACCATGCAAAATCTGAGCATATCGATTGTAAAATGCCACTAACTCAGCTCTACTTCATTTCTCCTCTTCCAGTAAAAAGCCTGCCCTTTAAAATCACTTTTGCAACACACAGAGGAGAACTGCATTGCCATCCATGAATGGTTGCTGATGAATATTTTTTGGAGGGGCAAACTGTGCTGTCAGTGGATAATGAAAAACAACACATTTTTTGTTTCTTTTAAGGAAAGGACACAGTAGCAGGGATTTCTTTCCTCTTGATAGGATTTTGAGACTCTATTCTGTTTTGAGGGAATGTGGAAGAGATAGGAGAATTAATCTTGTTTTTTCCACTGATAGGAAAATCAGTTATTCATTCTCTTGTAGCTTCTCTCCACATGTGGCAAGGCAATCAGTTCAGTGATGCAGGCAAGTGGTAGTGAGCAATTGCAGCCAAATTCTGCAATCTAGAAGTAGCTTCTGTGAAAGAACGACCAGCTTACTTGGACTTCACCTCATAGGTCAGCATGTTTATGCTTAATATATAGAAGACAGGAGATATATACATACTATAAGGCAAACAAGTCAAAAGAAAGCTGAAAGAAGATGTTGTTTCATTTAGTATTCTCACTATGAACTGTCAGTTTAAAAATTGGTCGTTGAAAGGTTGGCCTTTGTCCCATGCCCTTCGATCCATGCACACGTGCAGCTGGTAATAAAAGTTTTGCAACATGAATATTGCACATCCTTGGTAAAATTCATGTAATTACATTAGATTTAAAGGAGCTATACCAAGGGTGGTCACTGGGTATGTGACCAGCCGTTTAGGGAAAATGTTGTGTTTGAATTCAAACCATTCAGAAACTGTTGAGTTGTATAAAAAAGGCCTGAAATTCCTGCCTGTGATAAGCTTTTCAAGCTTATCAAGCAACACAGAGTCTCTTTATGTATCTCAGGACCTTGTCGAGCAGAGCACAAAGCCACAAAAGTGGCTCACAAAGGTGGGGGGACAGAATTTACAGCATCTTGCTGTGCAGCCCCTTCGGCAGCACTGCACTGCCAGCAGCAGATCAGAGCATCCTGTAGTGGAACTCTGCAGCGTGGGGAAAAAAGAACAAAGGGGAATTTGCCTAGTCCCCCCTTGCTCACCATGTGGGCAAGGAAGGAGGAGCTCAGTTAGGATGAAATACCTGAGTATGTGCATTCGTGTAAGGGCAGTACGTGATGGGAGGCGAAGCGAGTAGGAAACGTTCCTGCTCAGTATAGCAGGCAGAATCACAATTGCACAAAAAAATTCTGCAAAGCAAGTATTTGTTCTTTAGCATGTTAGGACAGGACTTGGATGAGTTTCTCCACTGTGTTCATATGCAAAAGGTGTTTTCTTTTTTTCCTATGTTTAGTTTGTTTTTAATTTGTCACTTTGAATCCTTTATTCTTCTAGATTTTAAAAACTGGCTTTCTTCAGTGGTAGCTTGAAGCTCAATGTGCACATCTAGAGGTACTTTACAGAACTGATTAGAAGCTCATTTCTTGTTTATCTTAATTGCACTTCCTTTCTCTTAATGCAAGCTGTAATCAGCAATGTGTGCTGAGGATGCTTTGCAAATCTTCTCTCCCTAGAAGCTGATCTCTTTCCTTTTTCCACTTTTAAAGATCCCCCTATCTGTCTAAATAAATGAACATGAGCCATACACACATAGTGTCTATGAAGCTGCACTATGTGAGAATCTTGGAAGCAAATTACATTCATATTGTGTTATAAGCTCAGGTTCTGCCCTCAGTTACAGCCATGAAACAAATCATACAAGTAAAGTTCTTCGGATGTTATTAATATCTGAGTTTACTTCGAAGTACATCCTTCGGATTATTTATAAAATATAATCAAACCAGAATGCCAGCTATAGCATCCAAAAGCTGATTTGAAACCCAATTCACCTTAATAAATGATCACAGGCATGGTGGAACGATAAATGGTTAAAGACTTGTGGTCAGGCATTGGGCTTCATGTTAGGATAAGTAAATGGGTTGGTAGTTTTCTTTCCCTAGTTAAGACAGTAACTAGTTAAACTATCAGAAAAAAAGGAGATTGTAGAGAGGAAGTTGACTGATAGGAGAAGAGCAGTGTATCTCTCCGAGGAACATGCATAACACTCAGGGGCTATTTTGCAACCTATTGTGTTCCAATACCCTGTGATAGACACAGGCATTTAGCATTTCCTAAACCTGATGGCATTACTGACTTCAGTCCCGGAGTTCCCACTTAATTGTAACAGTTTTAAGGCTTCATATCCTATTGCCTGTGTAACCCAAGACTTCACAAGAGCTTTATGAAGAAATTACCACCAGCGTTTAACAAGTTTGAGTGCTGAATCACGATTTACTCCGAGAAACCCCAGCCCAGACAAGTGGCACTTCTATGTCCTATTTACATACCTGAGTGACAAGACAGTGCTTCCTCCCACTTTCCTGCGAAACAGCCTGTTAGACTTTGAAACTATAAGCATATTTTAATGAACACTAAGTAGCTTGGGTCTGCTTCGTGGGGGAAAACATGTTGGGGGGAAGGAGCATCGTACATGTACTCTTGTAATGTCTATGGATGTCCCTGGAGCACCTCAAAAAAACTTGTATTATTGTGTATTTATTAAGTAGCTTGCTAGGCGGAGAAAGGAGCGCTTTCTGACTGCTGGTGACAGGGGGATCGGAACGGAGCGGGCAGATACCGTGTGCTAAAAAACGCATTAAATCAGCGCGGCTTTATTTCACCCACACATTTGGCCTGGCAAGTACTTGGGAGTAAAACGCCCAGAACGAGAGCAGGATTACTCGCAGGGGTTCGAGGAGCAGGAAGGAGACCAGAGCCCCGGAGATGCGCCCCTGCGGAGCGCACTGACCCTCCCGAGCCGCTCCCCAGTGAAACACCTCGGTCCTTCCTCTCCCTGGCGCTGCTCCGGTACAGTTCTCCCTGAGCACCGGGTTTCTGCTGCAAACTCCCCCCAGGAGCACCCCGCAAAGCCTCTGCCCCCACTCCCAGCACCCCCGGGCGGGAGGACAGAAGCTGTGCTGGGGCCACGCCGCTTTTCTGCGAGCAGCGGCGCAAACGCACGCTTCATGCCTTTGGCGGCTGCCGCACAGAAGCTGCCGGGAAGCAGAAAATCCCTTCCGAGCAAGGAGGAACGGCGAAAGCACCTCCTCTCATCCCATATTCCGGGACAGGTGGCGGGGCCGCCCCTTCTCCACCTGGGCGGGGAAGGCGCCGCCAGCTCTCCTCCCCGCTCCTCCTCGCTCCCTCCCCATCCTCCTCCTCCTCGGCGTCCCCAGAAGGAGCCCCTGCGCTCGGCGACCGAGCGGAGAGCGCAGCCGGGCGCACCCCGTCCCACAGCCGGCCCCAGCCGCTGCGCCAGCGGCAGGAGGGGCAGAGGGGGCAGCAGGAGGAGCAGAGGGGGCAGCAGCAGCAAGAAGAGGAGGAGGAGGAGGAGGAGGAAGGCGGCATCCCACCCGCAGCGGGGCACACACGTGTGCGCGCAGCCCTCGACGGCCGCGCTCAGCATGCTGCTCGGGGCGGCGGAGCGGGGCTGACCGCGGCCAGGAGCGGAGCCGGGGAGGCTCGGAGGAGCCTTCCGTGTGCCCGTCCCGTCCCGTCCCATCCCGGCCCGTCCCGTCCGATCCCCGCATCCCGCAGCATGGGCGGCCGCGGCTCCCCCGCTGCCGCTGCGCCCCGCGGGGCCGCTGTCCCGGTGCTGCTGCTGCTGCTGGGGCACCTCGCCCTCTGTGTCGCCGTGGAGGGCAAGAAAGGTAAGGGAGGAGAAGGGAAGGAGGGTGCGGGGGGCCGGGGCGAGGGGGTCCTGCCGCCTGCGCCCCGGGGGGAAAGCCCAGCTACTTTTTTTCCTTAAAAAACAAAACCGACAGGAACCCCCCCCAAACACTAAAAAATCCCACCCATCCAAAAACGGAGAAAGAGGAGAAACGGGGAGAAAAACCAAAGCTGCAACAGCGATCACGCAGCCCTGACTTCCTGATTCTCGGCTTATTTTCTTTTGTGGGGGTGGAGGAAATAAAAGGGAATAAGCCTTGGCACATCTCGTCGCTTGTGCTTCTTTCCTTTAGTGTTTTGGTTTTTTGGTTTTTGTTTTTTTTTTCCTTCTTCCCCCATTCCCACGTTGCCCAATCGCTCCCCGGAGCGCTCTCCCCGCACCGTGGCGGCCGGGAAAAGCCGTGTAATTCCCGGGTGAGCAGCGCTCCGCTGCCCCGCCGTCCCTCCGACCCGGACACCGCCGCCTGTCCTGTTAAAGCACAGTCATGATAATAGGGGGAAAAAATACACCTGGGAAGGGGATGGCTGCAAAGAGGGGAAGCTTCACGTGGGTTCTGGTTCCCCGGTTAGCCAGAAGAGGAGCGATTATCCCTGCCCGACCCGAGCCGCCCTCCCGCCCCGTCCCGTCCCGTCCGGGCGCTGCCAGCGTGGGAACGGCACGGAGCGGGCTGGCGCTGGGGACGGGGCGTCGGCGGGGTGCTTGGGCTTGCCTTTTTTCACTTGAGAAACTGTTTCAGAGGGTGAGAAAACTGTTTCTGGCCGGTCAGACCCGTCGCTTTTTCCCCTCTGTGTGTGGTGTTCTCTTTTGTGAGTTTGGAGAGCAGGCCCCGGCTGCTGTTCCAGCCGGAGAACAGTCCTCTTTATCTTGGAAATCTGCCAGCCAGGGGGAAAAAAAATGCAGATTTGGATGTCTTGTGGGTTTTTTTTCTTTCTTTCTTTTTTTTTTTCTCTTTCATTCTTTTTAAAGAAAAAGCGGGAGAAGAGAATGACTGGTTTCTAGAAGGGCTGGTGCCAATGGCTTAAAGCAACTGAGTTAGTCTTTCGTGACTGTGGACAGTAAAGCCGCCCTGCAAGTGAGAAACACCCCGTCCAAAAGAACTAGTTGCACAACCTTTAAAAAGCGGAGAGATTCTCTTGTTCCAGAAGTCAAGTTCGTACCTGTTGTTGATGTAACATAGGCAGTTTTGCCTTCCCGGTTTTCTCTTTATTTATTTATTTTTCCTCACCCTTTGAAACTGATGAGAGGCAAAGTGACTCCATCTGCTCTGCCTGTGTTAAAAGTCTTCTGAGGAGCAGCCTCAGGTGCACATGCCATGTAGAATATATATAAAGTGTGAGCAGAAATTCCGTGTTTACAGTGTTTAGTTCTGTGTCCCATAAACTTAGCAGGGTGCCAGCTATTTGAGGATTACTAAATAATCAACAGCTAAGTGATAAACCCAATGGAGATTATTCTTGGGATGTTGTGTCAGCAAGTAACTGTTCCTCTGGTAAGAGCTGGAGGGCCAGTGGCAGAAGAGAAGGCAGAAGGATTTCCTCAGGAAGCATTAATCCATTGATTGGTCTTTATTAGTTTCTCCATTTCTCTCCACACTTGAAGACAAGTAAGAAAATTACTCAGGAGTACAAAATGAAGCAGTATTTGAGAATTGTGAGATGCTGATTTGAAGCAACAGGCCCAACAGGTAGCAGAGCATCAGCATATGTTGGGGACTGCCTGCTTGGTCAAATGATAGGTCCTAACAGCAGAATTCAGAGCTATTCTGAAAGTAAATGTGCTGTCATAAATATATGCAACACATTTGAGTTTTAAGACCAAGTTTTGTGGATTTTTAGAAGTTCAAATTGCATAGGAGATCATACTTTTTAAAATTTCAACATGATTTGTTCCATTCCCAACAGGAGGTGTCTCAGAAAAAAAAAAATAATGCCTTGGCAAATGTTTTTGTTAGAAGAATGTCAGAATTGGCCTGTAAGATCTGATCAGCATAATGTTTGAATGGAAATTTAAATACAATTGTGTGTTTTCCCAAAACTTTAGAATTAGTTTTTTGAATAAAAACTGATTTAGTTGTAGTCACGAGGATACAAAAAACCCCTAATTGGGCATATTCTAGAAACAAACAGCATTGTTCAAAACTAAAGTACGCTGACAGGGATCAATACCCGCCTCTATCTACCTGCTCTGGTGTTGACCCACATTAACCACAGTGGAACTAATCCAGATTTCCACTAATGGGGATGGCCTGCTCCGTGGTACCTGAGATAAATACCTGTGATAGCTGGCATGCCACTTACGCTGGATGTAGTTGACCCGTGTCCTTCTGTGTGTCAGTGCTCGGTGACAGTGCCACAGTTCAGCAGACTGCTTTTTGTGGCTCTGTGTTGGCTCTGTGTGTCTAGTTTTGGTCTGCAGCTGCAGTGTGTATTTGCAAGCACGCTGGGCAGCTCAGGAGCTGCTGAAGTTGACTGTGATAGCTTTCTGTCCCTGGTGTCTTCCCTTGCTTTCTAGAAAGCAAAGGACTAAGTTCTTTAAAGATGCTGAAGTATTCATTTTCTCATGAAATGAAAAAGCCTCATCTAATACCCTGTGCAGTGTTTACACGTGGGCTGTGTGTGTTCCTACACCGTGTGTTGCTACCCTTTACACCGTGTTGCAGTTGCTGCACTGTATATTATTCCACGCTTGCTTGTGACAGAGGTGCACAAGTAGACTAGTCTTTGTGGATTGTGTAGAGCTCGACCCAGTTATGTGCAGGCATCCAGTGCACTCCAGTGTAACCTGGCTGCTGTTCTGGGAGCAGAGATCTGGCAGGAGATGCCTGTGAGATGTGCCTGCAGTGGGAATGAGCGTGGGGGCCTCCCCAGAAGAGGCAGCTGCTCACACATCCACAGCTTGCCTGAAGGGTCAGCAGTGTTCTCTGCCTGCCTGGGGCAGGTGAAGGATGCCTCATGTTCCTGTTACAGTCCCAGGGTTGCTGGTACACTCTTCTCTCATTCCTGCATTTGTATTATCACTGATACAGGTGGAATTTTCTGTGTGGAGATACTACGTGTGTGTAGATATTACTGTGTAAGGTCCTGTCTATGCAACCATTTATTATTTTTTAGTCTTCTTGGTAAGTGACCAAACTTTTTTGGATTTGGAAACTAAAATAAATCTGTTTAGTCTTGATAGTTACCATGCAGTTAGAGATATGGAAACGTAGATACTGATAGGGCTCGATTTGGCGAGACAATAGAAATAAATAAATAGTCTTGAGAATAAACCTGCTCTTACTTCAGTGCTTCAGTGTGTGAGTGATGAAGAACCCAAGTCCCATCATTAAGAGCAGTTTCTGACAAACAGGGAAGTGGAGGAAAATCCTAGCAGTCATCTCCTTAATTCAGACAATCTGCAAAATGCAGTGACTATGTGCAAAACGTTACAAAAGGGATTGGACTCTCAGCAAGTGTGTGTGCAGGTTAAGCAAACCAGGCACTGGAGTGATAGTAAATAAAAATGTGTTATTTCTTGCATCAATAGTATATTAAGAGATTTGCAGATAAATAGGAAATCAAGATCAATGCCCTGGAGACTTTACAATCAGAGTAGTCCATTGTAATTTATTTGTTAATTTATAAAGAGAGACTTTCGGGGAGTGTCGCACAATGCCATTATGGTCCTCAGGGCTGACTTTTGCATTCAGGTATCCATGTATCACTGGAATCACTGGGATATGCTAGTTTTAGCAGCCAGATAGCTGACTAGCCAAACCAGTTCCTTCAGAAGGTGTTCTTATCTTCCTTGAGCACAAACTGCCTTTGCTTAATGGCTCTTCTTCGGGAACAAGCCTAGTGAAAGGTTTACTTCATTTTAGGCAGGATGACAGTACCTTCATGGAATTGTTTTGCATAGAAACTGTGGATATTGCTGCAAACTCCTGGTCTATCCCAGGTTTCAGTAGTGTGTGTGCACCAGAGGGTACAGTCACGCTACATACGAGAGTGGATTATCCCAATATGTATTCAGAATTAGTAGTCAGCATGTTATGTCATAAACTTTGGCATTTATGGGTACAAGAACTTGTGCGAAATCTCATGTTAGACTTGGATCCGTATTGCAAAAGGGCTTGTGTAATACAAGTTTCAGAGAAATGCTTTGACTTGTAGAACTTTAATTGGGGGAGCCATAACTGGCTGTATCCACAAAAGCATCCTCTGGCTGTAATAGGAATGTTTGCTGGGGTGACCTGGATGACAAACCTTTATAAAACTAGACTAGTCAAAATGCAGCCGAGGTCTAATTCTGTAAAAAAGGTTACCTGCTAGCTAGAATAATTGTAATTTTGGAAATGTGTGAATTTCATTAGGCATCCTCTGTTTGTGTCTATAATTTCTCAAAAGCCCATTCTGCTGTACTGCTCTCCTTGAGCATCTACTCGGGGAAGGTGCACTTCTGTCAGCCAGGGATCATCTGGCATGGGAATTGCACTCCACAGAGAAAGAGAAGGTTATTAGGAAATGTAGCAGAGCTTTATTTGCATGTTCTCACTTTTTGGTCCTAGATTTGCTGTGTAGTATTGTAGGAGGTGTGTTGAACACTCAAGCAGCAGTTACTGCCACGGCAGGGATAGTCACGTGTCTGGCACTCTCCTCGGGGTTAGCTTGAGCAACACACCTTGATGTAAGTGCAGCTGGAGAAGTTAGTGCAGAGCTTGCCTCTCTGGGTCCAGGCCCTCACCGCTGGCATGCACACTTCAGATGAAGCTGATGCAGTGCCACACATCTCCGGGTCCTGGTGATGAGGGTGGGATAAAGACTGTCTTGGATGTGACTCATCAGAAGTCCTCTGTTCCTGAGGACCGCTGCTGTTCACGCCTGTGGGCTTTGGAGAGCTTGTGAAACGCATGAGGACGTGGGGAGCTGGCACCGTGGGTTTTATCCTCATTGTGTAGGCGTGGGTTGAAAGTGTTCAGGTTAATTCCTTTTTTCCAGGGATTAATGGTATGCAGTGCGGGAATCCGCTGCCTGCTGGTTTGTGCGGACTTTGACAGTCCTTGGTCAGCCCTGTACAGTACACACTGATCTGTTAAGAACGCGTCATTTTGACCTTTTCCTGTGTCCCTTCTTCCAGGAACTTCCAGGAACACTCTATTAGTAGGTGCAGTATGAGACCTAGTAGGGCTTCAGACCATTCTGGTTTTTGATGTGATACTTCTTGCCTTCCAACTATGGCAAATGGGACAGTAATGCTTCCTTTTTTAGGGCTGAATTCTGCTGACCTAACAGTATTGAGTAATAGGGTATTTTTTTCTTTTCTTCAGAAATAGTTACAGAACATTTGGCATGAATATGGGCAGAAGAAGTCATTTGTAAAGGAAATGTGGGGAAAAAAATGCACTGCCCTGTACAGAGAAGTTGGACCAAAATAAATGTCTGTTTCTGCTGAAGCAAGATGGTTATCTATTAAGAACTACTATGTGGCTTCATAGTTTGTCATATAGAGAGATTGTGTAGGTGTGGATCTTGTGCTCTTTATGCTTAATAATAATAATAATAATAATAATATTGAGGCTTGCTTACAGGGAAGAAACACGAGAAACTCACTTGTGAGATTGTGTGTTTAAACAGGAAAACTTTCTGATGACCAGAGTGACCAGATGTGGCCGTGAGGGTTGGCTTTTGAGCTAAGGAGTACACGTGCCACCACCCTGCACCTTTTTAAAGACTATTTTTTAAAGAACAGAAGGCATTGTTAGGAGAGAGAAGCGCCGGATTTATGCGGCCCATAAAGGCGTGTGAGCTTTTGTTTTGAAGTTTTAATGCAAAGAGTGTTTTGCCTGTAGACAGATCCACGCAGGGCAGAGAGATGCAAGGTGCCTCCTTCTGCCCAGCACGTCTGTGTACGTGAGAGTAAACATCTACGTGTTCCCATGCTTGTTGTACTGCTGGAGTGCACTGAATCTTGGGTGGCTTTTGTTTGTTTCACTGGTTGAGGAGAAAAAACCAAAAAACAACAAACAAACAAAAACCCAAACCTGGAGAAAAAGAATAACTTCCAGTCAAAGTGAAACAAATATGTCAGGGGGTGGTTTTAGTGAAGAGAAAAAAAAACTCAACAACAAAACACCAACAAAAAAGAGCCCTGTTTTAATATAATCTAGAAGATCAAATTTGACCTGAGAGCATTTCTTTTCTTTTTAAGTCGGATAAGAAGGAAAATGAAATATCGTTTGAAATGAAAATTTGTAGGGTTATTTTGAAAATACCAGGATACCACTTGATTTTCTTATAACCTCCCTCCTAGTTAATTTTTTGGCCGAGGCATGTTTGCTGAGTTTGGCTCAAATTAATGAACTAACTTCACTTCTTCCCACCTTCCATTCCTCCCTCCCCCCCCCCGAAAGAAAAGCCCCAAAGATTAAGATTTTGGTGTGGGCTAAACTGTCATTTACATACACATAAATAGCTCTGCTCTGATCTAGATGAACATTAAGTAGAGGGAAAGGCAGTCCAAAATGCTTGTGATCACTTTCGCCATTTTTCATCAGTTGAAATAACAAAAATAATGAAATACAAGCAAACAAATAAAACAATCTTGCTGCCCATGACCTCCCTGGCTTCTGTACGTTGGGAGCCTTCCCCGTGCCTTGGAGGGGGAGCCTGAGGCTTGCAGCCTCCTCGCTGGAGGTGCAGAAGCAGGCAGGCCAGGGCTTTGGGCAGGCAGGGTGAGGGCTGATGAGCAGTAGCAGTGCCCCAAGGGCCAGCAGCGCTGCTCTGTGGGTCAAAAGCCTTCTCCTCCGTCTAGCAGGAACCACTCCGTGGTGGCTTCACCGTGCAAAGGTGCCATGGGAAGGGTGGGTGGCGTTCCTGGGAGTATCCTCCAGCTCCCTGGAAATGGGGGATTTGCCAGCCCCCTCCATCCCAAAGCGATAAATGAAAAGTCTGCAGGGCCAGCAAAGGCAGTTGTGCCAGAACCACTCTGTTGGGATATTGGCTCCTTCCTGGGCACAGAGACCAGTGAGGTTGGGCGTTCAGCAGGGACCGTGTCAGCCGGGATGTTTTCCAGGGAAGATGTGGAAGGAAGAGGATATAAGCCAGCTCTCTTGATGACAGGATAGTAGTATTTCGGCTCTGGCTTTTATAAGAAGAGAATTATCAGTTTGTGGGAATGGGGTTTGTGCGTGTTTGGTGAGCAGAACGCAGTGGTGCAATCCCTGCCTTGCCATCACCAGATGCAGCAGTAAACATGAAGATAACCAGTAGGGCCCTGGACATCAGCCACTCTTGGCACTGGGAGCTCGCACAGCATTCTTCCTACATAGGGAAAGGTATTGTTTCACCTATCCTGACTCATGGCATCGAAGCCATGGAAACTTTGAACAGTTGCCTGAGGGAACACTTCTGGCCACTGGTGATGTTGCCTGCTAGTGTTTTGGTCTCTTGCCCCACGTCCAAGGCAATGATAAACACTGCCTGGAGTTGAAGGTAACCAACATCCTCTTTGGGGCTTTTTCCAAGCTTTGAAAAAATGCCTCATGCAGAGCATCATTTCTCCTCTTTCCTGAAGGCCCTCCCGTGTGTCCTTCCCTGGGGAGATGTCCCTTGATGGGGGCTGGCCGGAGCCCGGGATGAGGTGACCTGTGGTAGCACACATCTGGCGTGGCTCGTGGTGACCTGCAGCGTGCTCATTCCCTGCCTGCAACAGGCTCAGCATGCCTGGCCCCTTGCTCCACTGCCTCAGGGGAAGCCCCAGCACCTCCCGAAATAACAGCAGTGAGAGACAGTAGCTGCAAATCAAGGCTGGGTGTAAGCAGATGTAAGGTCTGAATTGTTCTCTGAATTATGCTTTCTATGTAGCTGCAGCACACTTACGCAGCTTTCGCATTTGCAAGGCCTGACTTAAAAAAACCCCCTAAACCCAACCAACCAAAACACCCCAAATTATAGCTGCTTCTGTCTGGGGATATGTACTCCCTCCCCCCATCTAAGATCTGAGACCTAAGTGTGATTCTGAAAGTTGAGTTTGATTCACATCTGAAGGGGTGAACATTCCCTCTTGAGATCTGTGTCCTTCACTTCTGCAAAGCACAGTGGTGGCTGCATGTGCAGTTCCTATCGCTGAGCAGTTATCTGATCTTGAAAATACCAATTTTTTCCTTTGAATTAATTAATTGTAATTAATTAAACACTTGCATTGTAATTTTTTAAAAAAAATATCCTTAAATTCTCGATGTTTTTGTAGAACAGCGGTGTTCACTGAAGTTCTCTCAGCAGGTGAGACTAAGGCAGGAGGCAGGGTTCAAGGAAGAAGCTTGTTTTAGCAGTTGGGTCAGTTATTTCAACAATGCCTTTAGCGAAGCAGTAAGAGGCTGTTTGCACAAATCAGTAACTAGTTCCCATGATTCAGATTGAATCACGTAGTTCAAGTCATTTGAATAAATAAATGACTTCTAGTAAATGAGACAACCTCTGCAATTAGGATGGCATGCTGCATATTTCAAGTTATTTATTATGTGGTTTTCAATAGATGTGATTAAGCAGGTTTATACTTGGAATGCTAGGCAGCATTTCAACACAAGCCACTTAACCAGAGCTTACATTAAAACGAGGTGCACATTTGTTTTGTACAGGTGGCATTGTGCTGTATCTTCAACACTTATGTTTTCTTATTAATTTTCCACAGACAGATACTTAATAGGAAAAAGAAGTCACCTTGCCAACTGCATCTCCATGTTCTGTAATTGTAGTGGGGAATTCTCAAGCAGGTGCTTCCCAAACATTTACAATTTGCTGCAGTCTTAACTTTCCTTCATGTCTTCCTGGGCCACCAACTCCCGTGGATGTGGTATAACCAGAGGTGCAGAAAACTGCTTTTCTCGGATGTTCGTACGGATTACATGCTATCCCTGGTATTTCCAAGGGGTTGTACTTCATGGGTCACCTGCAACTTCTGTTGCTGGGTTTGGACCTGGAATGAGAGCATTGTAATTCAGTGTAGAAGACAAGGAAGAAAAGGTCTTCTTGGCCTTTTCCCTCATGGTATTTTGTAGTTTGTCATAATCTTAAGTAACTCTATTATCAAATCAAGAAATCTCAGATGGTTTTGGTGGTGTGAAAATAGTATTTTAAAAAAAAAAAAAGTAAGGTCACTCTACTATTCTGTCATCCCTGGTTGTACCATGTACAAAGCAATACTAATTAATTTAAGAAAATGCACCTTGGACAATCAAAGGCACTAAGTGGATCTGGTTGAAGGTGCACCCTGGAGATGTGGAGAAATAGGTAAGATGTGGGGGTCTGGTTGGATGATGATCTGCTCTATTCAGGAGAAAATTTTACTATCATGGTTTTTTTCCCACCTTTTTCAGTTAATATAGTGTGAAAGGTATGTAAGACACTAGGGATACCTATTTGATAACAGGACCTTTCAAAATAAGGAAGATGCCAGATAAAAATACCATTTTGCATATGTGATCCCTGTTTCTCCTGAGAGAGGAGGTTCCCAGTTCTCCCACCTGAAGGCGGTGGTGGTGAACTTTGCACAAACTGTGACTGTAGGAGCTGGGAAAAAAAAATAAAGCCTTCTTCATTTCCTTTAATCATTGAGAAGGGACAGCTGTGGTATGAGCAGATATGACTAATGTCTGACAGACTGGCTTCTCATATGTTAAATCTGAAGGTACGGAGATATCTATTGGGCAGATGAAGACAAGGAAAGCGTCCCCCACAAAAATGTGGGGGAGATATCCTCAAATTTCTGAGTGAGAGCCCATGGGTGGCTGGCACAACATTTTGGAAACGGCTGAACAGAAAGTGCCTTCAGTCAAAAGCTATTACAGTGTGAAGCTATTACAGGAGTGAAGTGTTTTTCCTGCTCCATTTTTATTGTAACCTACTTCTCCTGAATGGAATTTTGACATCCTCACTTGCTGAACAGGATTCAATTTGTTTTACTGCTCTTCAGACTAGTTCAGCACCAAGTACATGCCTTTTGGTTTTATTTTCCTTTCCCCTGTTAAAAACAAACAGAAAACCCCAAGCGAGAAACCGATTAAACCAGAACAAAACAAACCAATTTTTTTGGAAGCAGAAGTGTTAGTTGGCAAAATCCTGGCTCTGGAAGCTGCTTTGTCACAGCTAGACCATAATTGAAGCTGTTGGGTCTCCACATGAACGTGGGTTTTGCACCACAGAGCAGTGTGTAGGACGTGGGGCCCTTGGCATTTGATGAGAGCTGGGAAGTGGTGGAAATGTGACTTTGTTTTCAGAGCCAGACTAAGGGACAAAAGATGCTCCCTAAACACCAAGCTGTCAGAAAACCTAGTAAGAGTCCCATCTCTCCTCCCTCAGGTACTGATCCAGGTCTTCCCCAAGAGAGTCCTGTGGTAATGTGAACAGAGGATGAATTATGCCCGGGAAGAGTGTTCAGGTTCTGTGTTTGAATTGTGACTGGTGTCTGATTGCTGACAGACTGTCCTTAGCAAGACACAATGGCTGGCAGGGCACTGATCCCCTGTACAAATGGACCATTTAGTATTTGGCTTTCCAATGAACACCTCTCTGGCTGGTCCTTGTGTAGTCATACATGTTGGGGACAGAGCACGGGCTTCCCTTTGAAGCTTCACTCGTGTAGCAGAGGAAAGCCAACATCAGAATTGAGCTGGTGCTTGTGCAGCAGACCCAGTGAAGCGCTTGCAAGGCGTGACCAGCTCCACACTTTACCTTTGTTGTCGTGGCTGTAGCATCTGGGTAGGTGCCGTTATCATCACTACCCCAAAAGTAAGGGCAGAGGTTCAGTATTCAGGAGTAGGAGCAGGGACAAGTATTTCACAGCACGTCCGGAAAGGGAAACATGCAAGCCAAATTTATGTTGTGTGCACAGCTTCCACCTATCCGTAAAGCAGCATAAATAGTTGGGTTGCAGAGGTTTTAATTCGGTGTAAATGTAGTCTGTAGTTCCTACGTTGACCTCTTGCAGTGAGGATGTCTGCACTAGGATGAGAATTTAAAACTTGAGCACCGTCAATTATGTATCTGGTAGGATCTCATTATTTCTGAAAGCATCTGTGTTAGGATACGTGCCCAGCTAATGGATCGGTTTGATATTTGTCTTTTTGTTTGGGATTTGAAAGGATGACCACTGAAATGCTCTCTCATTTCCATCTGGTCTTCAAAAAGTAATTAAGTGTTGAACAGTAGTATTGTCAGTCTGTTTCCTACCTAATAAGCTCTGCAAGGTGCTCTTGTTAATCATTTTCTTACTTCAGATCTGCTGTTGCTCTCTCTTTCCCTCCTTAATGAGGCAGATCCCCTAGGCAGCATCACTTTATCACAGTTGTCTATGGTAGATGAGCTAATCCAGCACCTTGGAAGTTTGTGTTCAGCAGTGTGTGAGATGCTCCCATCAGTATCTGTGGATAATTCTCCCTGACACTTGAAAGATTTATCATGTGCAAAAAAGGAAGAACAGACCCTATTTCTAAATGAGGGTCATCTTGATGTGAACAGCAGAAGTCTGGTTTGCATCAATGAGCACACGTTATTCAGTGAATCAAGAATAAAAATAACTAATTAACACCTTCTCTCTTTCTTTTCTGTATGGTTATTAGTTACTATGAACCAAATTAATTCCTGACAGCATAGGGCATGGAAGGTGTCAGTGACAAACTCAGGTCAAGGACTGAATTCTTTGATGTTCTGGGGAGAAGTATTACCTTTTGATTGTATTGCCTGTATCATGGAATCTAATTCAGGTATGCTTAGCTAACATCTGTGTTTTGTAGTTCAGCTTATGGGGAGGGAATCTGAATTGGTTATGGGCATTTGAAAGGGAGGCTGTTTTATCCTGGTTTAGAACGGTACCAATTGGATCCTGTCAAATACTGTTTCAAAGACTCAGATCATTTCAGAAACAGCAAACATATGACTTCTAAGTAAACAGACGGATTATAATAGACAGGATTAGAAAATGGATTGTTCTGGGCCAACACTGTACTACTGAGAGTGATGATATCGGACCGTAATCGCACTGTTGGGCTTAATGGCCCATAAACTTTGATAAAAGCTTTTGTAAAATTGTCAGCAATAATTCCATCCATTGTTAGATTGCCAGTGAGCATCTTCAGCCCCTGGAATAAATTGCTACCCTCAATTTGTGTTTATAGTTCATAAAATAAGACTTTCGCTCTGAAGGTGTAATGAGAAATAATAAAAAACACGGTCAGCTAAAAATTAATGGGTCAGGCCCACAATTGCTGTAATAGCCCAGAAGTCCCTCACGTGGCTTGGGCTGAAGGTTTACACCCACCTGTGTGGAAAACAGGTACCTTTTCATTAGCTCTGCCCAGTGCTCACTAGGTCAGCAGAAACAGCGATGTTATTGCAGGGTTTGTATGAAAGTTGAAAACCAGATGAAGTTTGCTGCAGTTCTGCTCTGTTGTTAGTTTTCACTGTGGTTTTTTTAGCATCAGTTATTAGGACGTGAACATTTAAAAGGCTTCATTACCTTTGTAAGCATTAATGCACCATTCTAAAAAAAATCTTTGCTTTTTTTCCCCTCATCCCTTCCACATGATTGGTTAGATACATTATTGGTTGCAGTGTGGTGCAAAATGGGCTTTAATCCAAAGCGGGAAGAAAAGGAAGATCTTTTGCAAGAAAATAAATAGCATGGGGTATTTAACAGTGCATTAAGCAGCATAGCTGTTAAGAGTGCACTGATAATGCAGTGAAGAGAGCAGGAAAATATGTCATTAGTTTAGTCAAGCAGTGAATTGCTCCAGCTCTGCTGTTTTGTTGGTGATATTCAACATATCCAATGCAGATGCATTGATAATGCAAAGCATAATGGAAGGCTGAACATGGACTTTCCACCTCTGCAGCATAGGATGCAAAGGAGGAGCTGCATTACCTGCCTGTAGGTGAAGTTTCATTTTTAGATGAGAACAGAAATGCTCTTGTTAAACAGACACAAGGTCTGTCCTCCTGCAGTTACTGCTTGCCCATATTGATTTGCCTAATTTTCTTTGGGGAGGGTGATTGTAGATTTGGGAAGGTACATACTGGGGAATATATTCTCCAGTGCCCACCTCTGCAGCTTCACGAGTGCTTTACCCAAGAAAAATACAATTCTTTGAATGGTCCACTGATAAAATTGCTTGCTCCATCTCCACCTTCCTGTTGCATTGGACAGTGGGCAGTAAAGTGGAATTCAAGCCGGCCCTCAAAGATGGTTTGGGTCCCTGGCTTCAGAGGGTGCAGCTTTGGAGAAAAGGGACACACATGGAAGTTTACAGAAAAGGCAAAATTATGGAGAGCTGGAGGAGGAACTCTTGCTTCTCAGTTACGGTACCCCTGCAGCAGGGACTTGCATCTTCTCTTCAGGCTCAGTCCTGCAAACTGTAGGCATCACATATCCCTTTGAAGTCTGTGGATATTTTGCCTCCCAGGACTGCAGGATCAGGTTTTTTTTATTACTTTATTTGCCTAAGAAAACTCTTCTCATCTGGTTTAAAGGGAAAAACGGATAGAGAATACCACACTGTGTTATATGAACACTGCATCGAAAAGTCATTCTCCCAAAACAGGAGGTAAGATGATAATCACATCGCAAGGTTTTGTGGTGTCAGTGTTATAACCTGAAATAAATCTTTTGCTTGGGTAAAACAAGTAAGTCTAAGAAGTACATATTCTGGTACTTGTTCTTCCACTTTATTTTCCTAAAAGATTATGTCTAGATAACTTTTTGGATGAGATTAATACGGGTGAATTCTTTAGGCTGTGTAAAGCACTGTGGCTTCAGTGTTGATTTCTGCCAGCCAAAGCAATGGGCTGATGGCGTAGCAAAAACGAGGTGTCTCTAAACTTGCTGGAACGAACCTGATGGAGTTGAGTGCCATTTCACTTACACAGTGGATGTGTTGAAGCCAAAACTTTTACATGGGAGTTCTTGCAAAGAAGTGTGTGTGTATATGCATACATCTCTCTCTTGCTCTCTTTCTGAGAATTATTTGCTGTAGCCCTGAGACGATGTGTTAATATGCAAGGCTTGATATATAGAGGCCTCTGGCACTCTTGCTTTATAATTTAAGCAAAAAATGGTGTTACCACAGCAACTGCTATACCACCTGGTACTGAAGCAGCTCCCATCTATGTAGCACTTACAAAAGTATGTTAGACAGATTTTTAAAGTGCACGTAGCTGAAGTGAGAGTTGGAACCTAACAGCTGATGGAGGAACTTAAGAGTGAAAGGAGGGCATGAATTTGTTAAGAAGTTGAGGAAAACTTAATGGAAATAACTGGCAAAAGCTCTAATTCAGCAAGCTTTTTGACAGATGCATTATTTCAAGTCTGTGTGCGATCTCGTTGAAATCAGATGAGCTCTGTGCAGGCTTAAGAGTTTGTACAGGGTCAGGGGGCTTCTTTTACAGGTGACAAAAACTATATTGTAGAAGGGAGTGATGGTTTTGAGAGGCTCCGCTGTGACACTTTCGTAGGGTGTGACTGGTGAGGGCAGATACTTCACATTTCTCAACAATGAGCCACTGAAGGTGATTAAAATGGAAGTCAGGAGTAACTGGAAGTATCAAAAGTTTTGATTTATGGGTATTTTTGAATTTTGGATAAGGTTTTTTACTACATTTTTGCAAGGAATTCTGATATTTTATTTGACAGCAAGGAATCTGTGTTGAGGGGTGTGCATATGAAGATGTTTTGTCGTCTAGCAAACCTTTGAGTGGTACATTATAAATGTTTCTGTAGAATAAAATGTAATTGTTGTAAGGGAGGCAAGAGACCCAGGAAAGACTAGGAAAGTTTTAAGCTAATTTGGACTCAGTGAGACTATACCTGACTGAAAACCTGGTAGTGTAAGGTCAGTATCCTATTTGAGTTTTCCTTTTGAGACAACTAGGGTGTAAGAAGACCCTCTATGCTAATGGATTTGCTACATTTCTTTGTATTCTTAATCCTTATCAGCTCTTAGGAAGAGATGAGTATCTGTATATTAATAATACTATATGCTTAGAAAAAGCATACTTGGCATTATGATGAATTACTTATTACTCTCAGTAGCATTGTGTTTGTAAGATTATTATTGATTGCCTTTCTCTTGAGGACTTTTCCCCTACAGCTGCTGTTTGCATCAGTCTGCATAAAAGAAAAAACACAAATGTAGTTTTCTAATTCTGGAAATAAAAAACAGAAAACCATTCTGCATATATGGTGGTCCCATTCTGCATTGACAGTAATCTCTGGACGGCAGCTTTAGTGTTTAGAAATCACCACATGGGCAAAAATCTCCACAGGTGCTAATCCAAAACTGAGAACTCCTTTGCAGACTGAATTTTACTCTCCTCTACTGCTGTGCACCAGTGAGCTGCTGGTGGTTGTGAGACAGATGACATGGGGGCCTGGAGGAAACAGCTCTGAACCCAAACCCTGGTGAAGCTGAGTTTGCATTGAAATGCCTCTGAAATTCATAAATCTTGCATGAGAGCCACGCTGGGTTGTAAGGCGGCTCTCCCCTCCCAGCCTGGGTCAGGTAGGTATGAACATTTAAAGCTCACTCTGGGATGATTTCTGAACGTGTGCTTTGTACACCTTCACTATAGTATAACCTGCAGCACTTGAGCTCATGTTCTGTCTCTAATCCCATTCTGATCCTCCTCACAGATTCTCTCTCTTGGTAAGTATCTTTACTGTCACTCTTACTTTAGCACAGTGGAGCAAGTTTATGCTTGATAACCATCCTTCAGCCTCGGTATGTTTTGTTTAAACAGATGCCAGAAGCACTTGGAAGTTCACTAAGTTAAAGTCAGCAACAGGGACTGTGTTCTGGGACTGGAAACTTTGCATCTTTGTGGTGCTGCCCAAAGGATAAGGAAAGCTGATGGAGGTGGTCCCCAAGAAATCCCTTTGGAAACTCAGTTTAGTTCTGGTACAAATATGCCAGGGGAATACAGTGCATGAAAGATTTTTCAAGCATGTCACACTACATTAAATGAATAGATTTGTATTGAAAGTGTTCAGACGTGTAACATGCACGATAACTTGCCTGCAACAACAAAAGGAAGTAAATTTATTGTCAAAAGCAGAATTTTTAATTCAATATTTAGTTTAATGACACATTTTGTTGTTTATATGCTGTGTTTTAAATGCACTACAGCAAAAATTAAGCAGGCAGTAATTTATCCCAGAAGTGTACATCCACCTTAAAAAATGCAGCCTGTCTGCCTGATATCTAATTAATCACTCACTTCTGATGATAAACTCCATGTTACATTAGGAATGCTTTCCAGCACTAGCAGAATTTTAACAAGCTGCTTTAGATGTATATTAAAAATGCTTTTGGAGATGGAGAGACAGAAAAGCTTAGAAGTCTGATGACTGTTTATCTGAAAGGAGTTCCCAGAGGCAGAGGAACTGGGTTCCCCATTTGTAGTGGTTTAACCAGGTAGGGAATTTATTTGTTCGTCTGCTCACAGAGACATTGAGGGGACAGTCTATTTTGAATTTTAAAACTGAAGGCAGTGAGATTATTCCAGCCCATGAAGTTCAGGGCGTTGTTAGAGGACGAGGTGGTAGGTAGGGCTGATATCTGAAAATGGCATTTTGTCCATAACTCATGACCTGTGCACAAAGTGAAAGCGAGCAATTGATGTCAGGGAGAGGAAGCTTCCCAAGGTTTAGAAAGTTATTTTGTAGTCTCTGTATTTCATCGCACCTGATTTATTTGTAGTGCTTAGCGCTCCTTGTTTAAATGCGTGTGTTCCCTTGCTGTGTTTCCTGATTGTATGCAACAAGATATGCTAAAAAGAGAGAGCTTGCTTTAGCTGTGGACTAAGTTGAACAGCAGAGGCTTCTGAAAGCCTGGCAAGTTTGTTAGCATGCTTTCATTTATAGGAAGGAATAGCAAACATTTACCTGTGCAGCAGGCAGCTCTGTGGACAGCTGTTATCTAAAGCTAACAGTGCTTTCACATGCACAGGTATGAAAGGGGAGAGCTGTGGTATGAAAACACAAGGTCACATTCTGCCCCCAGGTAAATCCTCTGCAGCCCTGCTGAGGCGCTGAGGCACCGTGCTTGGGTCTGAAAGCAGAGCTGGGTCTACAGCCAGGAAAGGCAGCGTTCACAAGGAGGGATGCAAGTCTTTCAGGTTTGCTCCCAGTCTGGGCTGCCTGGCGTAAAGCACTTGTCGTGAATAAAAAAAAAAAAGTTGTTTGTCCTTTATGAATCTAAGCCCTTGTAGAGAAGTCCTGTGCTGTAGTCTTCCAATTACTTTTTGTTGTTTCGGGTATTTATTTTGTGCCACCATAACTGCAATAAAGAATTCTGCATGGAAATCGTCATCTGTTGCAGATTAAGCAAGGGATTTTGGTTTATTGTCTCTGAATAAGTGCTGGAACAAGAAAAAAAATAAACCAAGGAGGAGCTAAAATTACCTGCATTCAGGTGTCAAATCCTTGCCGGGCTCTGGTTTTTGTGGAGGGTTGGGGGTTGGTTTTGGTTTTGTTTGCGTTGGTCTGGCTTGACTGTATAGGGATCAGAATAATGGATTTCTCACGACACAGTCAAAAGAGGATTATAAAATCAGGATCTCCGTGTTATGATTGTCTGCACTGTTACATAGATTTGATATGGTCTAAGCCCTGCCCCACCCCCAGCCCCAAGTAACTGTGTGTTATCAAGAATCATGTGCTGCAATACGAGGCGTGTGTACTAAAGGAATTTAATTTCCTTTACTTAGCTGTAAAGCAAAAGGTGGTCGAAGGCACAGCAGTATGTAAACGCTGGGGTCGTAAAAACCTCGTGTGCGTGTTTGGAAACTGCCACAAAACCCAGTGGTTTTGGAAAGGTATCCATTGTGAATTTGCCTCTAACTTTCCAAGGAGGGCGTGAGCACCAGCAAGGGAGCGCCACAGGGTGGGTGATGCCCGTGTGGGATCCCTCTCTGGGGATGCTGGGGAGGAAGGCTGTGCCCACCCCGTGGCTCTTGGCACCCCTCGCAGCCTGGCCCAGCTGCACCTCGGCTCTTCGGCCCCGGCTTGGCGGCCGGAGCTGTTCGAGTCTCCTCGATAAACTGGGAGGTTGTGTTTGGGTTAGGCGTGACTCGTGGGTGAAACCTTCCCTAGGTGAGGATTGCATAACCCTTTCCTCACGGTCCCGTTCCTTTATCTGCCCGTAGCATTTTGTTGCAAAGTCAGTCAGGGTTTGTAAGTTGTGGAGCAATAGAAAACAAGAAGTGGAAAGAAAAAAGAAGAGAAAGGAAAGAAGCTTTGAAAGCTTTGAACTATATGTTGTCTACAAACTGTCATCAGCCATGACTGCACACCTATTAGTTCACAGCTTTGGGATATTCTGCTTTCATTAATACTGAGAATTAATCTGCACTGCGTTTTTCTGCAGCATTAGCAGCAGTCCTTTGGCTGAATACAAATGAGTTTTTTTCAATCCAAATTCAACTGCAACTGTGGGTAAACACTTAAAGAGGACATTTATGGGGCACCTGTGTGGCATAACAGATTCTGTTTTGGGATGTTGCTTTTGTGTCGTTGTTTTTGTTTGGATGTTGGTTTGTTTTTCGTTTGGTTTTTTTAAGTGACACTACTTTCTGCAGCATGTCAGGGTAGCAGGTGGGATGTTTACATCTCCATTCTTGCTTTTGTTTTTTAAAGCATTTGATACCATTGGGGCTTAGGGAGTGCAGAACTTACTTCCACTGAAAGAGGGTTTGGTTCATTGGCAAAATCTCAGGACAATAGCTGGTTTGCAGATCTTACATGAATTCTGAAGCAAAAACTAGCCCTGCAATAACTGGGAAAGCTTGCAGAAGGTGCTGAACAACTTCTGCAGGAACACTTGCAAACTGGCCAGCTTGAGCCCTGAAGAAGAGGGATGGACACTTCTCCTGGCCAAGGAACACAATGCCAATCTTGGGCATGTTGTGTTTGCTTTATTTTCTCCTGAGCCGAGATAGGCATGTTCCTTTGCCCAACCACTTGCCCTCACCAGAAGTTTCCCGTTGGCTGAGTGCTTCAGGACAAAGCTTCATAGGAGGGAAAAGCAACTTACAGCAGGAAGGAGTGGAGAAGAGCACCGTGGGATGGATGTCCATTATATGAGCTGATTCCAAAGGTGCTCCTTCCCCACAATTTTTATTTATTTTTAATTGAACATTTAAATTAAAAAAAGCGTGCATTGGACAGGCAAGGCAAAATTGCCTTGATACATTCACAGTGCTTTGAAAATGCTTGTTTGTTCTTCAAGCTTCATTTTGCATCTTTGTCCTGGGCTCTGTTTTATTGGCAATTTAAGTCCATTAGAAAGAAAAACAAGTCTCCACAGATCCTGTTATGTGCAGCAGCTTCACATCTAAATTTGAAGTGTAATCATGCACGAACATTGACTTGACCAGTATTGCTAGTGGCATTCTGTTAAGTGGATAGTTTAGGGCTTAATGACCCCTTTGAAACCAAGTGCTTGCTTTCTGTCATGTATTGATGTTACTGTGTGAGGCCAGCAATTGAATTTTTTTTTCTTTTCAGTGATTTTTAGAAAACATTTCAACTACTGGCATGAATTATTCACTCCATTACCCACGCTGCTTAAGGTCGAGCTGTTTGGACAGGGCACGTGCCATCCGAACCCAGCTGGTTCAAGGAGCATCCTCAGAAGTCTTCTCAGATTTGGCAAATGCTTGCTTAGTTTGCTTTCATGATTGTCGTGGCAAGAAGTTGCTAATTGGATGAGAAATTTATATGATGCAAAGGAAGACCCCTCAGGTCTGGGGCCTACAGAGCAGTGAATATTTTCGCTGGTGAACCCAGTCACCAGGAGGTGTGCCTGTGGTGAGGTCTGAGAAGGAAAGGCAGGGAGGTCCTGACACCGAGTGTTGCCCCATGACCTTTTCCATAGTGTACTTAAGGCTGGAGAGAGCAAAAATCGCTAAGTGCCTGGTTTCTGAGTATCTGTGACGAATGAAAAAGTGGTGCACAGAGGTCTAAAATGCAACTGATTGGAAGAGTAAATGGTTTTGAGGTTTGGTAATGGAACAAACTGCTAGAAGCTTTGGGATGAAGTCCATAGGGATGCTCCCTTGTTATGGCACTTCGCAGCAGTGTAGCCTAGCAGAGTACAGCACAGGCTGGATGCTCTGTGTTTGTACACGGGATTGGCACTTCAATGCTTTTAGTTTCCTACTCCTACCAGAAAAAGGTCTGCATCCCCCAGTGGCACTGCCTGGAGCCTTGGGCTGTTGGGTGAACATCCCCAGCTAAACCTTGAGGAACCCGAGCAAAAACAAGTGAAGCTTTCGCACCTCTTTATTCATAATTTCTCATCCCCTTATGAACCGAATTAATTAAAAAAGGCAGCTGGTAAAACCAAGAACATACTGAACTTGGCATCAGTCCTCCTGTGTAAGTCTGGGACTCATAAAAGACTTGGACACGGGATGAGGCACCTTCAGCGAGAGCCCCTGGCTGCCACCCAGGACAGCTGCAGGGACACCACAGCCTCCTCTGCCAAACACGGGTGTTGCAATACGCAGCCACTCCTGAGCACGGAGGGTCTTTCCCACTAGCTGCTTTCTTCCATGGAAAAATGCGTTCCCAAAAGTGAAGACCGAGACTGGAACCAGCCTGGGGGTTCAGATGACATCTTTTGAAATGCCACCCTGCAGCCCAGAGGTTGAGTAAGCATTCGGTTGTGTCTGCTCTTTGGGACGCTTAGCAGTCGCAGCACATGGTGTTCCCCAAAGTTTGTGTGTGTGTGTGTGTGTGTGTAACCTGAGGCAAATGGGCACTTGTGGAAGGAGCAGACCTCTCCTGAAAACCTCGCTTGGGTCTTCCCTCGTGGTGTTGAAGGAAATCCTGCTTCCAGATCAAGCACAGTACTGTGCCGTGTTTCCGGGCGATCTTTCTGCCTCTCACCAAAGTGTTTGCGTGCCTCTTCTGGAGGAGCACAGGGAAAGTTGGAGAAATCCCTAGGAAAGGCAGGGAGGGTCACCGGGCTTTTGGCTGGCCTGTAAGCAAGGAGGTTTCTGAAGTCCCAGTTCTGCCTTTGCTAAGCTTGTCACGTTACGTAGAAGGAGCTCTGCTTATGAAGGAACAACTTGCTGCCCTCAGTTTATGGAAATGTACAGTGGGTCTGTACCCTCAAGTGTTGGATTCTAAGACCAGTAAACCTACAGTTTTAAAGTCTGAAATTAAAGGGTAACTTTTATTTTTCTTGTTAAGCTGTGCGATTTGGCTGTTTGCAGTATTCCAAAGAGGCAGCAAAATTACTCTTGGCTTTCCCACAATACATCTTTGACCTTCCCCACCATTTAAGCATTAGCAGATTCCCTGCACTGTATGTGGGGCTGCGGAAAAGAGCTGTGGAGTTACACGCACATGCTGACATACATGCACATGTTTGTTAGTAGCTTCTGGCAAGCACTTGGCCTGCAGTCTCAAGGCGGTGTTTGGGGGGTTGTTCCCTCCTCCGCACAACACTGGATGTAAAACAGATATGCTGAAAAATCATGTTTTACAAACTGGGGCAAAACTGTCGCTCTGTGCAATTCGCATCACGCTCAGCTCTCAAGTTCCCCGGGGGAGACCTGTAACATTTGCTGGTGTGTGTTTGTGCATTATCCTGTGCCCAGCCCAAAGGGCTCTGGTGGTACTTGGCTTCTTCCTTCAAGCTCGTGGCGTTCACACTGATCTGTCATCTGGCGACAGACGCAGAAGTTGAAGCCTCATCTGTGCGTGATGCTGATCATGGAGATGTAGCGTGAAATGGAGTTCTTCCCCCCTATTTTTCCGTGAACCTCAGACTTCAGCAGCTTGTGAGCTTTATGTGAGCTGATGGATGCAAAAGGAGTGCTGAGCACTGTGGGCACAGGGCAGGGAGACGAGCAGGGAGGATGGTTTCAGGGCTGCACACATCTGTTACCTTCATGCCATGCTCACAACAGAGCAGCGGGGGCTTTTTGACACTTCGGATTCTTTTCAGTTCAGTTGCTCAAGCCCAGCTTTTGTTTTGTTACATTAATGTAGTTTCGTGTTTCACTGTAAATTACTCGCTCGTTGCGCCAAAAATAGGAAGTTCGGAAAAGAAGAATAGTGAGCCAGCCGTGAGTGGGCTCAGGAAAGATGAGCAACTAAATAGTCGTGTGTGAGGTGAGTAGATCCATGAGTTACACTCCAGTTCAGATGGAGCAGATGAGCCTTGTGTGGCATGTGGGAGCCAAGTGTGAAAACAGCGGGTATGAGTTGCATCCATGGCAGGTCCCAAGCCATTACCTTGGAGAACAAGCCAGACAAAAGGGCGTCTGTACGCTTGGAATGGCTGAAAGAGCTTATAAATTACAGAACACGTTTGAAACGGAGTAAAACTATACATTGTGTTACGAGTCCAGAGAACTATTGCTGGTTGCTGGGTTTTGCTAGGCTAAGGTTACATCCTGGGATGGAAAATATGAGGCTCTCCTTAGCCTGCACGTTCTGCAATAACATTTTATCAGCAGGCAGACCCTCATAAAATACACCCCATCGGCTGTGCTCACACTGCCAATTTTTGAGTGGAAACATTATATTAACTTGGCTGTTCCCTGCAGGATATTACTCTTGGAAAATTATAACAAAGTGAACAATCCCCAGATCAGCGTTTTTCATGTATAGCAGGCCATAATTTACGGTACAGCGTGGATCTATGGCTGCCTGGAGAATTCCCTGTCTGCCGTGGCGAGGGAAGAGCGTGCATTTCTGTATTTGCCCACGAAAGCATTTGTCATAAATGCACACTGCAGTTTGGATCCACGCAAATACACGTGTTATGTGTAATGACTCATTATCAGCTGTCTAATCCCAGCCTGCACATCTCTTTTAGGACCACAATTTATCCTCCTGCATGCAAATGGCATATGCTCCCCAGTGCCAAAAGTATTAAGGACGCAGTTGTGTCCCTCACCCCGAGAACTTCAAATGCTAAATGAAAATCCAGCTCCAGTCTCTTTAAAGAGGAGTTCCAGGGCACCCAGTAAAGATGACTAAACAAGCCACCTCCTTGCACACTAGAAATTTAATACTTGTAACATCTATAATCATTTACTTAACCGGATAAAGACAATGAAATTATTTAATTTAAATTTTGGAAGCTTTAACCTGAATGTCGGTGAAAAAAAGAAGTAGAAAATTTTGCTGTTACAGGAAAAGGAGAAGAAACCCTTTTTTTCCCCGCCCTTGTAAAGTTTTCTTTGTCAAAAGTTAGGCCTTTCACAGCATGTTCATACATTCTGAGCAGTTGTTCTCTTCTGTTTGAGTAACAATTCATGTCAGCAAACGAAAACACAGTTCAAGCTATTCACTTTGGCCCTTTCTTTTTAGTGAGGTAATGTAAATACTGAATTGTAGCATGCTGGAAAAGCCCTGAGTCCTGGGGCAAACCAACCCCTCGTGTCCACAGAGATGGTTTTGCTGCACTGCTGTATGTATTTACTTACATGTGTCCATGAAAATGTATGTATATATATATATGTCTATTCCTATTTTCACATATCTGCTGCATAGAAACCACAGATTCTTTAAAAACATTACCAGTGGGGTTTTTATCAAACGACCTTAGCCTGACTCAGTATCAGTGATTTCCTGACAATTCCTGACCCTGTTCAAGGCTGGCAGCACTTCTGAGACTGCCAGCCTGAGATACGCAGTCTGTGGATATCACTGTATGTTAAAAAATAAAATGAAATAAAATTTACTCAGGGAAGCATAGTGCTTTTTCCATCCAAAACATTCCTTTTAATTTTTTTGCTGGAGCATTCTGCAGAGGCTTCATGGGAAAGTATGCTTCCCTTAATAACGTTAGAGATGAGGAGCAGGGGGCAGATATGGTCTGTGCTAGCTTCGTTCATTCCCATCAACTCCAGTATGGACTCTCCCTTTCATATTCAATTTAATTTGACTTAATATTCCGCTTCAAAAGAGCGCAATTAAACCGAAGGTCTGTGCTTGGTGCCAGCATCTTTGAAGCCAACCATGAGACTCCATTCCCAGAGGATGAAAGATCATTTCCGAAGAGGCCTAAATTTTCTAGTGCGTAACCAAAGTAAGTGGATGGTTTCACTAAACGGCTGTATTTATTAATAATTGCATTAACTGCCTCTTATGGGTCTACACCTGTAGATTTTTGCATTATTGTTCTGGTAACCAGCTGAGTCTTTTCAGTTCCAGGGAGGTGTAGTGAGTGATGGCTGGTGCTGCTTCTGCCTGGAGAACGAGATGGAGCTGAAGCTGCCATCACTCTTTTTTCCACCATTAAAAAAAAATAAAAATAAGAAGACAGCAGTAAGAACGAGATCTGCCCTGCACCCTTACAGGTGGTGAAATTATATGGAATGACCTTTTTGAGGATACTGGGAAGTCATGTTATTTTCACTCTTATCCTCTGGTTGAGCTGTTAGAGTGAAAGGACCTAATTTTTTTTTCTGTTATATTAAAATACATTCACCAAGATTGGGTTCTCCTTTCCAGATTTGTTATTAAGAGTCAGCATATTTGATGCCTTTGAGGGTGGTCTCATAAAAACCTGATTTTGCTTCATGTTCTTTGCATAATGAAGAAGTGAAAACACCTCTGGGGGATCCTGATAATTGAAACTTAATTCCCAGGTATTTAAACATATTAATGTCTTTAAAGACAAGGCCAGAAAAGAATGGGAACATCCAAGGACTTCTTTGTACATACTTTTGTGAGGAAAAGAAAGTTCACAGCCTTTACTTTTTTCTTTTTTTTTTTTTTAATCCAGTCATACCATTGTTTCTTGCAAACATAATGAGAACTGCTGGATTAAAAAACTAGGAGCACCACGTAAAATACAGATTTTCAGCCCTACCACTCACTGAGGGGAAGGTAGGTGCTCCCTGTGCAGTTGCATCTCTGTTGACATTCACATTCAGCTCTGTGGAGTTGAGAAGAGGTGTCTTTCTGTGCTTCCCAGGTGGAAGTGCAGTGACCTGAAAGGGCCATGGCAGAGCTCACCCCCTTCAGCTCATGGGCTATTCACAATTACACTCTCCAAAGCTGTTCATGCCTCTTAGAGATATGTGGGATTAGGAAGTGAAGATAAGGTTGGTAGCAAGGATAGTGCAACCTGTTAGCCTGATTTGATCCTGCTCTGCAAACAGAGAGTAGGAAACTGAGGGAGGAGTCACTAATGTGAAGGGACATCTTTCTGCTCTTCAGCTAAAGCCATGCTTATTTTCCACCTTCCAAAAGAGAAGGTGTGTTGTTTTGGTTAGTTACGGGATTTAAAACCTAAGTATTGGCTGTATTGAAACGGATAAATAAATAAATAAATTGTGAGAGAGAACAGTGTTTCCCTAAGGCTAATTTGAGAAGGTTGATTAATCAACTTTCAAACATGCAGTGACACAATTCAAAATACCGCCCCCCCCTTAGCAGTTTAATACCAGAAATTATTCTATAGGTGGTAGAACATGGAGAGCCAAACTGAGGCTGAGTGTGTGGTGTTGTACATAACCCGCTTTCATATAAATCTCTGGGGAGTGACAGTGTGGAGGAGCTTCTCGATCCTGCCATCATATGACTCATGTTTGCAGTGGATCTTTAACCTTCGTTTGGTAGAGAAGTCCCCTGCTAATCTCACTGACACACAGGACTGTGTCTGCCAGCAGTTTGGAAAGCATGTAGGATTCCATACATCCCTTAAGTATAGGTAGGACTTTAGGTGCTTTGTTTCCTCCAGGAGAGAGGCAGAATTTTACAGCTGGAGAGCTACGGGGCAGTTCCAGATGTGTATTGGCTGCTTGGCCTTTAGGGGTCTTCTGTCCCACCCCTGAAGAAGAAAAATTGCTTTTATAGCCCTGGCTTTGAAGTTGTTAATTGTTCCTCACGGTTCTGCTGAGTTCCTGGGACTCTCCTGATCTCCTGTGTGGAAGCTGGATGCGTGCCTGCTGCACAGGCTGGAGTGAGTCATTCCCACAGGGCTCTTGGTGAAGCATCAGATATGTCAAGGCTGTTCTAACCTGTTGTTGGGAAGCCTCCAATTTCTTATAGATAACATGGTTGAATTCCATACGTTTGTCTTTGGGGAGAGATTTCTGGGTCCCTTGCCACATTTCAAATTGGTACTTGCCTGCATACAGTTAATAGCCATGGCCAACACTGCAGACTGTGAATCCAGTCTGTGTAAGACAGAGGTCTATCACTTAGACCCTGGTTGGGGGAGTAAAGGTACACGTTCTGCTTGTGTTGTCTCATCCCTCATTATTTGGAAGAGCAAAGCGTTTGGAGGAGGAGGGTCTTTTCAGCGTTTGATTTTTGGAAATGCTGTTCCATGGGCAGCTGATGTAGAATATGGATTCTGTTAGACACCTCTGGTAGTGGCACTGCTTCTCTATCCAGGAGTTATCTTCAGGTTTTCCAAAATGCCTGCCCTGGGGTCACAGAACTCTCTTTCAGGCTGCTTGTGAAGAAAATTGCTGTAACCAACCTTTTGTGAATGGGAGGCAATGAAGTCAGGACAACTTGTAGTTGTCTGAGGTAGTTACTGGCTTTTCCTACCTTTCTCTGGAAAATGTGCATGTTGTAGCAGAACCATCTGTCCTCTTGTGCTGAGGTGGTAGATCTGATGCGTAACTTGCTACCTGACAAGATCATTACATGCAATTAGGACTATGGTGTTGCTGAGATGAACGCTGATCCCTCTTTTGTACAGCTAATGGTATTGTGTTTTGTATTCTGGCTGGGTATTTTTTTGAGGTGTGTTGTTTGAGCGTGTCATCCTCTTTCTGTCCTTTAGTCCCTTTCAGGTGTGCATTCCCAAACAAGCAGGAACTTTCCGTAGACCGAGTCTTTGGCTTAGACGTGGGGTGCTTGCCTGAATCTGTGGGCTTTGTAGTCTGTACTAAAAGCTGGAAAACAAAAAAGGTTTCAGACGTTGTGGTGGAGGAGCATTTTACTGGAGACATTTCAGCCCAGCCGGTCATTACTCATCCAAATCCAGTGGTTGCACTTAGCCCACGTGGGAGGGACATTGCAATCCCAGACTGGAGACAGGAAGCACAAATAAGGGATACTGCTTGAGAAAGATATTTAGATTATTTTCATGGTGAAACTGTGTGTGTGAGCTGTGGCCCTGATACCACTGGAGAATGCAACTTTGACTGTTCAGCTCAGAAGAATTTTGGTTAACATGTCTGTGCTTAGTTTTAAAATGAAATGATAAAACCAAAAAGAAGTGTTTCTGCAGCAGCTTCTGCTCCTGAAGTCTCTGCTCCTTTTGCATGCGGAGATGTAACATCCATCCTGCTTCACCTGCACTTTGCTAAAGCTTTGGGATGGTAAACTCTTTTCGGGTTTGTTTAACATGTGTGGTTTTGAAGCATTTAAAATAAGTTAGTGTCTTTTCAAGTCTCTGAAAAGGTGGTAGGAAAGATGGAAGTTTTATGAAATTATGAGGAGACTGAACAGACCCTTTTTATGTTGAATCCATGATGTACCCAGCAAATGTCTACAGGTAGGAATGAGAGATTAATTAAAACTAAAATGAAAAAAACTTGTATATTATTAAAAAAGATAAAAAAGAGAGTCAAAGTTATGATGGACACATAGAGCAGGCACTTCTTTTAGTCTTAATGAAGAGCTCAGTCTGATTAAGGTAGATGGCTAGAGTGACTTTTCATTGGAGCTGTGCATGCCAGGCCATGTCTGGGCAGGAATATTTTCTCTCAGTTAATAAACATTTGCTCTTCGCCTGGGGTGCTAAACAACCCTGTTGTTCTGTTCCACCATGTGGAACACCTCGGTGAGCTTTACAAAAGAGACAGGAAAAAAAAAATCAGCTTGGCTGAGCAGAGCTCCTTGTGTTTATCCTAAAAGCTGGAACACGCTCCCCCTCCTCTGCCTTGAACTTCTTGATTGGTGAAGGCGTTCCCTGCCGTTTCTGAAGAGCTTCAAGTTGAGGCAGTTCCTCTGAAGCAGCAGCCCTGGCTGCCAGGGTTTCAGCTCTGGGATCCCGTGTAGGACAGCAGAGGCAGGACCCAGTGTGTCCTTTGGATGATCCGGTGGCAGAAGGACAAAGTGGTCGGAGTAAAGGGTAATGACCACAGCCTCGGTGGAGAAGGGTCTCCAGGAGGAGCCTCTGGGCTCTCCCACCCTTGTATTTATATTACATAAATTGTGTGGTTGCTCCTCACAAGCAAGGGCTGTCCTCGATGGGAGGGGTTGCGCCGCTGTGAGCAAAGGGCTGAATGTAAATCCATGGTTCCCTGTGACTTCATGTGTGGCCAAATCCACTCTGAAAAGTCCAAGCAGACTAGGAGAGAGGAAAGAAGTCTGTTCAATGGTGAGCAGATAACTTCTGAAAAGCACAGTATGTGGGTGGTGTAGCAGAAGAGCAGTGTGTGTGTGTGAAGCTGAGCATAATTAACTTTGCAATTAAAGTAGCCCGGTTGACTAAAACCTATATACTCTTGTATTTGTTCCATGGCACTTGGGAAGGGCTTCTGTTATTGTGAACATTGCACTAAGGCAGCTGATACCACAAAATCAGATTTTAGAATTTTTTAACAGCACAGTTTTCTCACACAAAGTGCTTCCTACTGGAAAGAAAAGAGAAGAAATGATGCTACAAGCCTGGTTCTAATGCACCAATTTTTTTTTTTTTAAATGCCTTTTAATTGTGGCAGGCACTTTAACAACTGTTTTGGACTTGAAAGTGTTCGTTTTCAGTATAAATTGGTTTGATCCTCACTTTTCATTCAGGAGGAAGGCTTGAAAAATCACACAAACCCCAAGCAAAATGGTAAAGTCAATGAACTTTGTATATGGCACAGGCATAAAATGGAGAGCTATTCTTATGCCTCTAAAAATTAGTGACTCATGTCCACTTAAAGTAAATTGAATTGTATTTTCTGCCCTGGCCTCTGAGTAGCAGAGGTTTAGCTCTACTTTGTTGCAGTGATTCATACTCAGAAGATCAGGTAACAGCAGGTATCACAGAATAGGTAGGAACAGTTCACTGGAGGGTTCAACCCCAATACTGTGTTGTGTCATCCAAGAGCTCCTTAGCTTTTGTTAGAATGAATAGTATCCTTTATGTAGGTATTTCTCATGCAAATGATGTTAGTAATAATGTACTCTATGTTAAGAAAAAGGGTCTGATTCCACTTCTAATTGTAGGACAGCAATTATTCAAGCATTATTCAAGAAAATCTACGAATACAAGTACAGCTTGGATTCTCATCAGAATCCAAAGGCCTGGTTCGTGTCCCTGGCAAAGCCATCAAGCCCCAGATCAGAATTTCACTCAAATCCGTGTCCACTGCAGGATGTTGAATGGCTGGCTGGCTCCCTGCCTTTCTTTTGCAGGGTTTAGCAGAGGCTGTAAGGCTTTCAGAGCGGTATTGCCCCTGTCCGCCTCATCAGCAACAGTTTTATTGTGATTCACAGCTTGGATCAGAAGCCTCCATGCTTCCCAGCAGGGTTGGAGAGCTGCATTCCCCAGCCCACCACCACTTGTTGACCTCTCCGGGACACTCAGTGGCTCAGGAATTGAGTAGAAGGTTTGGTGGGTTTTTTCACTTCAGTTTTATTCCCAGTGCATCTGGAAGCATTTGGAAGATTTTCCTGGTTGTGCCCCAAGCCCTCCGGAGCAGTGTGGCTGCTGAAAGCTGTTTCAGCCATCGGATGTGAAATAGTTTTGCAGTGGGAGAAAGATTCCTTCTCCCTCCCACCCTCAGCCCTCCCGGAGGAAGTTCACTTTGGGAATTGTGTTACTGTATTTGGCCAAGAGGACCACGCTTATTTAAAAAAAAAAAAAATTAAAAAATCCTGAAAACGAGCCTTATTGAAATTCTGTTGCTGATACTTCTTTTATTTAATTTTTCTATTTTATTCGGTCTTCACCAGACATTCTTCCAAAACAAGATTGTAATTTAAACTTTTGCCTTTGCTCCATCCCTGGAGTTAAACATCGCTGCAGTCCATGCCATGGGTTGAATGTTCAGCCATTAAGTAGAATTTAAGCTAATTGCTATACTGATTAAACAGCAGTTGTCACCACTCCCCCAGTGAGTTGCCTGGGAGATAGTCTCGTACTGCAGCAGCAAAACTACCTCAGAGAAAGCCAGGGTGAGTTGGTATGCACGGGAGTCATTAAATATAGTTATTATGGAATCCCTATCAGGACAACACTTGAATTTGTAAATTTACTAGAGTGTGGTTTTTTTCACAGAGGGGCCTTTTCAGTATTTTCCCAAACACACACGAATTTCATTGCTACAAATCAGTTTTGCAAACAGGATGTTTTCTTGTTTGTTTGTTTAAAAGGAGATGAAATGGAACGCGTAGCTGGATGTTCTTATGTGCAAGTGTTTGAACCGAGCGAGCCCAGAAGGTGTTTGTTTTGCAGTTACACACATTCCTGAGCTAAAAAATCTGGCCTCTTGTTCATAAACACCCCTTGGATCTCTGAGGATAAAAGATACTAGGTGAATAGAATTATTTTTATAATTGCTCTGCAACATGGGGAAAGTCATTATCTTCTAATCCTAAACAAGGGAACGCACTTAGAAAAGCCCCAAACAATCCCTTTTAAACTTGCTTTTGACTTTGCTCCGTGTCACTGCAGAGCAGCTCTGCGAACACTCCCAGTGAGCTCTTCGCCCTTCTGGGGAGCTCGTAACTTAACTCAGGACTCAAGCTGGTCATCTTCTCCATATTACGTGCTCACAACACGCTCGCTGCTTCACCCACACTTTACTCCTCGGGTCAGAGCGGACACAGGCTGTGCCACCTTTCCCATCCCGGAGTATCCAAGCCCTCCCGCATCACCTGCCGCGCTTTGGGACGGAACGCTGCACCGGCCCAAGTCCAAAGCCCTCCCTTGCCAAGGCACTGTGGCCCCTTGTGGTCCCCAAGGGGTTGCTTGGTGTCCAGGAAGGAATGCTGCCTGCCAGGTGGGGGCCCGAGCAAGCGAGCTGGCTGAGGCGTGCCACCAGTTTGCCACCAGTTTGCCACCAGTTCAGAGCCAAGCCTCAATAATGTTCCATTAAAAAAAAAATGGGAAAAAAAAGAGGGGAAGATCTTTCCATGGCAAAGGCCTTGTGCTTGCTGAACACCTGACGTGGCTTTGAGCTCCCTCCTGCCTTGCAGGCACAAGAGGACCTGTGGTGCTCATGAGGAGTTATTGCTGCAAAGAATATGCCAGCCCATGGACTCTGCTCAATAAACCACCTCCAATGGCAGAGGAGAGGTGTCTCTGTGTGCTTGTACAAGGTTGTAACACTGCAGGTAACACCTGTAACGTGGGACAGCTCTGCTGGTCCAGCAGGCTTTAGGCAGTAGTGTGGTGTGCAGGACCATACCCAGGGGCAGGAGAGCGAGCGAGTGGAAAGAGCCTGTTCAATGAAATGCTTATTTCATTTTGCTTTATTTTATCATCACGGCTAGAGGAAGAAAAATTGCAGAATATTTTTAAAGACGGTATTTGGAAACTAAACTTTTCCAGTGTTCCTCTTCTTGTCAGAGGCTTTTGAGGCTGAAAGGGTCTCTGGTGACAGGCTGTGAAGTGGGAGAACAAAAGTCGTGAATTGTAGCATTTCATTAACTGCTCTGCTCCCTTGATCTCCTCTTGAAACAGTCCACCTTGCTGTGGGATGCAAATTCTGCTGAATGCCTCTGTGAATAGGAATGTAGCATCTCTTTGAGAGCTCCCAGGTAGTCCGAGGCAATAGCAAATACCTGCTGCTCTTACAGTGTCCAACAGTTAGCAAAGGGACATTCTTCAAACACTCCCATGCTTTAGGCATGCAAGGAATCCCACTGCAACCGTGCTGGAGTCCAAATGTTTGCAGGACAGGCCCTTTAACCATTCCCCGAGGCATTGCCCTGTGTCACTAATGAGCTTCTTCCTGCAAAAGGGGTCAAGAGATGGGCCCATGCATTCCCTTTTCAAAGCATACACCTATTTTTTTTCCCCTGCTTGCTTTTTCATAAATACCACTGCATTGCAACCGTGTTTTATATCCTATGTCACACAGCTGACAGCTGTGTCAAGTTTTACTGAAATTCTTTTAAACCCCTTGAACTCCTTACCACAGTGTTTACATGGGCTCAGGGAGCAAGCAAGGGAAGTCTGTAGATGAAATATCTATCAAGTGTCCTTAAATACAACTGCAACCCATTGTTCCAGAACCTGTTTAAGGGCAGGTTGATGGAAAGACAAAAAATGAGAGGTATTTTTTGTCCTTCCCTGCTGTCCTGGCTGCTTTCTTTTGCTGCTGATACTACGGGAGCAGGGGACAAGGTGGAGAGGCTTATGGTCCCAATGGTCAGAAGGCTTTTATGATCCTGAGACACACCGAGCTTGATTTATATGAATTCTGCACATGTTAATGGGGATTTGAATGGTATAGTCTTTGAAGGAGGAAAGAAGCAGGTGCATCCTTGGACATGAACACATAAAATTGGCCGGGCCTGTTCTTCTCCATGGGTAGTTGCCAACCCAGTTTTAGCTTGGTAGTTCATCTAAACACAGGAGGTTTCCTGTTCTTAAGTGATACATACAGTGGACATCAAACTGGTATACAGCAGGATGATCTCACATCAGGAAATGGATGGTCAAAGAGAAGATTTTGAGGACTGGCAACACTTGGTGGTGAATTTCAAAGAACTTCCTTTATTGGCAATTTCCAGGAAAAGGAATTGGGCTAATTGTCCATCCCGGAGCATTGTCCCTTACAGCAGTCTTTAACGTTTTGAACAAGACGTTGGAATTTGAAAAGGAAGCTCAGTCCAAACGTCTGAATTCTGTAGTAAAGTTGTCACCATCAGTCTGATGTCTGGATGGTTTATGGGCTTGTGCTTTCCTCATTCTGCTGACCTGTAGAGCCTTTGAAACAATTAGCCCATTTTAAGATGTTTTATAGTTAACCAAGACACTGCTGAATGGACGAAGGGGTATTAATTTGCAGTCCTTGAGCTGGCTGAATGTGATTCCTGCTGATTGCTGGTGCTGGCTAGTGCAGTCTCCTGACCTCCAGATGCTTCTCATAGCTGCCATAAATGAAGCAGCTCCTTCAAATTACTGATATTCCCAGGAAACGGTTTCAGTTTTCCTATTGACAGTCTTATTCAGACAGGCAGAAGAAGACACTGCTGTTGTTTTTGTGCTCTTTGCCTTTTAGCATTTACTGGCTGGAGATCCAGGAGATCGTTTTTAAGATGATCATGATGCCTCTTCCAGCTAAAGCCTCTTGGGTGAATATTTCTATCTTCCACAAACTAAAAAAAAAAATATCTCCGAGAGTGCTCTTATGCTGCTTGTTCACTTAACACGTCTCTGCTCGTTTTTGAATGAGTGCTAATGGCTCAGAGGAGCAAAATGCCATTGTTTAGTTTGCAGAATTCAGCAAATGCCTCGAAGAACCAGCAGTGCTGATTAGGAGAGAATGTCCTGTTTGACATCTAGGAACCTTCTCCGAATTGGAAGAAGACCCTGCATTTTGCCTGTATAGATTTGGTGAGCCACAGATTCATTCAGTTAATGGAGATAACAGCTAAGGATGCAGGCACTGTGGATTTCAGCAGCACCAGAGCATCTGTGCTAAAGCTGAAAACTGAGCTTTAGTCATAAAATTAGCTTCCCTTTCAATAATATAGAAATGAAGTGTGTCATGAAAGTATTATCTGGTTATTTACTAGCACTGCCCTGTCTGCAAATGCTTAAAGAACAGTTAAAAGTGCAAAACACAGCTGTTTGTGAAGGCTTTTCTGGAGAGGCTTTGAATAACTTCAGCTCACACTGATGTTTAGAAAGTAAGCCAGTGCATGGGTGTGACTTTTGGGATCAGGCCTTTGTCCATCTGCCTGTTCCAAAAGCTTCATCTTTCTTTCCTTAAGACCCAAAGGACACAAATGCCTTGCCAATTCTATAGTAGTGGCATTTACATGGAACTGATTAAATGTTTGTGTGCTGAATATGGCAGGAAAATCTAATCTGCTGGACAAGATGTAGTGGTGCAGTTGTGTGTTTTAGGCATTAACATATGTACTTATGGGCACCCAAAAGCCAGAGCAAGGAGTCCAGAAAGTGTTTAAACACACGGTTTGTGCCTGGAGGCATGATGCCCCTTGGTAAGAGGCAGGAGGCAATCACATTTGGTCATCAGTGACAGAAATGGCTTTTTGTAGGATGGCAGAAGGAGAATGTTATCGATGACTTGTGCAATCCAACACGACATTGAGACAGCTGCAGGGCTTTTGTTATTGTTGTGCGTCCTGATTCCAATCTCCAGTACATGTCAGTCATGTTTGGCCACTGGAAGTGTTTCTGGATGTACATGATCTTCATGTGACAAAAATTGCTCTTTTTTCAGAGGTCATAGAGCATCTCCTTTGCTTTGGCATAGGAGGCCTGCCTCACCTGCCTTCCAGTGTCCTCCAAAATGGCAAATGTCAGCTAAACACCCTTTGGAGAAGGCTTGACTGTTTTTGCCATTGTTCTGGAGATGCAGGTAGGCTCTTTGGAGAGAAGTCCTTGTTTTTCTAGAACACATTCCCATAAAGTGTCAAAAAAGCACAGTGGTCTCTGGTTATCAAGAGCTTTCAGATATTGATTCACACTGTGGCTGCTCAGTTAATCATAAGGACACTGACTCTTGAACTTGTTCAAGGCATTTCAACACTCTGATGGTATCTGCTATGTTCATCAAGAACAAAATAAGTAGTGGTAAGTGTATGAGGGATAATTTATTACTGCAGGAATATATGTGAGACATTGGTACCCTCTGGTCTCAAAGCTCAGACAGACATGAGGTTGGTTTCTCACAGTTGTGAAAAAAGCCCAAACTGCTAAACCTGTTTTATGGATCCCCAGAATTTATCAGAATGAGAAAGTTGTTTACCTGAGCTGGAAATAATGTCCTGATGGTAACAAGTATGAGAAAAAGATGGTATTCACACACAAATGAGAGGTTTCTAGACCAGTACTCTCACATTTTTCTAGTAATTCCACGAATGGACCTGAAAAAAGATGTCTAAGAGGAACCCTATGAGGGAAGAAGGCATGTTAGTCAGGAACTTACCCTGGACCATGGTACTGTAAGGAACTAGTCACACTGACTTCCTTTTTTGATTTACGCACTGTTTGATCCATCAGGGTATCTTTTCCTTCCTCTTCTGGCCTCTGTAGTTTTCCTTGCCTCCAATATGTGTTTTTTCCTCTTTGGGAGCATCAGCTGAAGTATTATATATAAAGATATTTTTGTCTTGATGAAGTGCACTATTAAATCTGCAGACGTCTTGCCGTGAAAGTGTTTTCTGTAATTACTTGTCTTGAAGGCTCGCTGAGGAACGAAGAATACAGGGAATCACTTGGAAATGCAATTGTGTGGCAAAATATTTCCTTCTTTTGGTAATCTTCATCTTTTAAAGTATTCTCATGTTAGCACATGTGCAGCTCTGTGCTAGATACAATGGACAATGTTTTAGCACGGTTTTTATCAAGGTACAGATCTCAGCTCTAATGCACTGGTGTGTTTTGTCCTTGCCAACAAGACAAATACAAGCAATTTTTGTTCTAACGCTCCTGAGTGAACAGTGCTGTCTAACTGTAAATTGCTTTAAGGGGGAATCAATACGGTGCATCCACTTCTAATAGCCCATTTGCCAATGTTTTTTTAAATCTATGTATAAAATTTGGGCACGGATGATCATCGCTCACTTTAGTTCACAATATATTGTGTATAACTAATGCTGTGATTCAAGGGCACAGTGAGAAGGTCGTGAGGTTTTAGAAGAAAATGACAACTGAGCGTGGCAAGAGAAGGTTTATTGTTTTACAGTGTTTTGTGATTAATCTTAATAGAGATTTGGTCTGTATAACACAGCCTTTCTTTTATTGAGTTGTTATGTAGTGGTTTTTACCTCTGAGGATCCCTAGAGCACCTTCTCTCTGTCTTTCTCTTATAAATGAATTTCAGAGGAAAATGAGTTATTTGTTCATGCTGCTTCCTCCTTGGCAGCTGCATATTTTCCCCACTCCTCCATTTCAGTGCACCACGTTATTACACACGTTTCTATGGCAAATGCAACATATCAAAAGATTTCTCAGACATGATTTCTTATCTTGGGTTTGTTTTATAACTAGCTGCATCCAACAGTTGCTCCCAGAAAGTATCCCGAGAGTGCTGTCATTTCATCTCTATAAATTTTGTGGCAACATAGAAAACTCACTGGAACAAACTACTATTATTTTTGGTTTCGTAGGACTTGCCACTTACTTTGATACAAAAATTGAAAAGCAAGAACTTCTACTTAAAACTTGATTGCTTATATAGCAAAATGATTTGTTTCTAACTGCAGGGCTGCGAGGGAATGCTCTGGATGCATTTCTCTGCAGGGTGGACAGTGCTTGGCTGGTCTCAATTTGCACATGCTTGAATTTTGTGTTTCCAAAAATACAGTTTCCATCTATATTTGCTTAAGTTTTTCTAGTATCTGGGGGGTGGTTGGAATCTACTGAAAAGGCATCTGATTGTGGTTTTTCTGTTCCTTTTTTTTTTTTTTTTTGGTGAGATCTCTTGTTTTCTCCGAAAAAAAAATTTGCAGTGGGATTTGTGTCCCCGTCCCGAAGCAGATGGATGCAGTTGGGTGGGACAGCAGCTTTCACGAGTTGTTTTGAGCACATCCCTCTGTCTCGTGCTCGGATGAGATGGGCCACTGGTCTCCAGGGGGTCTGTGTTTGCACCTCTGCCTCTCATGAACTACGTGGGCACGTTCCACAGTGGTCAGCATGACGAAAGGGGTGAAAGCCTCCTACCTTTCTCCTTTTCTGCATTGTCCTTGCCTTTGCTGTGTCCGTGTTGGTGTTTATGGGAGCTGTACTTCAGAACAGATGTGATGGCCTTGACCGATTTCACCAGTGCGTTAGAAACAAACATATTTTCCCCACAACATCTGTGTTGCGCACGTGTTTTCTATTTCATCCACCCCTTTCTTTCAAATGCTCCTATTATGAACTGAGTGACCAAAGCTCCCTTTTTTGAGTCTGTTTTCAGAGCTGGGTACCTTTCACTGAGTGTCCTAGGGCAATAAATCAGTTTGTGCTTTTTGGTTGTAACCCCAAATTAGAGCACCAGCACAATGTGGAGGGCTGATTACTTTAGCCCCAAAATGTGTGGGAGAAATATAAATGACAATTTTTTTTTTTTTACTTTAGGGAAGAGGCTATTATAGATAAGTTGTGAACAAGACTTTCATCAAAAGCAAGGTCACAAACTTCAACATCTGTATTAGAAGCACTGAAATGCAAATAAAACAGTGGGATTACTTTGTCCACACAGGAGACTTCAGTCAATATGCACGTAGCTGCCAGGACATGATATTGTCAGTCTTGAACCCTGAAAACTTGGACACAAGGTTGACTGGGGTAAAAGGTATTCTTTAGATGGGTTCCTGCTGTGAAATGGTTGCCTTTATTTGAATCTGGAGTATGGAGCATGGCCACCTCAGTCAGGCGGGGGCTCAGGTGGCTTCAGTGGCACTTCTTAGAGGACACTGACAGCATTTAGAACATTGCTGCCAAAGGATTGTTGCGTTTCTCTTTTTCCATAGTGTTTAATTTGTAGTGATTTCGAAAAAATGATCTATAGAGGCTTTTGCTAAGTTGCGGTATCCTTGGCCTGTGATTGTCTCACAGTGTTGCCAGTGTTCCATGGTTACCACCAAAATTCATGTCAGGAGTCACAATGGGAAAGCCCTCTTGCTGCTTGCAGCTATGCTCGAACTGGTTTTCACAACGCACACTCTTCCTTCAGTGTTTAACGTTGGATTTTATTCGTTTTGTTTTTCATTCTGCTGTCAGTTCACTCTTATCCAACATGTCTCTGCAAATGGTTGCTGCTTGTCTGACAGACTTTTGACTGGTGCCTCCTTCCTCGAACAACGTACTGAGGTCATGTTGGATCGCCAAGTCTTGTGGGAACTTGGTTATTAAACTGTGGCCCGTATTCTTCCTTCAGGGGTTGAATGAAAAAACCAGATGGGATCAATTTACACAGAAAGAAAAAAAATTAAGAAATAAACGAACAGGAAATAACCACTGTGCTTATATTACCTTTTGCTCATTTCTGATTCTTTTCCCTTCATAATTACTCCCCTCTGAGGTCAAGTATGCTTGGAGTTATTGGGTTTGGGGCTTTATTCCCCCTTGCCATATCCTCTCTGTTAAAGTTGCTAAGTTTTGAGTCACTGCAGGTAGAGCTGCCTCCACAGACCATTTGCAGATGGGTAGACAAGGTGTTTTGGACAGTCCTCGTCAAAGATGAGGGAGGTAGTCTGCAGGAGGATGGAGGACTACTGTACAAAACCTCCTGAGGTTCACCTCCGTTCTTCAGCACTTGCTTTAATCTTTTCAGGTAATCTCGAACTTTTTAAGCCCAAATTCCAAATGAGAGGACTTTTGTTCAGGGCATCTTCCTTTAGCTGCGTGCAAGCTCTCAGCCTCAGGCTCTCCTCGCAGTGGAGCTTCATGCTCCTCTCAAGCCTTTTGGCAGGCTGGAGAAGTCATGGTTCTTGTGGGAGGCTTTTGTGAGGCACAACTGGAGGGGCAGGGGTCAGGCACATTGTTAAATAGCGGCCAAGTCTGACCTATATTGTGTGGACACCTCTCCACGGCTTTTATTCTGATGGCTTCATGATGAGGTAAACCCCACTTCATGGTCCCTTGCACATGCAATCTCAAGACTTTTATTTAGCATAAAAAAATAGAATAAGGCAGCTGAATTATGTAGTTCAGTACCAGTTGGCTTGGTGCCTGATCTGATCCCAGCTGTTCTGCAGCTGAAGGTGGCATAAGGGCACCGAGTCAAAATAAATGTCCTGCCACCTGCCCCAGCTAACCCAACAGAAACGCTGTCCTGTGCATGTGACCAGAACCTCTCATGTCCTCCCATGGGACACTTACTGTGGGTGACCGAGGAGCCACAGCTTCCCAGTGCTCGTGTTCAAAGCTGGGGCAGAGGTGGGAGGGTGTCAGCGTGACCCACCACGCCTCCAGCAGCAATGTCTCAGGGAACAGCTTTACAAAGAGCTCGTTTTTCCCTGTCAAACATCAGGCTTTGGCGTCTCTTCTTCCCTAATGTATCAAGGATAGGCATGCTGTGATTCTGGAATGAAAAAGAAGCTGCTGGGAGACTCTGCCTGGTTCCTGAGCTGCAAGCGAGTGAAATACTGTGGCAAGTCAGTTCTTGAGTGAAGGCTAAATAGCAAGACCTGGGTGGGGTTCGCCTCTGCCTTTAGAAGTAATCTGAGTTGTCTGTGAAGGACCAAAGCGGTTTTTGGTTCTTTGATGTAAGAACCAGCCAGTTCTCGACAGTCTCGAGTCTTTCTGTGGAAAATAAATTCGGCACTGGCATTGTTTGAATAAATAAAAAATAAATAAATAAATAACCTGAGTTACAGTTTGTTTCTGAGACTGTTACACCCTTTTGTGAAGTATCTGGATCTGGTAAAGTAAACACCAGCAGTGCCAACAAGAAGGGGGAGAAAGAGGAGCTGTTTGTCCCTCTGCTTGATGCTGGTGGCTTTCCTGCCCTGAGGAGGTTTTATATCCAGCCACTGTTCCCTGATGTAAATACCTGTGATGCACTGGTGGGTGCTGTGGCTTTCCACCAGCACCAATGTGAATGGTCATAAAGCTGTCATCTCAGATCAGCCCTCTTCGTTGCTCCTTCCAGTATTTTATCTGCCCTAACCAGGACTTCGAAACAAGGGTAGAGAACTGTCTCTGCAATCTGAATGATGAATATTGGTCTTGCTGTCTTCATATGTGAATTGGAGAAGAAGAAAAACCACGGCTTTCCTGAAAATGGACCATCAGAAATGAGCAAAAGTATCAAATTCTGGGAAAACCCCCAACAACCTAACAAAGTAAAGCAGAGCTTCTCCTTATGCCCATGTGTTAGTCTGCCTCACTTTTATGGTGCATATAATTTTGGCTCAATAAATAAGATATGGACACTGCTGTGAATTAAAATGTAGGGGGCTACATCCAAGTCTTGCTCAGGATAGGAAGGAAATGCAAGCCAAGACTGTGTCAGCATTTGGGTCTGGGTCCATCAGCCCTTGCAGGCAGAGCCAGGGCCAGGACAAGCACAGGGAGGAAATGGGAGGGTGCTCAGTTGCCTTGGCTCTTTGCTAAGTGGGGGCACTTCTGTGGGTCTGTGCCACAGAGCAGGGAAAGTCTGAAACAGTGACTGTCCACCTGGAGATTTGCTTCCCTCTGTGTTTCAGAGAACGGTTCGCAAAGAAAGTTAAAACCCGTGGATGGGCTTTAACCTTGGCTCTCAGTTGACGACATAATTATCTAACCTCGGTTCAGCCTGATGCTATGGAAAGCAAAGACAAATGAAGAGGAAAATTAAAGAGACGAAGAGGAGACTTGAAGTGATAGTTTCTTGTGAGCTGAGAAGACTCTAGGGGTCGGGGCTGGTAGATATCCATCTTGCTCCCCTTCTCCTTTTAAGGGCTCTGTTGTATGTGAACTACTTTAATGAACGGTGGGAGTTTCCTACTGGAAAAGACAAACCCCCCCCAAAAAAACCCGCTAAGGTCATTTGTGCAGTTGAAAGTAATATATTTTTCTGCTTTGCTTAAGGAAAGTCCGGACCAAGCCTTCAGCGTTCGTTTAACTGATTATTTCCATATGGACTGGCTTTTTGTGTGCAAGTAATGTTAATGCAGCTGAAAGCCAAGCAGGGCTTAATTCTTGTAGTTACCACTGCAGCAAATACACCTCTTTGCATGCACATTAGTTCCATTTTACTGCCGCTTCTATGGTGTTTGGGGGGAATTTCTTTAACTGTGCTTAAGAGTAAGTTACTGAAACCACTGTTGCAATGGAGTGAGGGCAGTACAAAACAGGAGCCTCTCCCGCATCCCAGAAAAATTATCTGCATCTTGTTGATGGTTTAAAAAAAAGTTTCCTTTTTTTCTGTATTTAGGGTACTAATGAAATTGAAACTAAACTGGGAAATGAATAGAAATATTTACAGTTCAGCTGAAGTAATTTGTGGTGTTAACACAAAAATAAGCATTCCCAAGAAAGGATTGGAGAACAGGATTATATTTAAAAAAAAAAATAGCCAGCATATTCTTTTTGTCCCATCTACCAACCTGTCACTTGTGTTTGCCTCTCCCAAATTCCATGGACTCTTTGCATGTTTATTTAAATTAAATAGAACATACAGCTCTAGATCTTTTTCAAATTGGGTCAGAGAGAATAACTGGCTCAATCTCTAAAGCAGAAATGAAAAATATAAATATTTTAACAAGTGGAGAGCTTCTACATTTTCAATTCTTACTGCATGTGCTATTCTTTAAGGGACTGGGAAGGGAAATTGGGCTGGAGGGGAAGGAACGAGGAGAAATGGTATGTAAAGAGAGGCTGAAAAAATGCATTAAAATGACACATCTTGAGAGAATCCGTTTGAACAGTGAGGATTTACAAAGTTTTGTCCTACTCCATGGCAACTTGGGTACACAGATCAAACATGTCATGGGAGTGACACAGGGCAGGTGAGCCTTGTGCCAAAAGCCGAGAGGGAGCGATGCGAGGGGGCGGGTGACGCTGAAGGGCTTGGGAGCCCTCTGCACGTCAGCAGCAGGCTGCTGAGGAGGAGGAAGAGGATTTGGTGCCCATCGTGGGCTGCCATTAGCTACAGCTGGACATTTCACTTCTCTGTTAGAAGAGGGGACAGGTCTCCTGATTCTTGGGGTTGTTTTTTTTTGGCAAAACCAACGTGTTCTAAGATTTGCGTTTCAGTTTTGGGCCATCTTTTAATTTACTTTTGTGTATGTGTCTTGACTTGTTTACGCTGTGATAGCACTGAACATCCCAACCATCGACACAGTCTCTGCTGTGTAGAAAACTAAAAGTGGAGCATCGTCATAAATTTGGTGCTTTAAGGCCCTTTTGTGCAACACCAGAAACCTTAGGAAATTTCTAATACATCTTGATTGACAAGGTCTCCCTTGAATGGAAATTACAGTGTGATGCCACGCTGAGACACCACAGATTTCTCATGGCAGCTTAACACACTCTCAGTCAGCGTAGTTCTTGAGCCTTGTACGACTCAATATATGTCAGATCTTAGCTCACTGGGTCTATCTGAATTGACAGATTAATGACAAATTGTCTTGTTTTGTTCAATTGCATAGTTGAGCTTAGGAATTTTAAAAAAAAAAAAGGAGAGATGAGCTGACTTCTTAAAATAGTTTTTATGGGAGCTTGATGTCCCCTGCAGCTAGAGAATATACGTGAGCTGAAATGGGAAAGCGTGCCTCTCCATGACATCACTGGGGATAGTGAACTAGTGCGGCTGAAACAAGAAACTGATGCGTGGAATTCTGCCTGGGTAAAACTGGGTCTCCACTGTCTGCAAGTGATGTGGTTGGGAGGTGAACTTCTGATGTGCTCGTTTCTGGGGTGGGTTACCTGTGGTCCCAGGCATTGTCAAGGTCCTCTTAGAAAAGGTGCTGTACAGGCAGGTAACGAAGTACAGCCCTGAAGATCCTGTTCCGGGTCAACCTATGGAAATGCCTCTAAGGAAAGTAGGGATGAGATATACTTTATTCCAGCATGGTCATGGTCCCAGAGCAAGTGAAAGAGCTGTTTTTAGTTTCAGAGTCAACTTCCCAGAGTGAATGTTGGAAGTGTGTTCCCATCTCCACTCCTCTTCCTCTGGCCAGTCACATGTTGTTGTTCAGATTCACTTGGTTTGAAGGGATCCAATAGCTTGGTCTGCCATGTGATGTGTGGCAGTTTGGTTTTGGATGGAAGATGGATTCCTATAAAGTATCTGAGCTCCTGTGGGTGGAATGGAGACACATCATAAACAGGAGCATGAGTTCTCTCTGTACCATCCAGCAAGGAGGGGAGAGGGGATCAATATGGGAGATGTCCTCCTCCTGTTGCTTTAACTTCTGATGGTACCCCTGAAAAACAGGTGCTTTTAACATATTCTGCTTCTTTTCCTTGTTGCATTTGTGTGCATCTCTGTTCTTTGCCAAAACGTGTTTGAAAATGACAACTGGTCATGAACTCCTCCCAAAGCTTTTCATCAGGTACTGTCAATACTTGACCCTGGCTAAATTCCAAGGGGGAAAATACCTGAAGCAGCATTACTGCTTTGAAATGTTAAGTAATTAAATATCAGTAACAGCTCACTGTCCTAACAGGAGGCAGGGGAGGAGCAAGCTGGACACCATGAAGACATCAAAATCATATTACAAACCTCTGTAACCCCTTCATCTGAGCAGTGCTAACACTACAAGAGAGAATATTTGTCCACTCAGGGATGGTCGGTTTAAGTGGAATTTGTGTTCATTTGTTTGGTTGGCTTTGTGAGTTTCTTTTCTTCTAGAAAGCACTGTGAGTTCAAACAAATGATGAGAAAGGTTTCATTGTGATTTCATCGTCTGAGGAAACTGACTTTTTTTGGTTTGTGAGAGAAACAGCGTTCCTGCAACTCCAGAGACTAAGGCAGCTTTTAGGCAGCGAGCAGTAGACAGGTGGTGGATGTTACATGGAGAGATCAAGGAGAGGCAGCCTGTGGCTAAAACAGGGTGGGGTGAGGCTGGGACACTTCTGCCAGGTTCTGAAAGTGGGTTGTCATTGTTTAGTCTATGCTGCGTCCAAGAGGTTGGGTCATTCTTGTGTGACACACCAGCTGCTCACGTTGCAAAGTTAGCAACATAAATCCAGACTATTAAGGTTTTGTGAGAACAGTGCCTTATGTAAGCTTTTGTACTCTTTCACCCACTTAAAGTTCTTTTGGGCAGTGGATCAGCAGAGTGTTTGCTGCTGCTTTCCTAGCAGGCTCACTTCTCATGAATGAGTGGCATCAACTTTTTATGGTTATCCTGCAATTCTGAGCAGTTAATTTTTAGCTGAATGAACCCAAGAGGAGGCAAGAAAGCATCAGAAATCGGAACAGCTTCTAAAACAAAGTTCACTGGAAAAACTTTGACCGTTTTCCTAAGACCTTTCTCAATAATTTAGCTATGCAAGAAATGAAACCAGTCCTTTATTTTTTTAATCTAAGATGACATCTTTTGAATTCTTGTGAGCTTTGGTTAGTTTCCCTGAGATTTATGGTGGCTTGAGTAGTATAAATAGTAGGAGTATTTCAAAAGAATGGGTGAATTCGTCTCCTTTATTTAATGCTTGACCAGGGAGGACACCTTACTGTGTCTGCTGCTTCCCCGTTTGGGGAGTGAATGGGTATGTATGGGAGAGACAACATACATGAACTCCTCTCCACAAGGAAACCCTCTTAGCTGGTTCCAGCTGCTGGTGCCACCACTGGCCATTGAAATTGCAGCTAGGATGGGCTTATCTCTGCAGTGGGAAACTCCGGGGTGACTCAGGTTTGGGGAGGAAGGTGAGAGGCGTGGAGCTGATTGACTCAGTGGGGTGGCTGGTATCAGTGTGGTGGACAGAGAGAGAGATACCTATCAGCAGCTCCATGGCCTGGCATGACTGAGTGGGAACCCTGGAGGGTGATGGAAGCAATTGTGATGTTTGAGTCCTCCACAGAATCACAGAATGTTTGCGGTTGCAAGGGATCTTAAAGGTCATCCAGTTGCTGTGGGCAGGGCCAACTTCCACCTGCACAAAGCCCCATCCAGCCTGGCCTTGGACACTCGCAGGGATGGAGCATTGGAATTGTAGTTGTGGCTAAAAGCGATTCATGAGGCCATGGATACACAGATTAGCTTTGAATTATACTGTGTCCTCCACACCACATTGTTGTCCTGCATCACAACGTGTCACCAGAGGTCTTTCTTCTTGCACTTCCTTCAGGCAATGCAGGAAACTTCCAAGCTTTTTTTTTGTTTGCAACAAAAGACAGCAAGCAAAAACATTTGTGTGTGTACTTAAGTCTGTTTTCTGGAGCATGTTTTTTGAGGATAAACATAGTTTACTGCTTAGCACCGGTCAAAGCCAAATGGAAGATCCTGTAGGCACTTGCAAACAAGCACACATTTTATTCCATTTTCAGCAGTGTCAACTGATGACACTCAACATTTTCTTCAAAGCCCAGTATCCTGGAAGCAAGTGATTAAATGACAAAACGATTTTTTAAGAGAAGTCTCACAAACCCAAACAAGCCCACCCAAAAAGCTGGGTTTAGTCTTCCTGCTTGTAGAGTATGTTTTGAAAGAAGACATGTATACTTCCTAGAGTGTAAAATGTAAATAAATACAGCTATTTCCACATTTGTTTTTGTACATTTATTTTTATAAAACTGAAAAATTTTCTGAAAAGATCCAGGTGATTGTAGTGACCTATTCAAAGATGTGGGGGTTTTCTTCTGATTAGGCCTAACTTGTGTCATAACACATTGATGTATAATTCCAAAATGCTTCTTAATCCATGTAATAGCTGTAGGTTTCTTCTTAACAGGTTTGATATTTCCTCATTTGAAATTAGGTTTATTTCATTATAGCTGGATGAGGCACAGGAGTGTGTGTTGTGGAGCAGCCTTGAAGGCAAAATTTTTGTCATCCTTGGTGGTGATATTGAGCAGGATGGTGACCAAGCCCTCGCACAATCTCCAGAGCTGGTTATTTCAGCATTATAGGATGTGCAAGCGTCTCCGTAGAGTCACTTTTGTGCTGTGTTACCTGGCTCCTGATTTCTCCCAGATTGCTCAGGTTTAGTGCTCCTGTCAGCTCTGATTATAAGCTCTGGTTCCCTGTAATGCTCAAAAGGGAAGAGATGGCTGGGAAGGGGGATTGTTACTGAGGGAGTCCAACCTGGTGCTGGACTTTTCCTCCCCCTCCTTTTTGGCTGGCTTCAGCACTGCATAGATGATTGCAGGGCTTGGCAGCTGCTCAGGGCTAATGTGCCAGACTGTATTTTCCTTTCCCAAATTAAGCATGCTGGTAGAGTGTCTGCGAGAGGTAGTGGCTCCTGGCTCCTAGCTCTTGTCGTGTTTGGAAGTGACTGAAAGCCAGCAGCTTCTGTGTGCCAGTCAAAACTGGCCTTTCATCCCACAGCATGCCAGCTTGGTTTAGAGCATCCTGGAAATGATGGAGAGCTCTGTGTGAAGGCTCATTTTTAAGATGTTTTATTTTGCCTGTGCCCAGACTTTTCCTCCTCGGTTCCCTGTGAACTTTGAAATAATTTCTGTATTTGCTCACGTAATGGTAGCATACTGTTTTCTGCCCAGATTTTTGCCTCTGAAACAGGGTGCAGACATGATGTTATCTGTCTCTCAGCCCACCACACTGGCTGGTCAATGAGCAAGAACCACAGCTTCCACAAGGTCTGACAGCAGGCTGGCACGCTTTCTGCAGGATGCTGAAGGGATGCTTTATTCCCAACCATTTCCAAATCCAGGTCCTGGGTGTTTCTAATTCTTATGTGCTTATACTTTCCAGCCTTTTAAAGACTCGCAGTTTCCAAAAAACCCTTTTTGTAGCTGAGATGCAAGCTTCAGAAGTTTTCCCTGGGCTGCTGAGGCTTCATCTGGGTGTTTTCTCCTCCCATCCCTGCGGAGTGGTGTTTGCAGGCTGGACCTGGGGTAGCAGCTGAGCAACCGAGGTGCAGCTGCTCCTGGGATTCCTGGGTGCTTGCAGGTAAACAGTGCTGCTGGTATCTTAATCCCAGCCATCAGCCCAAACCTTTAATAGCTCTGGCTCTGAACTGTGTCCCTTCTCTCCTATCCCCAATGGCAACTAGAAGTTGCCTGGCTAATACTGCACTCTCCTGTTACAATACAGGGTGCATGTCTGGATCTATGTTGCTCTGTTGCTTGCAGGGCTCAGCCCACTTGCGGATGCTGTGCCTGGATGATGAAGCACGACTCAGGCTGTGCTGCCTTGCTGGCTACACAGCGTAGCTAAAAATCTTTTCTGGGTTTTTCCTTTGCCTTTTGTTTTCAGTTTACTGCTCCTGTGGTGTTGGTATATGCCACTGATGTGCAGCTCGTTCCCTTTTATTCAAATGAGATGCATAAATGAAAAATGGTAAAGTGGTAACTAAGTAATGGTGAAATCAGGTGAATTCTTCCAGCATTGGAGAATTCCAGCTCCCACTCCCTGGGCACTTTTCAGGCTAACAAAGCAAAGCTGCTGTTTTTGTAAGGATTCGTCCATCCGTTCCCATGTTCTGTCCTCAAACCCTCTGAAGTTCAGTCCAAGCAGAAGCTACCTCTGATGTTTGGGTTATCTCTTTTCCACACGGACTTGGTCAGCCTCTTCCATAGCCATCCACAAATAAACACAGGAATCAAATTCTGCTCCATTTACAAGTAGGTCAACCTCATTGATTTCAGTGGGACTGCAGCAGACACAAGTCAGCGGAATATGTGCTCCATGTTTTGCTAAGTTGTTGGCAGAAGGCGGATTTGTATAAGCTCACCAGAGCAGAGATTGTCCTTACATGAGAAAAATAACACTTATTACAATGGTCCATAATTGGGTTTTCTCAGAGGTGCAGCAATAACAAATATACCAGCCCTTAAAAGGTTAGCAGCACTTAAAAGGATAACCTCATCCCCCTTTCTTCACCCAAATGCAAGAGGGAGATATATTTAGAATAAAGCCATTTCCCCCACTACCACCACATACAAACAAAGCTCTACAGTTGTAGAAACACTTGAGGCAACATGTGCAGTGATTCCCACTGGGTTTGGTAGCTGAGGAGAAGCACGGTGGGAACAGCTTGGAAGAAAATCTTCAAAGAGTGCATAAGGACAGCAGTGCCTTTGCAGTGAAGAGCCCTACCGCGAACTTTGGCTTTTATAAACCATTCTGACACTTGCGATCTGAAGGAGAGATCTGAAGCAGGTTGAAAGAGAAAAAAAATATCAAAGACTTCCCTTACTTTTCATTACCCTGTGTGCCCAAGTTTCCACGCTATCCTCCTGTAGACTCAGTCACCAGAAAGGAAGAGTCTGCGGAAATTTGCAAGGTAAAATTCACAGTACTTCAGTTTTTCTCCTCCGCTTAGCCCTCTGAGAGGGCCTTGAAGGTGCCCTCTGCAAGCCTGGTGAGTGCTGGTTATCTTTTGGAGTCCACAGCAGTGACATGGACTCTGAACCAGCCCTTTCTTTTCCCTGGGCCATCCTCCAAGGCAAGAGCAGCACAACTGTCTGAGATACTGATGAACGGCCTCCTCTTTCAGAGTCTCCCCTTTCAGACAGGCTGCAGATATTTGCACCATTGCCTTCTGAACACCTTTGTGCCTACAAGAATGTTGGTACAAACCAGAAGTATTTCTGTGAGCGGAGGATAAACCCTTGAGGGCTGCTTGATTTCTTCCTATGGATCTTCCCAAAACACAAGCTGAGAACAGTGATCGATTCTTTCCCCCCTATTTATATAGGCCCTAGAAAAACTGTGCACAGAAAGCATATAGGTGGCATCTGCTCTCCAGGTAGGATCCATGTAGGTGCACTGCACACCCTCCCACCATCACGTTGGCAACGCTTCAAATCTGTCCTTTTTCTGCTGTTCCCTTCAAGGCGAGCCCTCTGTGGTATTACTTGCAGAATCTCTGTGTGTGAGAAGCCACTAGGTCATGGGCTTTTAGAAATACCCTCACATGCTTCAAGTCCCGTGCCCTGAAACTAGAATAGTGCACTTTTGGAGTCTGCTCCCCCCAGCACAGCGCTGGGTTAAACTCCCTGTGAACAAACCCACCGTGGAAAGCAGCTTTTGCCAGTTGAAAAGATCATTAAATGAGGTGCTTGGGGCTTTCAAATGCCTATGTTCTCAGTCTGCCGCTGTGTAGCCTCTCTTCAAAAGGCTGCAAGAGTATTACATGCTAATCCCAATTAAATTCAAAATATCCCTGGGTGTTTACCACTGTTACCCTCTCTTTTTCATTCTTAATTGCATTGTAGCTGAATAACTCTGTATCCACATTGGATTATTCATGAATAGCATATTGAGTTGTACTCTTTTTCGTTTCACAACAGGGATCTGCTGTTACAGGATTGGTGTAGTCTGAAACAAGAAACTAATGACTGCGTTTCAAGTAATTAATCTTGTCATGAACCAAATAATGAGAGCTGCTTGGCTTTTTGGGTTTTTTTAGGTATGTGGTTTCCCAGTGAGGCGTTCAGCTGGTAGCATAAAGACATGGTAAACAGGATCTATGACCTATCAATATTGGTTTTGGAGATTATTTGAACATCTACTTGTGTACATTATATGCTTTGGGACGCTTTGGGAGGGAAACAGAATATGTAGAACAGCACCAAGTTATTTGGTTACGATAACACTGATGCACGGTGTGTGTGTGGGGGAAGGAACGTGCTCATTTTCACTTGTGTTGAACATCTAGAGCACCAGTTCATGCCCGTGCCACGTCCCTGCTGCCTCCTGGGCCTCTGCAGGAGGAATGGTGGCTGCCCTTGGGATGGTGGCTGGCACTGATCACCGGTAGCAGAGGCACAGGAATGCTCCTCGTTGCTGAAGGAAGGTACTCCTGGGGTAGCTACCTCCTGGAGTAGCTTCTGCTTCATCCCTTCCTTGCAGTTCTTCTGGAGATAAACTGAATTTCAGTTTCTGTAGCTATTGTAATCTTTCAGTGTTTTTTTCCTCTCTTTTTCTTTTAAAAAACCCAGCTTGCTCATATGTTCTTTTAAGTTTCAAGCAAATATTTTCAAGTCTGTTTTACCTTCTTTTTTCCTCCCATTTTTATCCTGTGCAGTGGTGGGAGGAGGTGCGAATACTGCCAGTATTGAAAGTAATTCTGTGGGTATTTTCATCAAGTGTCCATGCAGACTCGTCACTCACCAATTTTAATGAGTGGCACACGTTGCGCAAAGTGAACAAGCATGTACAGAAGTTGGGGGGTAGGCTTTGAAGAAGAGAAAGACCTGCTCGTGGGGCGAGTAGTATTAAAACTGATCAGCTTTGGGTTTCGTTTATAAGTAAGAATAACCTTTTCTCATAAACAGGATGGAAATTGAAACTCCAAGAACTTTGCAAGCCAGAGTGCATTTTTAGGGTGTGAGGGGGATTTTAGAAGAAGAGGATGGTTTTGTTTATTACTGACTCAGAGAGGTGGGACCTTGGATGCAACACAGCCTGCATTCTGACCTGGGCATCTTCCCATACTGCCCTGGAATTTATTTGAGCCCATGTGAGGTGGCTGCAGGTAGGCAGTCCTGAGGAGAGGCTCTCAGGGCAGGTTTTGCCCCTTTTTCTCTTTGGTTTGAGAAACAGGGGTGTGTTCCTCCTGACCTGCTGCCAAGTCAACACAGTGCAATTCAAAAGACACACACCAAGGATGCCCGAGGTGCTCAGCTCTTGGGGGTGTGGGTTACTCAGCTAAGGATGGAGGGACCATGTGAGTCCAAGCTGCTTCAGCTGAAACTGAGGATTGGAAGCAAGGGATTAGGCAGGTTTGTGATGTTAAAGTACCCCGACTGTGTGCACAGACATAAAATAAAAGGGTCATGTTAGTGGTTTGTTTGCATTCTGTTGACTTTTTTTGGTGAATGTTTAGCACTTCATCTAGATTTTTCTGGTTTTTTCCCTCTCTTCGCCATCTCCATTACCAAAGTCCCTTCCTGAAATGTTTCTTGTTGCTTTTCTTTTTCAAAGCACTTTGAATTGAATGGAAGTTGTTTTCTCCTTTCCCTTTTGCCAACCGTGGCTGCATTCCCCCTATCTGACTGGAGGAAACCTTTGCTTCCTACCCAAGCCGACCCTGGGTAACCCTGCTGCAGCTGCTCACACAAAAATCCTGGGATTCTCAGTGCAAGCTGAAAGACACATGCAAGAAAACTTTTTTTTTCTTTTTCTTTTTTTTTCCTGACTAACAAAAACCCACTGGGGAGCTGGAAGATTTCCCATTGGTTTAATTATGGAAGTCTAATGAATTGCAAAAGTTAAAGAGGAGGAAGAGTTCTTTAAGTGAATCTCAACTGATCTTTTCTTTAAACGGAGGCGTTTCTGTAGCCTAAAGTGGCAGGAGGAGAGGGGACTCTCCAGTGAGAAATGTAGAAAGGCCTATGAATGTATATTACTCTATTAATCTTTAACCAAAATGAATCAGAAGCACCCAGGGGAGAGTGTTTTATGTGGAACAGAGCTTTAGTTAAATAACCTACCTTACTTTATTTAAAATGTTTGTAGGTACAGTATATGAGAAGTTGATATAGGCAGTAGAGAGGAAGTTACAGGCAGGGAATGAAACACTGATGTAATTTATTGTACACATGTGTTTAGGAAACTGCTTCCAAGACCATTTTGCTCATCCACCAAGCTGGCTTAGGCAATACTTGCTCTGCCCCCTCATTCATAGTCACCCACTATAGTTTTCCACCTCCACCCCATGCCTGCACAACTGTTTGTACGTAGGGCTGTGCTGGAAATCAGGTCTCTGGTCCTTTGGTCAGAGTAGTTAATTTGTGTTTAAAGTAAGAATGAGATTGTTTTGAGACTTTCAAGAGAGGCTAGAGGCATTTTTGTTACCTGCTAGGGAAAATCATTATAGAACTACAACCAAAGTCAGAAGTCATGCCATGTCGTGGTATATTAAATGCCATTAACTTCCCCCAAAATAAGCAAGAACTGAAAGCCCTTGGCTCCCTTGCAGAATCCAACAGTAAGGGGGTGGGGTATGGGCTGGAAATAAGGGAAGGGTTTCTAGTGGTAGCCAAGTGTTTTGCTCCCCCGGGGGGCTCAGAATCTCTGCTTTCTCTGCTTCTCGCTCCCCATGCCCCTCCTATGTACAGACATAGACATATAGCTTGTGCTGCCTCTTTCTCTCCACATGCAAAGAGTATCAAGCTGAGCACACCAACAAAACAAGGTCAATCAGGGGAAATCAGATTTTTGTTTTGCACTTTCTTTGGTATATCTGCTGCCTATGAATGGAAGGGGTTTAATGCCCCAGTCTCCTGTGACCTACTTAGAGAATTGGAGTAGCTTATGGTTGTAGCTCATTAGAGAAAGGGATTTTAATATCTAGAAGAACATGATGACTAATACAATGTAATTTATGTACTATCAATCATACATACATCAGTCTTGTCTGTAGACCCGTGTTTTCATGAAAGAGTGTAATATGTCCTGATCTCTCAATTTTGAGTACTTTTCAACAGCACTTGGAGTTTATCCAGTGTCTTCAGCTTTCTGAGGAGATACAGGACCATTTATGCATTGACACACCTTTTTAGAAAAACAGCCAGCAGCCTTTGATGTTAGGTGTATAGAGAAAGCTCATCTCATTGAGTTAGCTTGGTAAAAAAAGCTGCAATTCAAGTGGCTGCTCTTAAAACGTGCCATTTGCCCTTGATAGTGTCATGACTGATATCCATAGCAGGTCGCGTGAAGAGCATTAATATGGCTCGATGATACGACAGTAAAATTAATTAAAGGCAAACTGCAGCGTTTCAGAAGAGCTGACTACATATATTGTGCTTCTGGCAGAGCTTGGCACAAGCCCTGTAGGTCTGCTTGGCCATGCAGGCTGCCAGCTAATGCCTGCTCTTGCTGAAAGCACATTAGGTCCAAATTTTCCTCTGTTTTTGCTTTGCTTCGTTGCTAGCAACAATTTCAGCAGTGTTGAAAGAGAAAGTGCTTAGAGAGGAGTTTCTTACAACAAAGCTAAGTAATCCCTCTTAGGCTTTGACTGTCATGGGTTTAGCCCTGGTGCCACTTGTCCACATTGCACCCTTGGTGGGATTGTTCTGGTGCAAATACTTTTAATGTTATTTTTGGCAAGTCTGTTGCATTTTTATTTAAAACAAATGCCTCTGCTAAACACCGGAATAGCCTTGTCTTTGATCTTGGTCATAGTTGAGGAGTGCAAGGGGGAAAGAAACAGAGCATCCATGAGAATGTTGCGTGTTTTTCTTGTGTGTACTATTTGATATTATTCATGTCTCTGGTATGAAGGAATGTTGGTTTAGGCTGCAGCAGCTTTCTGTTTTCTGGGCACCACCTTGTGTATGCCGACACCTGCTTTTATTTCAGATCATTTCTGCTCGACTGTTCCTGCCTTCCTTCCCCCTCCTTCAGAGGAGGCGAAGGTCGGGCTGAATCACCCTTCCCCTTCACTTGGATTAAAATCTCTCAGCCCGTTAGTTCACAGGGACTCTTTCCAAATCCTTAAAAGGGTTATTGGCAGAGGCTCAGCTGGTGCAAATCGGCACAGCACCGTTGCTTCTCGGTGGCCCTCTGCCAGGCTCTGCGAGCTGAAGGGCTGGCCGAGGAGCCCAAGCGATTTCTTATACCTCATTTCACCTTGCTGTTGTGTCTGAAAAAGGGTTTAGTTTGCAATGGAAAGGCTCCTGGAAGAGGAGGGTGTCCTAAGAATGGGTCTGTTCTGTGCTGTGCATAACTCATGGCCTTTTCTTAGGGAGAGCTAGCCCAGAGGGGGTTGCCACAGCCAAAACTAAGCAAGGCAGCAGCAAGGAACAGCAACAGAACTACCAGGCTTCTGGCTCTTTGGCCATATGGGGGGGATCAAGCATGTTGCTGCTGATTTGTTCTAGTCCTGTTAAATACATTAAGAAGGAAAAAAAAATAAAAATCTTTTTACTGTGAGTTTAGATACACTGAGAGTATGATTTATGCTTTTGTCCAGATTGAGCTGAGGTTACCACCTGCCTTTGGTGCCCTGGCTGCCCCTGGGGCTTTGCTGTCCCTGTCCTGGAGGTGGCAAGCACTGGGTTTCCAGCCCCTATGGCTGGCTCGATCCATCGCATGGTGCTACAGCCAGGCATCAGCCAGCCCGGCCAGCTCACAGGGAGGAAGGGCAAGGACCAGAGGGGTTTAGTACAATAAACTATCCCAGAGAAGCCTTTCAGAGCATGGTGAGTGAGAGCCCATTGTGGCTGTGTTTCCCACAGGAAAGGAGAAGGGAGGATGCTAAGCACCTTCGAGGGATGTGTTTAACAGATTGCAGGAGCCCGTGCTGCTGACAACTGCAGTTGCAGCTCTGGAATCAATACAGTCCCAGAAGTTTGAAGTCACTTGACAAATTGCTCGCGAATGAGAATCTCTGCTCGATAAAGTGATACATTTTCAAGCAAACGCTGGGCTTAGGAAGAAAAATAGCAGTGAACAAAATCCCCCAGTGCTGCTTTGATAGTCTCGTCCTGTTCCCAGCAAATTACAACCTGGCTGACATTAGGGAAGCAATGAATGGAAGTCTAGCTCTGTTCTCTGCTATCATCTTAACAGAACCAGGGTTAAGGGTTGTTGGAGCTGAAGGTGCTATCAGGCTCTGCAAGCATCCAGTGCCTGCTACATAGATGTCAAAAGCAGGCTTGGAGGGTCCAGATGGCTATTAAATTCTGCACTATTCATAAGGAAAAGTGAAGCAAGCACACAGAAGTGAGAAGTTTTAGTTACTCCAGCTGTGCTAGTTGGATCAATAGTCCATACCTCTGGATTTTCTTGTGAAAATAATTCTGCTCCCCCAAGGTCTTGTGTTGCCATTTACTTGTATTGGTCTTCCTGGCATTATTCACTTCCAGGCTGTTTGGAGAAAAGCTCTGTGTAACTTTGAGTCATAGTGCAGCGTGTTTTCACTTTACTCCATCCCTACAAGCTGACTGCAAGCAGCAGCAAAGCAGCTGAAGGAAGAACTCATAACTGTGTTTGCAGAGCTCCCTCCTTCCCCTTTGTCCAGAAACTCACAATGGGTGGAGAAAAAACATCACAGTGACACCAAATAAACTCCTTTAATTGACTTGGAGTTTCCGTGCCACTAAGCGTAAACAGAGTGGATGTGGAGATTTGCTGGCCCTTAAGCTCAGCCAGGCTGCATGGTGGGGAAATCCCACAAGGTGTGGAGACTTTTTTTGGGGGAGTCAAAGCTTATGGAGCTGTGAGCGCCCCTGATGCCACAGGAAGAGCTCCAGACAAGGAAGGCTGTGGAAAACATAACTCATCAGTCAATCGGTGTGGCTCCACACCTCCGTCAATGTGACATACGCTTTGGAAACCAGTTTCACTTCAAGCATAGCAGGCAGGCTAAGCAGCTTAAGCCTGGGCTCAGATTTTAGGCTCACCGCATTTTACAGTTGAGTAGGACTGGAATATCATTCTTTGAACCAAATATTGAAATCTTCAGCCAAAGAACATTTTTGAATGCTTCCATGAAGACTTTCCCAGGAAGAGTAAAAGCTGAACGGGAACTGCTTTTCCTTATTCCAGGTTTCGTATTGGCATAAGCTACTGGAAGGCTTTGTAGTCACATTGGATATATGGTTGGGGAGATATGAATCAAGCAGGGATCCATATTTTAAAACAATTACCTTAAGTCCTGAAGCACAGACCACCACTGCCTGAGAATTCAGTGTGTTACAGCACAAGAGCTTTATATGGGAAAAGTACTTAAAATCCAGGCTTCACATGAGGAGACGTGTTTCAACCTTTATGTTGATGAGAGGAATTTTCTGTTGCGAGCTCCATTTTAGAGTTGCTGGTTGATATTCAAGTGGCATCCAGAGCATGTGGAGGTGGCTGCTGCCAGTGTGTTTAATGGTAAATGTATGTAGCATCCCACCTGCATCACCAGAAACCCACCTGTAACAGAGGGGGTATTTTAAATATCCATTCTGATCTCTGACAGTAAATGCTCAGCAGTGCATCTACCATGATGCATAGCAAAGATGACAAATTATGTTACAAAAAAAAACAAACCAGTGAATTAACTGAGAATTTTTTCCTTTCTGGGTTTTGAAAATTGTTTCTGCTTCCAGAAAGCCTTCAAAACTTCTTATACAAAGGATTTAAGTGACAGCTGCTTCATTTCTCCCCCTAAAGCTGCTTCCAGCGATGGAAGTGCCAGTGCATTTGCATATATCTTTACTCTGAGTGTGGTTTGTCCAGCACAGGGTCTTTTCCCAGGTACTTTCAGACAATTTGATAATACAGGTGATGGCCACGCAGTGCCTAACCAGGATTTGGTGTAGGTTGTGCACCCTGATATTTTTCCCTGCCAAGGAATTCTTTAAAAAAAAAAAATCATGAAAATAGCATCTGACTGGCTTTCTTCTAAGAGTATGTAGATTTGTTTAAATATTTTTATAGGAGGAAATGTAGAAGGTAGAAGACATCAGAAGTAATGAAAAATGTCTGTGCTAAACCACAGTCTAATATGACTCCAAAATCGGGCCATCTTAAAAGAAATGACAGGCAAAGAGCAGCCACTGAGAACTCTAAAAGTGAGGAGAAAGTGAGATTGGACAAAACCTTTCCTGGTGTTACCCACTCAGAGCATCCTCATTCTCCTCCTGCCCTTACCTCGTGCTGATAAGTGCCACCCCCTCACTCGTACCTGCCACCTTGTGCAACACCGGGGAATTTAAAAATAGCTCGGTGATTGAAATGGTTTGGATTGTTTGGTTTTGTTTGTTTTGTTGTTTTGGTTTTTTTTTTTCTTTTCCCCCTTTTGTAGCCAGACCTGTTAATCCGGTTCCCAGAACGGTTGTGCTGGTACAGTGGAGGGGGTGGCAGACAGACAGACAGACAGACAGACGGTGTGGCAGGGATGGGGCAACAGCAGCAGAGCACCAGCTTGTATGGCTGGTAAAGAAGTCACCTGGAAAGCCATAGCCAGCCTTAGCACCTCCTCATGTTCTTCTGCTCCCTCTGCCCAGCGGTTCCTTGGTTCTCTTTATGAAGACCCCACTGTCCCTTTCGGGGCTACCCATCCAAGCTTTTGTCTCTGTCAGGGCTTGATACAAGCTAATATCGGGGGGTGGTCTCTTTTGGAATCCTTCCCAGGCCACTTACCTACAGAGCATCTGAGCAGAGCTATTTACAGGAGCCACCATACCTATTTGCATACAAATTAGCCATCAGCCTCTGGGACTTGCAATGAATCTCAAGCAGACTCCTCTTTGTCCCGTTGGAGGAGTTTGAAAAGGAAATGTATGCGTTTTGAAGTTAGCACAGCAAATGGGCAGCTGCTTGTCCAGTTTCTGGTGCATAATGCTGTCGTGTTGCAACAGGTTTGTCCCGGAGTGGAGAGGCACAGGTATGCAACCAGGCTCCCCTGATGCACACATCTGTCCCGGGCACTGTTTCCGCTGGAAGTGCATGCATGGTGATGGGTGAAAACCTTTGTCCCCTTCCCTTCCCGAGCCCCCTCCTTTTGTAGCTTGAATGTGCCCAAAGCATGTTGAATTAGCATTGAATTTCTGGTATGCAAGCAGAAAGTCCTGGACAAAACACGACCCTACTGTAGGTAGCCTCTGCTCACTTTGTTGCATGTGTTGATGGAGTGTGGGAAAACAGATGGACTGAGCTTTACCAAATGCAATTTGAAAAGCATGTAAGCATGTAGGAACGAGCAGCACAGGCAGCTATTAATACTTTTAAACCGGAGTTGTAGTTAAATAAGACAACTTTTCTTTTTAAACAAATGCCAAGTTGTTTTTTTTTTTTCTCATAATACCACTAATTGTTAGAACACACTTGAAAGGCGTTTAACTTGCTCCAGCCACTTCATAATGGCACCTTTCCTTCTACAGAAACCAGAGGGAATGAGGCAGGCTTGCCTGCACAAGCTCCTTTTAATTTACTGGTCCGTAGTTTCTTTTTTTGCCTGGTGATCTCAGGAGCCTTTCCCATGGCTCGCAGTCGGTGTGCTCTGCTGCAGTGCTGCTCTGCCACGGTGCTCACAGGGGTCTGCACGGTTCTCCAGCCATTTGTTCACTTCTGTACCTGAGCCTGTTTAACGAGGTGAAGTGGGATTTGTGCCCCGCAGTCCCCTCCCTGTGCCACAGCAATACTCGCTGGAGGCTCATGGGGTTTTTAGGTCAGCTGGTTATTCCACAAGAGGTATGTCTCTGCAGCAAAGCTGGTCATCTCTGTAATGAAGCGGTAATAACACTTTGCAGCTGTGATCAGTGAGCGCTTTGCAAATATTAGTGAATCCAACTTTGATTGAACTCTCCCGTGCCTGGCCCTGCAGAGATAGAGGGAGGGCAATTTACTTACCCAGCACCGTGTTGGAGGCTGTGATGGGGCTGGAGCACAGAGGTGGTTTCCTCATCTACATCATTAACTGCAGCATTTTAGCAACTTTTTTTTCCTGAGGTCACTTAGAAAGAGATGTTTCTTAGCTGTGAGAACAGTAAGAGGTCCCACTGGCACAGGATAAAAGTGGTATTTGAGGAGTTTAAAGTGTTGGGTGTGAAAAACAAGAAAGCAGTGCCTTGAGCTATGCTAGAGATAGGAACAGGCTTGGAGAGAGAAAAAGAGAGGACAGGGTCCTGGAAGGGCTGGAGGTAACCATGCTCTGGCAGGCTAAATAAAAAGTAGAATCCTGCTTTATGTACTGTATAGCATACTTCTGTGGAAGAATTAGAAATGATGGATGGGGCTATGGCTTTTCAGTGTTTTAGACTTCAAGTGTCTTGTTGAACGCTCTGGTTGACAGCAAGTGGCTTCAGTGGGAGAGCATTTACAGTGAGGAAATAAATAAACTTCACAATCTTAACCCAGCAAGACCAGAGTCCTCATGGGCTAGTGGTGAGAAAACACTAGAAGGGCATAAGAACTGAAGCACTGATGTCTGATGGAGAACAGATCAGGCCTTCAAGACAGCAGGCACTCCAAGTGCCATTCACACTGCCACCAGAATGGGAAAGCAGTCACTAGATGTGTAAACCATTTCTTTGCCTGGGCCCTTGGTCTTATGTTGTTATAGCTCACAAACTGTTGAGTTCAGTGTGGTTCCTGAAAGAAATCTCCTTTGGAAAGAGCAGAGAGGGGAGTTTTGTAACATAAAAGCTCCCCAAAATGTTTGGGAGCCCACTGTGCCCCAGGAACTGCCTTCTTGTCCTGGAGGAGAAGAGGTGGGCTGAGATTTCCTGTGCTGCTGGCAGCGATGGAAGCAGTGAGGGTTTTTGGACAAAGACAGACATCACAAGAAAGGCAGCCTTGAAAATCAGTCCTCCCTTGCATTCTTGCTCTTTTATCAGGCATCCTTATTGTTTGGGAAATGTCTTTTATTCAGCTTTACGAGGTATGGACTGTGTCCCAAGGGATTCTGAGCACTTACATCTCTCACTGAAACTTTCAGATGTGCCAGTGTATTTTATTTATCAATAACTGATTGTGTCTGCTTTTTTTGTTGTTTTACTGGGCCTTGTTTGTTTGGATTTTTTAATATGTTGTTCTAGAAGTAGATGTGCAAGGCACAATTGTTTAGGCTTTTCTTACCAGCTGTCTTGAATTTGATGCTAAGAGGCAGAAACGTTTCAGGCTTGTGCTCCCAGCAATTTACAGCCACTACTCTGTGCTCACAGGAAGCCCCAGCACAGGGAATGGAAAGACAGGACTATGGTGACCTTGTGCAGCCATTCCCCTTGTGGTTTCATATTCAGAAACTCATTTCACATTTTACATTTCTGTCCTGTTTCTTGTATTTCCCTTTTCACCATTCTGGCAATAGTATCACCTGGTGAAAAAGTGAGATCGGGATTCAGCTGCATTTGGTAAAATTATCTGGGTAAAGCAACAAATGATCCCTTTGAAACTGGCTACCTTGCGACTGCTTCAGGGGGCTGAGGACAAGAAAGGGAAGTGTGCTGATTGGATAGCTTTGTACAAGAAACTAGAGTAAAACTTCAGTTTTTTCTTCCATTCATTCATTTTTGGGTCAAGTTCCTTAGTTACGCAGACTAATAGGACTCGATGGAGTACATTCTTTTAATTTAAATGAGAGTAGAGGTAAATGCATTCAACCAGAAAAATTTTATGGTTAGCCAGTTAAAACCTGTTTTTGTACTTTCCCCCCTTTTAAAGTCACTTAACAGTATATGCTCAAGAGCACTCCTCTTTGTGCACTCAAAAGAAATTTCATTCTAAGTAATATGAATGCAAAGCTGCACAAAACCTTCCCACCTTACCAGTAAGCTGCTCCCATAAAACTGGAGTGAGCATCCCTTGCTGGTGGAGGTGTAATAAAAATAGAACATGGGAAGTCTTTGTCTTCTTTTATTTGTCTTACGTTGAAATGCTTGCACCAGGAAGGTGTGAGTTTTGCTGCAAAGAATATCTCCTTCTGAGGTTATTTTTTGCAAATTTGCCTATGTCTTCTTTCCGTGGTGATGCTCTCCATTTTTAAACACCTCCTGCAGTCGTGATGGGAACATTCCTTCCAGGTTTAAATAAATGGACCGCCACCATCATGGTAACCCTTTATGATGATCATTTACCTTGTGATAACAGACACCAACTCTTGCACTGCACTTGGCCATGGCAGATGATTTCATCTTTATGGGTAATTTCCAACCCATCATTTTACGCAGAATGCATGAACTTGGTAATGGCACAGGAAAATGTAAAAGCACTTACACAGATCTGATGTTTAATTGCAACTTCTGAGCTGAGTCAGTGACAACAAATTTTAGTGTCCTTACTACTCTGGAGCCATCATTTTTAGGGCAGTGTCTGTCTCAGAGCAACCCTGATGAGCTCTGAGTAGCCCTGAAGGGCCCGATAGCAGCACAGGTTATTGCTTTTCAGTGTGCTGCTGGAGTCCATGGGTGAGGCTCTGCCAGTGTCAGGTGCATGCAGGACTTGGTAAAACAGTCTTGTTTCTTAGAAGACTTTACCTGCCAGCTCTTAGGGAGCAAGCTCATCACAGGACAAAGGACAAAGCCAGCTTGCTGTTTTGGCTTCAGGCTCTTCACCTTCGCAGGGATGGGAACCCCGTGAATGCATTTGCAGGGCCTGGCGCTGTCTCTACCACTGAGATAGAACAAGAGGAGCCAAGTAACAATTCTAACAGTTTCACATCACAACACCTGCTGGCCAAGTACTGGATGCTAATTGGTGTCCTGCAGCTCTCAAGAGTTCTTCTGGCTCCTCTGTTTTACCCCTGCCACAGGTCTGTGATGATGTATAAACCAGCTACTTCACCTTTGATATCTACAAGGTCTTTCCAAACCACAGCCCACACTGAGGCTTGATTCAAACCTACGGGATGCAGTCACAGGGCTGCTCATCATCAAGCCAGGGTTTCCTTTCTTTCTCTCCTCACCTCTTTTGCCTGTAACGGTGTTGTTTTCTCTGGGCAGGTCTATTTTCCCCGTGCAACACCCCATGACGGTCAGTCATTAAGGCTTGGAGGATTGTGTCAGGCTTTGAGTCACATCCGATGCTGTCCGTGTCTGTAGGTCGGTTGCTCATTTTAGGAGCTTTTGGAGTGGCTTTTTCTTTGCTCAGGCTTGAAAGACGGATGACTTTTCCTATGTGATCCCCGTTGTTTTTTTAATGACAGCCTTTCTGGGAACAAAAAAAATTAGAGCCACTAACCAGAAAAAACGTTCTTTGTGATTACAAGGACTCCTGAATTGACTCTTCAATGTTCCTAGGATGCTGAAACCAGAGGAAACAAGCTTAGGCTTTTCTGTAAGTCACTTAAAACATCACTTTTTCCAGTCCTGCAGAATGACTTTTCTACTCCTTAAGGTTTCGGATGAGCTCACAGCTGGTGAATGTTTTATGTTGGAGGCTTAATGAAATACAAACGCAGAATTCGCTTTCACCCAATTTTACTTTTTGTTGTTCGGTGTTTTTTTATTATTCCCCGTATCTTGGTGTTTCCATTTTCCCATCTGGGGGCAAGTATTAGGAGGAACAGTTTAGGAGAATATCAAAAAGGAGTTAGGAAAAATCATATTGCAATTCTTTGCACTAGAAGTCTGTTTAAGCATTTTTTTTCTACTTGTTTGCCATAAGCTCTCTTGCTTACACTTCAGAATCCTGTTCTTCTCCTCTCCTCCTCTCCTCTCCTCTCCTCTCTCTGTCCTTCTTAGTGCCTTTATTGTGGTCTGCTGGGTCCAGAGATTGTTTCCCTTCCTCTACAGTTTTGTTTTTTAAATATATTCCCTGCTCAAGTGAGAAGCAACTTACTAAGCCATTAGACCAAAATTGGGGCATTAATTAATTAATAATATTAATTAATTAATAATAAAATTGGGGATTTGGCCTTTTCTTTTTGTTTAAGCATTTGGGTTTTTATTTTTTTTTCCCTAATTGTATTATCTATGTTAGTGACATACTTTCTGTTCAGTTCTGAGCGCACAGATGTTGGAGGTCTCTGTCCATCCAGGCTGATCCCTTATCTCCAGTTACAGACCAGTACCTGTCTGTTTGACATTTCTGTTCAGTAGTCGATGCCAGTCGTCTTGGGGGCCAGTCTGGTGCTGCTCAAAACAGAGGAACAAGATGTGAGGAGTGCTGTGCAGGTTCACCCCTCCTCTGCCATGGAGATGGTTGCCTTTGGTGGCATTTTATATTGAGCGTTGCAAGGAGAAAGGCTTTACAGTGGATGAAGTGAGGAAGGAATGGGAAATGCCTGTAAAGCAAGTACAGAGCAGTGAAAATACTACATAGTTGAGTGGTTTAGGCAAGAGCTCAAACACAACAAGGAATGTGGAAATAAGTGGAAGATACAGGTGTCACCTGAGCACTTTAGAAAGTTCCCATTTGGTAGAGAAGTTGGTGAGTGTGTTAGGGCAGGGGCACATCAGTGCAGTGAGATGGGTCTTAGTCGCTGCATTTTATAACGATGTATGTGTAGATGGAGCAAGCTGAGCAGCCAGAGCAGGATCTTAGAGCAGACAGGGAGTGCTTGGTGGACCAGGAGGAGGTGGAGAGGAAAGGAGTTTGTAACGGTTTGGAAGAGGAAGATCAGCTGAAACTGCAGATCTGACACCAAACCTCCAGATAGGGTGTTGAGCAAACTACTGCTCACTCTTTTCACCTTAAAAGAGAACAGATATAAAAGATATAAAGAGTGGATATAAACAGCACAAGTACTGGTTTTGTGGCAGTCTGGAGCATCTGGTTTGAGCCTGAGGAATTGTAATTAAACATGACTTGTGTAGAGGATTTCCCGCTGAGTCCAACTCAGCTTTAGCGCACCAACAATATCATACATACAAGCAAGAAGGTTGACAGCAGGGACTATCCTTGACTGAGGTGACTTAAGTGAGGAGGAGACAAGCTTTTTACATTCTGAAAGAATGAAGTATCTGTGTGGTGATGCTGTCCGGGTGCTGCTGGCAGGGCAGTGGGATGCCCTGCCCTGCAGCCCCAGTGCCTGTGTGAAACACGTGGGGCTTACATTCTACAACAGACACTTAAAAGGGTTTTGGGGTTTTATTTTAGCATGGAATGAGGGTCTTCCTGGCTTTGGCTGAGTATACAGCGTGGTGTTTAAGAAGAAAGAGAAAAAGGAAACAATACCAAATAAAAAGTAATGAAAAGAGAGAGAAAGAAGGAAGGAAGGAAACAACCAGAGTTTTCAGTTGACATACTGAGCACTCATCCTCGTGTTTCGTTCCCTTCAGGCAGGAACAAGAACTGTCTCTGTGTTTTTTCTAGGCCATTCAGGAAGTGTTACAGAGCAATAATAGCCCAGTTATCTAATAGCCAAAGTTTATTTAGGCTTTCACTGCTTCCTCTGCCCACTTGAGCCCTCCCCCTCATCCTCCCCCCATGAATTTGCTGGGCTGCTCTCTGCTGAGCTCCATTTGACAGCCAAATGGGGGAGGGAAGCTGTTTCCTGGATGTCATTTCCACTACACTCACGCATATTTTCATCTAGAAACATTTTTCCCCCCCTACAGTCAACAATAACAACAGGGAAAACCTCCAAAAACTATGGCAATAAATAAAGCATCCCATTTATCTTCTCCTCAGTGCTTTGGGGACACACCTGCATGAGGACTCCTGAAGCATTACATGCCTGCTTTAATCCAGCAGCACTGATCCTTTGGGACAACACTGACCGAAAAAGAAGTCTTCGCTGTCAGGGCTGCCCAGGAGTTATAGATATTAAATGCTTATTGTACTTTTGTATATTTCATGAACAGGAGAATCAGATAAGAACATTTCTGTATTAATCATTGCAACCCCCTTTATCTATTCCTTCCTTTCCTCTGCTTTGAAGGATGATGGAAATAGTGTGATAAATTTAGATTAGGCAGTGGATGATAAAGCCCAAAGGGTGTTTTGGTTGCTGTGTTTACTTAGAAGTTGTCATTCAAATGTTTCTGATGCTCAGGAGGAATAGTACATTGGGCAAATAGCTGGTGTGAGCCGTGCCACGCAGTAATATATGCAGCCACACTGCACTGAGGGCAAAAGCAAACATTCAATTATTTTGCCAACTTTCTTCTGACTCTGCTTATTGAACTGGCAGGGTGCGTGGATCTAAGACAGCAAGGAATTTCAAGCTGCTTAGCCCCCAGCCCTTCGTTTTCCCGAGGATATTGTATGCACTATCATATGGAGTACTGAGAACGCCCAATAATGCCAAGGTAGTGGGTTTGATCCCCATAAGATCACTTAAGAGGTGGACTCATTGATCCTTGTGGGTCCCTTCCAACTCAGAATATTCTGTGATTCCGCAGGTTTCTTTTTCAGGAGTGAGAATTGAAAACTGATGTCACTAGTGTGACTTTGATCATTTTATCACGGTCCTTTTGGAATTTTAGCGCACTGAGAGTTCAGGCCTTCGTTGGCAGATGGTGCTCACCTGCCAGTGGCAGCTCTCAGACAAGGTTATTCCCTTCCCAGGGTAGTTCCCTTGTTTTCAGGCAGTAGTGAGCTGCTGAAACACATGTATGGCTACTCACCTAAAATGCAGAGAATTTCAGTGCAGTTTCTAAGTGAATTGTCAGGTCTTTTTTAACTTTAAAGATAAAATCTGAGGGTGTTATTTGGTAATGCTACCTTATAGAGGAAATTTAAGTGGGATACCTGTGAGCATGTGACATTTCCAGTAATGTCAAGTAAGTGCATTATAATATGTTATCCCTGCTATTCCCACATCATTTGGCACTTGAAAGAAACATTCCCTTATGTGACATATAGGAAAGAAAAGATCAGTCCACTCCTTTATGCTAATTCAGAGTCTTTGCAGAGCTACAGTTTGAACTCCTCTTCTGAAATGCTGAAGTTTATTGCTCTATTTGGTTTATCCTGTGAAAGGACTATTTAGCTAGTCAAATATTTAAAGTTTGCTAGTTTTTTTCTCTTTCTGTAGAGCCACTGAGTTGTTGGGAGGTTTAAATTGCATTTTTGAGCTATTTTTTTACAAAAAATAATAAAAAAAAGAAAGCATGGGATTTTAGCATTTGTTTTGCAGTGTTTTTAATAAGTAGTAATCACCCTGTGGCATTACTCAAGCCAAAGAATTAGTTGTGTACTAAAAAACACACCAGTATGCACAGAATTATATTTTATATGTTTGTTCCTCTGCGCTTTTTGTTGAATATTGTTAAGGTCAAGATAATCAACTGCAAAGTTTCACCGAGGGTTTTTCTCCTGGGTTACCATGTCCTGGCACCAAAGTGGGGCTGCTTCATCCAAACATTCAGGCTGGTGGAGGTCTTTGGGTGGGCACAGACACGCTCCCAGCACAGGGGAGCGCTGCTGCAAGGCTGCTGCAGGCTGTGCTATTGATGGCCAGCTGTGCTATTGATGGCCAGCTGTGCTTACTGGTTTAGCCCCATCCCAGTGATGCTGGCTGGCCTGGTGTGTGTGCACTGGCAGGACTTCATGGGTTGTTCCCTGTTTGCCCTGGCTGGGTTTGGAGCAGAAAAAAATGTGTACATATCCTCCATAAAAGCGAGCGTGTGTGTTTGAACCAGACTGTGCTGATAATGCACGTTCTGCACTCCAAGCTCACGGCTCCTGGGTGACCTTAAAGCCCTTTGTGAACTTGTGCATCTGCAGTCAATTGCTGCGAGCAGAAATGGCATTTGATGTGACTTCCCCACCTGCACTTAATGCCCAGTGGAACCTGCACTCATGTTCCTGACCCCCAAGCCACCACTACCAGCTGCCTTCAGTCTTGGTCCAGCTGTCCCCATGGGGTTTGCATTGCTCCCTACTTCCCAGGGCCGTGGCCAGGAGCCCTCAGTTCCTGCTCCATTCCAGCAGCAAACGGGAGGCTTGAGGGAGGATATTGTAGTCAGTGCAAGGGAAGACTGAAAAGCTCCTCCTCTCCTTAATCTACTATTTAAAATATATCAATGAGTTGCTATTTATGTTACAGAATATTTATTTATAGAAAAGCTGCTTCCGAAGTTTGCCTGTTTAGTTTCATGATCCCCTTCTGCAGGTAGAGTTGCAGCAGGTCCTTAATGGGAGAGTAGGACAGATGTTACCAGTAGCATACTGGGAATTCTGAAGCAAGTCTTCTGGAGATTATGAAGGACAATGGTTGGGAGGGGAATGAAGACTTGCTCAGCATCTCTTTGGGATAACCGGTGTCTGTGGTTGGCATTCAAATGTAAAGTAGGTAATCTGGCCATCCTATAGGCGAGCCACTAGGAAAATGTGAATGAGACGAATCACAGGATCCACTTTTTGTCAGTAATTTTATGCTTGAAGAGGAAGGGAAGGACAGTAAGTTATCCATGCTGGGCAAATGGGCAGGAAAGAACAGTTATGTGATCGTTGATCCCCAGATTTACATTCATGTTGTGCAATAGGTTTGTTTCTTCAAAACTGGGTGCAGGATGAGCAGCTTTTGTAAAGCCTTTGCAGTTGCATGAGTGCACACGTGCACCAGGTCTTAGCGTATGTACGTGCCCTTGTGTCAGCCATGCAAGTCTGCACAACTCTGCTAGACAAATAGCATTTATTTTTTGTGTTTTGCTTTGTTTTAAATTCAAACACCCAAATAAAGCTGTTGACTGCTGCCGGAGTTCAATACTAATTAGTATTTCCTTGAAATGTTTTGAAGGGGCTTTATGGGAGACAGGGAAGGGGTGCAAGGGGTGAAAAAGAGCTTTCCCTTCCCCATGTGTGCTGCAAGTGTGTGTGGAGTGTACTTGTGGGCAGAAGGAAACTTATGCTGCATCCTGTGGGGGTCTTCTGGGCTGTGGGCCTGGAGGAGGAGAGGAATTAGGAGCACCACTCCCAGGGTGGCCCGTCCCCCACTTTTGTTGCTGTGCCCAAAACCTGCGTGAATTGCTGAATGGATCCTTCATCTGTCTTAGAGTGGTTTTAATGGGCTTCAAAAGATACATGTAAACCATCTGTTAATTAAACTCTTAGTCCAAGTGTTTTGGAGGCTGGGATGGATGTGAAGGCACGCAGAAAAAGCCTGCTCAGATTTACAGGATGTGAGAAGCAGGGTCCTCGAACCTCTTCTTTCTCCTCTGTCGCTCCAAACCCATCTGAAGCACCAGTAAGAGAACCACTACAGCCACAACTGTCAGTATGTGGCTCTCAGAGATGGTCTTGGCTTTTCTTGAGTGCATCCAGTTGCCATAGTGAATCCTCTTGCGTCCCTAAGCGATGCCTTAGCACTCTTAATAGATGCCTCCTATGTGTACCCGAGGAGAATGAGATGAGAGGCATATCTTAGCAATCAAATGCAAACCCTGTCATTTATTAAGTGCGTTTCTGAAGTTAATGAGAGAACATGCTGTCCACAACACTCCCAGAGACGCCGCACGCTGAGCAGCTTTCCACATTGTGAGAGGAAAACATAGTTCCCGAGGCTGAGTCCCAGGGGAATACGTCTGGTGATAACATTTATTCCTTGGAACTTCTGTTTCTGTGCAGATGGCAGTTGCCAGTGATGGAAAAAAAATATATTGGTACGGTATCAAACTGCACACCCACTTAGGACATAACTCATCCCGTCTATTACACAAGAATATTGTTAAGTTTCAGATGTCTCCTGGAAACAGCAGGCTTTAGACTTCAGGGAAGATTTGGATTGATTTTGCTGAACCAGCTGCAGTGACAAAATCATATAAAATTCATGTATTCTTTTCGCTGTGGCCGAGTTATATTAACAACAGCCATCACCCCAGCATGAATTCTCAGCTCATTGTTTAGAGATCATCATTAAATTCTTCAAATTTATAAAGATTTCTAATTTAAACACCATTGAGCTGCATGCAAGAAGTTCCACTCCCAGGTAATAAACAGTTTAGTGCAGTACGCTATATTGAGCTGCAAAAGAGAGACATCCAGCACAATATTCACAAGGTATGTTAGATAAAATAAGTGCTTTAATAGAGTACTTGTCCTGTGCATTGTTTCATAGCCGATAAAGTTATAAGGCCACTGACAAGCGTTTACTTCTGTTCATCTGCTCAGAGCATTTAAAATACCCTTAAAACTAAAATTTTCATGGAAATCTTATGTGACAATAACTCATCAGATAGAAAGTCTAGATTCTGTAGTGTTTGCTTAATACAAAGAAACCCACTGTGTTTACAACATGTCTTGGATGACGTTTGCCAGCACCGAACCCTTTCTGATGAAGTGGGTGTCATTCCACTTCTCAAATGAGTCTTTTATTTTCGTTTCATGGTCACTGGAATCTCTTCGTACAGCAACTGTATCCAAGCTGCAGTCAGACAGTCCAGGACTTGTGAAATATAGAGCAGAAAATGGTCCTGTGACTTAACAAACTGATGGGAATTTAACTGTTGAGTCTAATCTTGTCCTTGGTTTAAGTCAACAGGAGATAAACCTGCAAAGCAAGGGCACAAATGGACACTTAAAAGTTTCTTAGGTGATAAACACTCTTTACTTTCTTTGATTTCAGAGGGAGCTCCGAGGGCAGAGCTTACAAACCTTATCATCTGTATTTCATTTCACTTACTTACTTATGGGCAGAGGACTATTTAAACTTCCAAGTCAGGTGAATAAGAGCTTTCACAGCTGTGAAGCACAACAAAAATTGCTTGCATAGTCCCTGAAAATTTGTTCAACAAAATTCCCTTTTCTTTCTATAACCGGCCTCTCTTTTTATCATCCATCAGCCAATTATAAATTTCACCAAATTGTTTGAATGTTGAGGATTTTTTTTTCACTTCCTTAGCAAAAGAACAGACTTATATTTTGTCATAAGACCTGAGATCGCTTATTCATATTGATTCTCTGTCTGCTTTGATTGCATATGTAAACAGCCAGGATAACACAAACTGCAACCCTTCTGATTAGAGTAGTATTTTTAAATGTTATTGGTGCCCTTTGATTCGCTCAGCTGAAGTGCCTGTGTAATGTGCTTTGCCACGTGCCTTGCAAAAAACACTTCTTTTTAGAAATCCCTGCAAGTGCAACACTGCAAAGGCCATCACAAGGATGCTGCATTTTGGACAATTGTGCTGATTTAATGTGTTAAGTTACTTATTGTTCAATGCATTCTTGCCTTGGCTTTGCTGGCACTTAGCATGAGAGCGGTGACAAGGGCAGGATGTTATCCCCTCCCACACAATAAACCCCCAGCTGATCAGAAGTTCCTGAAGAGAAGGACCTACGGACAGACCAGCAAAATGCACTGCACGTGCCAGTCGTAGGGAAATTCTTCTCATGCTCCTACAAAACAAGCCTTTCATCTTAGTGGGGTTTCCCCTTCACGGTGATTCATGAGATTAACATTTTTTTCTCTGTAATTAAAATTCCACCTACTTATTTGGGGACCTGGTACCGAAGTTCTACTGAAGTGAATGTTGGATGTACATGTCAGCATTCGAGGGAAACTGGGGGAGAATTCCCACCCTGCCATCCAGCCTTCTGACGGCTCTTAGCTTTGTGTCTCTCCTCCTTCCCCCCTTCACACTGGCCCAAGTATCAAAATGTCAAGGACAACACTGGGCCCTTGACAGGGAGTAACACCTTCTGTCTCCCTCCAGCTGGGCCATGCAGCTGGAATGACTTTGAAGCCAGTGGAATTTCTTTTCTTTTGTTTTAAGTTAGTCTATCTGGGAGAGGGCTGGAATTCGAGAAAAGTGAAATGCATCTCATTAAGTGTGAGATTAAAAACTGGTTTTGAAAACATTAAAAGGATCTTTTGGTGTCTGATCTTTATTAAAAACGCTTTCTTCAAGCCCATGTTTTAGTAAAAACAATTAAATTAGTGTGTTCAGCGTCTTGGACTTAAATGTGTACTTTTCATTTGAGGAGCTGTATTCATTTGCCTCCAAAATGTCCATTTCCATGTTCACGATACAGAAGGAGAAGTGTCAAGGAAAGAGCACCTTCTCTTCCTGAGTGCTACCCTTAGCTAAGGCTCACCAGATGCAGTAGTAGGGGAGCTAACAGAGATGGAAAGTGCTGTTCTGACAGCCATCCAAGTAGGGTGTTTAGCTTTTTCTTTTTATGAAAGTCAAAGACTTTCCCTTTTTACTGCCTTGAACTGGTATTTCTGCTGCCATGCTTCTTTCTTATAAGGTATGGGGAATATGTTGTTAGTGTGAGTTGGGTTTTTTACCTGCAAACCAGCATCCAGAATTGATACATGTCACAGACTTTTTCAGTGGTGGAGGAATAGAAGAGCCAACTTTTTGCTGGTGCCCAGGGAGAGAGAGGTTAAAGTTTTGACCCAAACAGCACCAAGGTCAGTGGAAATTTCTTCTCTTCTGGCTCCCTAGAGCCTTTGTTCCCTAATTAAGGGGCCTGGGGGGAGAATTGAAGGATTGTCATGTGCTTTTCTAAAAGCCCATATGTTTATATGTTTTGTTATTGCAGTAATGGAAGAAGCTCTGTATGAGGTCACATGCAGCCAGGCCTGCACTCGTGTTTGGTGTGCAGGAGTGACTTTGAGTGGAGACTCGTTTCTCCACTGTCTTCACTACTTTGTCGTTGTTCTGGGCAAGACAGAGGCAAGTAAAGGAAAGCATCCCATTGTCAAGTGCTCTGTGGTTTTGAGCACCGTGTGAGTTGGGTGCTCAGAGGGAGGTGGTGAGCTTCCAGGTGCTCTTTTGCATCTCTCAGACTGTGACTGGTGTTTTTGCAAACTGGCACCTTGGAAAACAGAAAAAAAGAGATGCCTCAAGCTGGGTGGCAAAAAATGAAACCATTCAGACAGCGATTGCAGTTGAAAATTTATGCCATAGAGGAGAAAGAGGAGCAGAAAACGTATAGCTAAGGATGTAGGAAATTGCTCCAGGCTTTTCCAAAGCCATGCAAATAAGAGTGTGTGTGCTTATCTGTTCCTGGAAAGAAAGCTTTGCCACAGCTGAAAAAGTGGTCTCTTGATTTTGTCTTACTTCTGGACAGTTTCTTTGCAAACAAACCAACCAACAAAAACTTTAGATGCTCATGTTTTTATATTAATATCAGGTCTTCTTACTTTAAGATTGTTCTCTAAATGCCAATATCTGATAAACTGGAAATCTGAAACAGCAAGAAAATCCCTGGGCAAATAACTAGCTCTTTTTCCTATGTATCTAGAAACTTTGGGTTTATTTTGATTTGTTTTTTTTTCTAAAAGTCTTTTGAGCCCACTGGTGGGTTTGTATTTGTAGAGGACAGTGCAAAGAACAGTCAATATTTATTCTAGTTAACTGATAAATAACTGGGTGATTCAAGGATCAGAACTTAGTCAGAATACCCTTGTCATGGTCATTGCTGACGTCTACAAGTTTATTGCTCATTGGGTTTTTGCAGGAGTCTGTAATAAAACCCCTAAACAGATCCGAGCTCTGAATGTAGGGGCTGGGTGCGTCCTGCTCGTGGAGAGAGTTTGTGACTGCAGAAACAGAGGGAAGGGACCACAGGTTTGCAATTAAAACTTAACCTCCAGCATTTCCACTCTCCAGAAAGGATTAATTGTTTATAAACAGCTCTGCTTTGCAGGGACTGGGCACATAACATCCTAACTTTTTAATATTTCACCTAAAAGGCTCCCCCTCCTTTTTGTGTGGGTTATTCTCTGTGCAGTCACACAAGCCATAAAGGTGGCGTATTTGGCATTTTCACTTAGCACACACCCCCTTTGCAAAAGGAAGGTTGGGAAATATTAGTGGAGCTTTTCAAGTAGCTGAAGCTCTTCAACCAAGCTTTAACAGCTCCTTCGCCACCTCTTTTCCTCACCACCACAATCTCTTGCAGCCCTTCCCAGTTATCAACAACAGCCCGTACAGTTCGGTCTGCTAGAGAAGTTGTTGCTATCTGAAAAGTCTCCTGCTCTGAAGCTGCTTTGATTTCAACCAGCTGAGCTTCTAGACCTTTGTAGACCATTAGAAAGGCAAACAGGGCTCTGAAAAAGCAGAAAAATGTATTATAGTGGAAGCTTTTCGTCTGTGTATTGAAACAATATAATAGAGCACAAGAAGCTGGAGTGGCCCCGTTAGAATAAATCCAAGGCTGCACTAAAGCTGCTAACAACTTTGTTGTGTAAATTAAAGATGCGGGCCAGATGGTGTATGTTGAGTGTTTCTCTTCTCTGACAATATTCATGGTCCATACATTTGAAAGATAAACCTGGGGCTTTTTAGTACAGAGCGCTCTGGCTAATATTTCTATTTGTGGCATTTTGCTCAGGTTCTAAATAGCTCTGCATTTGGCAAAGGGAAATGTGATCTATAATTAAAAAAAAAAATGGTTCTGGTCCACTCATATTGATAAGCACTAATTTGTAAAATTATCATTGAAATACTCCAGTGATATTTTTTAAAGTTTTTCCATATCTGCGGCAGAGAAGAAAACAGTGATAGCCAGGATGATGTCTCATTTCCTCATGAGAGTAAACAATCATTCTTGTGGCCACACCTTCTTCTCAGCCCTATTTATTGCCTTCACATGTTCTTGATACACACAAACCTCAAGATCTGGCATGGGTTGTGTGGGGAGGTGTTTTGGTTTCACCAAAACTCTACAGGGCTGCTGGGTGCTGTTAGCAGAGTTAATATCTCACCGTGCCTCGTAGACAAGGGCCATTCAGATGGGCTTGAGTTGGAAGAGACCTTAAAGATCATCCAGTTCCAACCCCTTCCACCATGGGCGGGGACACCACCCACTAGATCAGGTTGCTCAGGGGCCCATCCAACGTGGCCTTGAACGCTTCAGCCACTGCTTCCATCCTCCTTGTGAATGGTTTTGGAGATCCCCATGTGCTCTCAGGCGCCAGGCTCTGTGTGCTCCTGCTATGTCCATACCAAATGGTGAATGTCCTCAGAGTCGGTGCAGGGGCATGGCTACATCCTTCCAGCTGGAATGTTTGAGATTTTTAAATCTGCCAGCCATAACGTGCCTCCATTTAAAGTAAATGGAGTTTAGATAAAATTAGGAGCAGGCTTTCTTCAGGAACAATGTTCCTGCCTGGAGTGGGTTTATAGCCAGAGGAGTAAGTTGTGCAGTGTTCGGCCCACGTGTATCTTAGTCAAGGGGAAGTGTTGCTGTGGGGGTTAAAATCAGTAGCTTTGCAATAGATGTCGATGCAGAGGGACTGTCTGGGGAGGTGGGGATGACTTTTCCAGAGGGAAGCCTGCAGTACAGGGACAAAATGCCCTGGGGAAGGAGAGAAATTGGAACAGTTTACAGTCTTGGTTTGGTCTCTTTATGCTTGAATTATGAATGAAAACTTAATGATTTAAAAGGTTTTTCCTCAAACTTTTAGGCAGTAATAGGCTAGAGCTGTTAGAAAAGCAAAACACATGTATTTCCTAACATATGCCAGAACTTCTCAGCTGTGGTTCTTCAGAGGAAACATGACTTTATGCCACAGAGGGGAAGACTGGTGCCACTTGCCACACATTTCTCACTGTGCAAGTGTCCTCATTTCTTCCTCCAGCTCTAAGCCTTAGGAACAACACTGAAATTTTATCTAAATATACTACTAGCAAGTAAAGAAGCATTCCTGGAAAATCACTCACCGCCTATAAAATGTCACCTGATTTAATTCATCTGGTGAGGCATTTTCCTAAAGGTTAATGAATACACTCGCTCTCAGAGATGAGTTTGGCAGTGGATTCAAAACCCCGGAGAGATGGAGGGAGGGAAGAGGACTCAGCTGGCTCCTGAGAGGTGGCGAGAAGGAAGAGTATCCACAGCTGCCTTTCTCGATGAACCCTTCAATGTTGCTATTGCACCATTTCTCTGGCACGATCACGGGGACCACAGTTGCAAGCTATGGCTAAACCAAGTTATTAGAGCACAGCAGGTGCTTTCTCTTTTCCCTGCAGAACACAGCAGGTGCTTTCTTTCACTTTCACACTTCGAAACCCTCGGGTTAGGCTTCTAGCGTGCCTTCCACAAGGCTGGCTTGTAGCTCATCCTACAAACAGAGTAGGGGAAGGAGGTCAGTTAGATTTTAGGCTAGGTCACGTGTTTCCTGTTCCATAAATGCTCCTCTTCTCTCTGGGTGCCAAGGAAAGACTACCCTGGAGTCCTTTTGCCAGCCTCTTCACTATTCATGCACAATCAATATGCATCTGAGCTAAAAGGCTTCCATCATTTTCCTATACAAATATTTGGCTAATTATGTTATCTCTCTTGTAGTGCCTGTTGTCGAAGCCTTATCTGTCCATTTTCAGAGTTGTAGAATAACAGAAAAACCAATCCCCCCCAAAAGCTGATAAGTAGAGCCAGAGCCATCAGAGGTGATGTGTTTTCCCTGGTTTGCTGGAAATCCAGCAAGTCTTTGTAGTCAGCGTGTGTTACATTTCTAGGCATCTCTCTTTCCCTCTCGAGGGAACTGCTCATCGTGTTTCTGTTTGCCACGTTTGGTTTTTGGTTTTTTTTTTTCCTTGGACTTGTGTGACAAGGAAGAAGGAAAAACTGCAATATAAGAGTTCTTCCAGGGCACGGCAGTAACACGCACATCTGGTTTATCGTGGTACTGTTTAGAAGGAGGAAGTCAGGGGGCGTGGGGTTAGCTTTTGTTTGTGTTGCTTTTTCCTTTGGCTTCTCCTACCACACGCAGGCCCAACCCCTGCCACTTGAACTGACCAGACGCCTTCAGATTGTCCCTACGTTGCTGATGCAGTGGGTGTTCAGCAGCTGCGTTACAAGCTACTGCAACAGGGAAAAGCCTGGAGCCTTTTTTTGTCCCAGATTTGTTACGGAGGGAAGTCCAAGGGTATGGTCTCCCCGTGCCCCAACATGGTACCACGGTGCAAAATTATCAAGGTATCGGTATTTGCCTTATTTCTGCTGTTTGGCAGGAAATACAATGAGACTGGAACTTCTGCAAAAGGCAGTGTGGACCCTATGGAGTCGGTGCCAGGACCCATCATTTATGGTGCTCTTAAAAAGTCCAAAAGAGCACTGGAGTGGACATCCAGGTGTCCATGAACTGAAGAGACTTCTTCCCTTAGATGGTGGCACTGCCTTCCAGTCCTGAAGCCTGACTTTCCCTTGAGAAGAGGATTTTCTCTTTTATCCCTTCACAGTGATGCGTATTTTGTTGGTGTTTGTTGGGTGATACCACTGGCTCGCTGTTAAAGGTCAGGCTTTATGAAAAGCCACAGTGCACACATTAGGTTTAATGACACGACGTTAAAATGAGGGAGGGCTTGTCCAGAGGCTTCCACACTGAGACCAACGCTGACTGAAGTGTAGGTCTCATTTTTTCCCAGTAAAGTTACCATTTAGTCCTCAAGATACTGCTCCTTATGCTTAAATGGCTGCAGATGCTTCTCTTTAAGCAGAAGGCACGTCTGCTTAAATAGAGCAATCGCTTCTCCAGTTTGGTCACACCTGGTTAAGAAGTGTTAAAACCTCCTCCTCTGTTTTTTGGGGAGCATCAGACCTCACAGCTCATGGTGCTGCTGGTGGTTTGCTTGAAGAGCCCTGTGATAGTCTCTCTGTAGCACATGTAGTTCTCCCAAGTTGAAGGTCCCAAGCAGCAAAGAAGCCTTCTGTTCTTTTCTTATGAATGTTGGAGACTGATTTGGCAAAAAAATTTTTCTTTTATGTCTCCTTTAGTTTAAGTTTTGTATAGATGTACATTTCCATTTGTGGATCATGACATCATGGTCATGAGACTGCAGTCTCAGCTGGGTTTTGCACACAGGGACAATATCTGGTCGTACAGATGGTTTCAGCAAACAGTTATATCAGACATATCTTGTAAGTACGTTTGTTCTAATTTGTCTATCTGGGTGTTGAGGGGTTTTTTTTTTTGGTTTTTTTTTTTCTTCCCAGAAAGATAAAAGAAGAGCTCATTTGATGCATGAAAGGAATGTTGGTCCTAAACCAATTGTTTGTTATTTTCTCCAGGCCAGTATGAGAGAGAAAATGCTCTGGGTTAACAGCAGTTGACTAAGCTGCAGTCTGTTTTTCTTCAGCATTCCCAAGATCTCTGAACTTTGGTCCAGTTCTTCTCATTGAAAAAAAGGGTAACACCTGTGTCATAGAATTAAACTTTTTGGCTCTTCTGGTGAAGGGCCGAAGAAGAACAGAACATCTTTGTTTATAGTTAACATTTTGTTGCTCTCGTGCTTTATCAGTGCTACTGAGTGAAGTATGAAGCATCTTGAGAGAGTGTAAGGGATTTGCTGAAGCAATAGACACATTCAAAGAGAAAATTAGGGGGAAAAATCAGCTCTGTGTGCAGATTTCATGGATGTTCTTTAAAATTGCAGTTTTAAATTTATTTGCTGTTTGTAGTCTGTTTTTAAGATAACTGCTTTAAGAATAGATGTGTAGGTACATGAATTTTGTGCTAAGCCATTATGAGGAAGGTAACTTAGGAAAACAATTTGAAGCTGAAACTCATGACAGAGGTACATACTTGATGTGCTTCTTACCACTGGAAGCAGCATTATTGGACAGCCTGTGACCGCATTTTTTCAGATTAATAGTATTTGAAGCTCAGGAAAAATGCTTAGCTTTTGCATATGGGTGTAACTTTGGTGCTCAGCAAATACTAAGTGCCTAATTCTGTTCTTCTGAAGACACTGGGATCTTGGCTGCGTATCAGATCAAGTGCAGCTACGTGGCTGTTGTGTGTGTATTTAAATATGTTTCTGATGAGACTCTTAGAAGTTAATTCTACCCTTGTCATTTGGCATGAGGGATCTCCTTGTGCTCAGTATCATAATTCAGGCATCCAATAAAGGAGTCAAAACTACATGCCACTGTCTGATAGCTCTGGCCTTAAGGGAGCTCTCTCTCATTTACTGTTTTGCTGGGTACTGTGTCATGGCAAACTTAAACAAGCGTGTAGCATATACTGTCAGTCCAGTCTAGTCTGCAAGTCACACTATCAGGGCCAGAAATTAGTTTATTCTTTGATAGAAGGATCAGTAGTCATATTTATTTGTAATACTTGTATTAGCATTGTAGTTCTCAAATGGGCACAGTGGCTTTTGTAGCTTCGGAAGGCTTTTCCTGATGACACGTCTATGGCTCCAGCTTTGAGAAAGGGTGGAAATAACCTTTGAAGATTGTTTTGTGGGTGAAGATTTTCAAAATATTTTAATATTAAAGCCTTTTCTCCCTCTTTTGAAACTGTTTACAACATGATAAGATAATTTTGTGGCAAAGAGTTTTTCTGGGGGAAACTGCCTCCAACTGAAATATAAGCAGATTTTCAACCCCAAAATTGTCACTAATCTGTTTGAGCTCTAAAGGAGGTGAAGATCTTGTTCTGTGCAGATTTCGCTGTTTGGGATGATTGTGCTGATAACAGCAGTCTTGTTGATTTAGGATTTTAAATAGAATCTTCAGGTTTCTTTAGCAATCTTTAATGAAAACAATGTGCAGCAGCTGAAAGTGTGTTGTAGGTTCTTTTTTAGCTTGTGTGGTCCCAAACCACTGAAGTGTAGTTGGAGAAAGAGCCACACTTTGTCCTCACACTACACATCTTACTGTTTTGCTGTCCCTAATCCTATACGCTTTTTCTTGTTTCTTTTATTTATATTAAATCCATCTGGGTTTCATATAAAGAGTATTAACATAAAAGGCTTATCCAGTCTAGGAAACCAAATGTATTAGAAACCCTGGTCTACTCATTATTACTTTTAGAGCTTTCCAGAAAATTACTTGATAGTGAGTGGGGGGAGAAAAAGAGAGAAGAGGGTTTTGTTGCCCTGTAATTTACATTAATTTTAAGCAGGAAAGATTTCGCCTGAATTTCTAATATACAGGATGAGGAGAAAGCTGGTAAGATCCTCTGGGTACTGCAGGGTGAAGTGAAAGGCAGGAGAGTGGTAGAAGCAACTTCTGTTTTTCCTTGCAAACGGAAGGTCACGTTCACCAATTTGGAAATGCTTTGGGAAACTAAATCATGTCCTGTTCATCAATGCTAGAGCCCTTTTGGGAGCTTTAATAGGCCATGTAGTCTACTGCCTACAAGTAGTTTTTGCATAACAACAGGATGTGAACTTTCTTTTCAAATATACATTGTAAATGGTGCCAGAAATGTACTTTTTTGGGGGAGGAGGGTGTAGTAGTATGAGTGATGGAAAAGTACCCGTGTTTCTGGTTTTGAAGGGAATCATTGCTAGGAGTACTGCATTTGGGTGCACACATTTCAGCAGAGCTCTTCCTCTGCCCGAAGCCTGGAATTTCAAGCAGATTTTGCAGTAAGTTACGGTTTGATCCTCTCAGCTGATCGCTGGGCAGACATGGCCATTTAGATGCTGTGCCCCCTTCCAGAAGCAGAGATCTGCCAGAGCCCTGGTTCGGGCAGGTCAGACCCACGGAACGTGGCAAGTCTGGAAATGGCTTCTCTTCCTGCTCTAGCAGAAACTACAACCTGTTGACTTTCAGGCTATGGCTCGAGCCTTTCTAGTAGCAGAGCAGATGCCGTGAAGACCCTTGAGTGTCGTGGTTGGGGGAGGGACTTGGGTAATTGGGCTTGTTCCTAATTTTCTAATTTCACGATGCTCTTCTTTTATAAGCAGTGATCCACACTAAGCCATGACTGAACCGATGACCACAGTGTGAGTCTGACAATCAGACTGGCAGCAGGATTTCCTTCCAGTTGTTGGGCGCTGAGGCCTCACTGATAGAAGGCAATGTGCCATATTTGATCATGCTGTTGCCAGCACATAAAGGCTGTCCAGCAAGTGTCCTGTCCCTCAAGACCAGCAGAAGTGGTTGCATTTGGATTTATCTCAGATGCCTGCAGCGGCTGCTTCCTTGATTTTGTGGAGGGGAGAAAGTAAAAGCTCAGGGGAGTTGCGGCCATGGTGTGAAGAGGTGCAGTGGCCCCAAGGTGTCTCCTTCCAAGCCCCACGGAGAAGGATGTCTCCTTCCAACTCATCTGAGCCCTGGGGCACGTCCCCAGCCCTGTAAGTCAATGTCTTGGTAGGTTACTAAACCAGGCCTTATCCCTTCTGGTTGAGCAGTGTAACTGAATTAGCAATAGCTGTGTGGAGGGTCAATGCAGCAGCTCTGTTTTAAAGACATTTGGGATCCTGACAGCCTGGGCTGTCTTGATGCTTGTGTTTGTTTGTTTAGGTAGGGGCTCTGGTTTTAATTTGTGCTACTCTGAGGACATCAGGATTGAAAGATGGAAGTATAAACACATCTGAAAATCGGATTTCTTGGTGTCCTTGAGTCAACCTGTTAGAAAACAGGGAAAAACTCTTGTCTTGACTGGTGACTTACAGGGATGCCTGCAGTGCAAAGCCTCCGTGCTTTTCTGGGACCCAACCATGTTGAATTCATTTCATTGTGCTTTTAGTGTCTTTAGTGGTAGCAAGTATTCAGCTCTACATTTTTCTGGGCAGAGAATAGAATCAGATGCTTGACTTCAGTATCGAAACCCCGTTCCTGAGTTCACATTCATCATGTGAAAGATAATTTGAGCTTGGCCATGAGCATTTCACATCCACACTGGCTTTTTATGAAGACAGACTACATGATTGCCTACAGTCAATTTTTCTTAATAAGACAGAAGAGGAAGTTTATTTCTCACTAGTGTAATTCTGAGGTTTTCTTTGAACAAGAAAAGGACCCAGGGGGAAAGCACAGGAATGTTTACCTCAGAGAAAGAAGTTTGTATCACCTTAGCAGGAAATTGCCAGAAAGAGGGAGAAAATCGTGTAGATGTTTGGTTCTTTGGATGTCATACAGGGCTGTGTTGGTTGTTGTCCTGCTGACTAATTAAATGCAGCCTTTCAATAACACACTGAACACAGATTTCTCTCTAATGAGGTAAAACACTGTAAGGTGGTCTCTCAGTCATCTTTAAGTCCAGGATGTTGCCATTGGAAATTATCATTGCAAATGCTAATTAGAGATCTCCTGTTGGGCAGTTCCCCACTCTGTTAGCCCTTTTGAGCATGCCATGGCCAAAACCTTGCTCACTTTTTTAACCCATGCTCAGAGGTGAGATGTGAGCAGGCTTTATCAGAGACAGAAAGCTGTATCAGGAGGAACAGAAGCATCTTCATAGCCTGGCTCTCTCTCTGTTTGCCTCCTGAGAAGTCATTATTGTTTCATGCTCTGCCCAGCAATGTCCAAACAGTATTTTATTGTACCGAATGAACCTTGGCCCGGATTTAGAAAGCAACTAAGATGCTACAGTCAACCATATCCAGCATCTTACTAGCAAGGACAGTTTCTGTAGGAGAGGGGGGACAGGCACAGTAGAAGATGCAGCCTTGTATTAAAGCTTTGGCTATCGAGACATGACTGTGAAAAGTTCCTTTATACCCCTCTGCCTGAATAGTGCAGATCAGCTAGAAGAAATAAAAAAATGGAAGGCAGAGCTGTTCCACCAGAGATCAAAAAGCCCATCAGTCAATTTGGTGGAAGAATGTCCTCTCTGCTTTAACTCTCCTCTGTGTGGGGAGGTTTGGGGTTTTTTTTCTGAAACATCTGGTTCACTCAAGGCAAGGGAAGATCTCATTGTTTACACAGAGTGGTTCATATTGCGAACACCGACACTTTAAAATAGTAGCACTCTCTTTTGGTGTGTTGTTCATGGAAAGGCTTGCTTTCTGGCGTGAAATAAAAGGGAAAACTGTGAGAAACAGCTAATTATTGAAAGAATATTAATAGGGGAATGACAGCTTCTACACCCCACCAACCCCCCTCCCGCTAGGCCAGATTACTAAACTGAAAAAAATGGAGCTGATTGTCTTTATTTGAAGTGCACTATCACTGCTAGTAAGTCACAAACTCCTATGGAGTTCAAACAGCACAAATCCTGTTATTTCAGGTGGTTGTGTAAACTGCTTAGTTTCTGTGTAATTCTGCCACTCCTGGGAAAGACAAGGCAGAATGGGAATAACCACCCCTTGTACTCAAACCTTCCCTGGTGAAATTCGACTTTTATCTGAGGAGAGCTAACACGAGCGGTTTAGCTAGAAAAAAGGTACTATGTAAAGTAACCTTTTTTCTCCCTTATTCCCACCAGCCAGATCTGCGAGGCCCTGAAGCAAGTCATTGGCAGGCAGGATGAACTGTTTAGGAGCTAATAAAAATATTTAAAGACTATGTAAATATACAGAGCATCAGTACATAAACCCCTCCTGGTGACTAGATACTGACTTTCTGTTCACTGCACAAAAGCCTGAAAAGGAGGCGACAGCCTCTAATAGCAAAAAGAAGAGGTAGAGACAGCTTGCTGTATCCCCTTCCCTGCAAAACCCTCCCACAGGAATTCAAATACTCTCACTAGGCCATTGTCACAGTGTCGCCTGCCACCAAATTCCTGCCCCATGTCAGTGTGTTGGATTTAGGCTGGAAGGCCAGGCTCTGTCAGGTCAGTCAGGGCAATCCCTGCTGCAGAGAGCTGCAGTGCTGCACAGGGCTGTGCCCTTTGCTTGTGGCAGTTAATGGGTCTCGAAGAATTTGCATTTTTAAAGGTGTTTTTGTTAATATGACTTGTGTCATTGAGGATGTATTCTCGCGCTGGCACCAACAGTGAGCTCTGATAATTTGCTAAAACGAAAAGAAAAGAAAGGTTGCAAAGAATTTGTTCTGTTCCCCCCCTCCAATTCCAAGAACAGATTTTGCAGGTTTTGGTTTCAATAGTTTTTCGTCCATAAAACAGACTTCAAAAGCAGAAAGGATGGAGAAGCAGAGAGGATTATGCCAATGCTGAGAAGGAAAAAACAAAAAAAAGTATCAGTCTTGCCACAGCTCATGCAAAGACCCCTCTGTATGCAGAGACAGGCTCAGCTGTGTGTCTTTGAGGGGAAGAGTAGGAAGTCTTCTCAGTTTTGGAAAGGAAGGTGGGGTAGTATGAACACACTGTCTATTGGTCAACAGTTGTTCTTCTTTACAAATAATCTGCAAAGCAAGAAGGGACAGGTACAAGAAAAATAATTGGGAGCTCTTGAGTTTTCCCAGATGAGTCAGTCTTCCTGGGAATATTACCTTTGTCATTTATGCAGGTGATCAAGAAAAAGAGTGAAGATTTAAAGAAATATTCTCAAATTCACACGTGAAACAACCATACGTGAAACCTGTTTCTCACTGCTCCTTCTCGTGTTCCTTAGAGCAGTTCTTGCACTGCGATAAAAGCTCATGTTGCCTAATTATTTAAGGCAGTCCTGGAACTCGGACATAAAATGTGGACCTGGATAAGCACTGCCTTGGACGTTTTAGGCTATGGCCAGAGATCCTGTCACCAGGAACGCTTGAGCATCCGTAGGGAAAACACCTCTGGCGTTGTCGCCAGTGCTGCAGGCACGAACATGATGTGAAATGCTGGGCTGAATCACTGGTAGTTTCATCGGGGTAGTTTCCCATGGCAGCAGTTCAGGGACATGTATTTGCCTCAGGGCATAGGTAGCTGCATTTATTGTTCCTGTTGCTTGCCCTGTGCTGTGGACTGTGTTCTACCCCGCGTCTTTATGTCTGCAAGTCAGAAGATAGTATTAAGTGAGGGCAGAATTTGGTCTAATAACCCCCAAGCATATGGCCTGTGGTACCCCCCTTATGGTGTCAGCCAGAGGGAGTGCTAAGGAAATTATTTTATGCAGAGCATTTCAAATTTTGTTGCTGTAGCACTGGAAATTAAGAAGGGAACTGTATCACAGTCTGCAGGAAAATTCATATTCTACTCGGTGTAATGCCAGCTATGCATGTGTACCTTGCAGCCCCTTGGACAATTAGCAGCCTTAATCAGCTATGCAGATCAGCCTCACACGCTGTGATTTGCTTTCTGAGGGAGATGAGTGGTGATTATCTGCAAGAACTCTGTAGGATTTCTGCACCAGTGCTCTCTTCTTGCCCTGCTTGGTGCCTCCACATCCTGGCAGACGCTGCCCTGAAGGGAGAGGACACCAGGGCACTGGAGATGGACATGATGAGGTGGTGTCCCCAGGGACACGTAAATGGCTCCAGCATGTATTTCAGAGAGCCCTGAAGAAGCAATAACATGCACTGACTTCAGCCTTCCTCAGACTCTGGCAAAAAGTGGACCGAGGTGACCTTCGTTTCTTCATAGCAAAACATCGTGTCACGCCAAACATTGTGAGTAATTCCCACTTGGCCTCCCGTCGTCTGCGGGTGAGTTGTCTGTGAACGGTACCAGCAGCAATAAAACCTGGGGTGATACCTGATAAGTAACTCCCTGGTCCCTCGCTGGGCACAATTCTGATTCCTAATGAGATGTGATGTATTTATTGAGGATGTTTGTCCTATCAAATCCCCAGTGCTGCCCTGGGTAGTGGCCAGCAAGGGCAGGGCAGGGGTGTACCTGTGGGTGGGATGGCTGACATCATCCTGTGTCCCAGCTGGTTTTGTTACCCTGCTCTCTTCCCGTCCACCAAAATGTGAAAAGCAGACTTGAGTGGGTGACAGACGCAGTGAAATGTCCGTGCCCCAAGTGGGTGCCTGGGTTTTTCTCCTGCCTGTAATGTTTTGCCGCTTGGCGTTTGGATTGTCCTGTTCACAACCCAGGAGTTGACTCAGTGGCCACACAAACTCTGGCCCACTTATGGGGTGCTGGCAAGCAGCTGACTGCACCTACCCCGTCTGCTTGCCGCCCCCTCCCCTTTTCTCTTCCCAAAGCCCACGTGCATCACTCAGGATGTTAATTTAGGGGTTTTTATTATTATTATTTTTCACTCAATGCAGCCGAGGGGCGTGCTGCATTGCAGCAGAAAGCTGGCTTCTCTGCTCGGCTGATCTGTGGCTTGGGATGGCAGGGCAAGGGCTTCTACAGCCCGCAGTCACCTTGGCTTCATCCATCCATCACGCCCAGGCGAGTTTTGTCTTGCTCTGTGGTGCCTACCTGGCCTTTGTCACGGAGCAACCCAGCCTCTCAGGAGCCTAACTGCACCATGAACCAGCAGAGAGTGGGGCAGGATGGCTGAGGAACCTCTTGACATGGCCCTTTGGGGCTGGAAGTAGAAATGCAGTAGAGCAGAGCGCACTGGGTTTGCTTGGCTCGCCGCAAAGGGTCTTTCGTAGCCCCACAGAAACGCGAGCTGTTATAGGAAATACAGGGCTGTAATGAAGGATGAGACCCAAGTCATTGGAAAAGTACTTGCAACAGTTCCTTTTTTTTTTATTATTATTTTTTAAACAATGCCCACTCGTCATAGCTGGTGTGTTGTTTAGGAAAGAGAGATCCTGCTCTGCTCTGGGGAACACCCTCACTGCCCCTCAGCCAGCACCAGGAGCAAGCTGGGAGCAGCCCCAGCAGTGCTACCTGAGGCATGGACAGCCCGTGCTGCTTTGCCCTGGAGCTGATGGAGACCCCAGGGGCAGCTTGGATCCTTTGTGCTCCCCAAGCAGAAGGGTCACCCCTCCCCTCTGCAACTCACTTGGTGTAGGGTGGCTGGGGTGCTGCTTCTCACCGCCTTGCCATCACAGATGACCCAGCAACTTTTCCCTTTAGCTGCCATTAAAGCAACCATCAATCACAAAAACACATCCTTAAAATGTGGCTGTCTTGATTTTTGCCTATTTTTCTGGTGTTGTTTGTGGTGGGGTTTATTTATTTGTTTTTCAATCGACTCAGATAATCTAGTCTTCTATTTTTTTTTGGTCTGTTCTTGAGGGAGTCTTTACTCCTGGCTCCTGGAAATTGGCACTTCATTAATGCCTAGCACTTTGTCATATCAAATATCGGCAGAGATTTGCTACTAGTGGTCACAGAGAAGATTAAGCACCTCCTGAATGAGGATGAATACATGCAGACATTTTAATAAAGTAATAAGACACAAGACTCTACACATTAACAAACAATAACCACAGTTAGTTATTAAATTTACTCTGGGTAAATTACCTCCGAGTGCAGCAGAGCCCTGATATTCAGCTTGTGATGGTTTTGTGTGATGCAGATAACAAGGCAAAAGGATTTTGCTTTTGAGAGTTTCAGGATGATGGTGTTGAGCAGTGGGAAAGAAAGCAGTGCTGGCTCTGGGATGGGCACAAGGGTGTGGGAGCAATGCCCCATGGCCCATGCCAACCCACCTGAGCTGCAGTTTGCAGGCGTGCTCCTCACTGCACTGTGAGCTCGTGCCTTCTTCACTCCTGGGCTTTTCTGCCCCAAAACGAGACCTTTTGCCCTTTTGCCTTTTCCTCCTTGCTGTTTTGAGAGAGGCTGGGGGAGAGCAACCTTCTGGTTTGCTGCGTTCTGACTGCTTGTTTAGAAGCAAGCAGATTGCAGAGGTTAGAGCTTTAGAAGGAAAAGTTAAATCTCAGTGGCATGGTGCCAAGTGAAAAGATGAGATCACAAAGAGCCCAGGAGGAGGAAATATGCAGAGAAAGCTTTGGATATGTTAGCAACAGACAGACAGGGACTGATCACAGGGAGAACAGCCCCGCTATTGATGATGGGAATATTTGTCTTTCCAGGCTCTCTTTTTCTGGCTCTTCAGAGCTGTGTCCTGCTTTAGGCAGGGAGTGGTGGTGATGGTGCACATCAAAACAAATGATGAACCCAGATCTGCAAGATTGTCATTTCTTCATCTTTCTTGCTTTTGAGATGCTGATGCTCATTTGGCCTTCAGAGCAGTGCTTTAGGACAGAGTTTATCCCTTCTGGAGTGTCATTCCCTGCATGACACTGCCCAGCTGTGAGGGGTACCCAAGCAAGCACATGATAAACTACAGCACAGTTTACATTATAGGCAGCTTTATCACCTTTTTTTTTTAAAAAAAAACCACAAAACCCTCATTTGAGCATGTCTTCTGAGGAGGAAAACAAAGCTTAGAAGCCACTTTTCTGATGATGATGTGGCTCTTCTATACAGCACTGGGTGCTGTAAACCTGTGTGTGTGTTTTTGGAGCAGGGAAGGAGAGGCACCAGGACGGGCTGTGGGTGCTGGGATGGGTGACTGGCCACACTTCTCTCCCTCCTCTGACCCCCTTGTGTGCTGTGGATGCACAACCTGATAACGGCATAAGCAGCCCCGTGTGATGCTCTCCCTTTCTCCCAGCACTTAAAGCAGGGCCCCGAGAGCTCTGCAAAAATGAGAAGGATTTCATTTCAATGGTGAAGACAGATGCTCTCACTTTGATTCAGGAGAGACTGTAGCCCCAGCTGCCTTCCGCGGGGATAAGAGTGGTCACACAGGCTGCACACTGCAGGAAGATGTGACTGCCAAAGAAGTTGTTTTGACTGCAGCAGAGAAAACGAAATGTGAAAACCATTAAGGAAATATGAGGGGGAATTCAAGACTGTGACCCTCTTAGAGGATAATTTTTTTACTGGAAGGGCTTGTTTAATCAAAACTCCAGATCAAGTAATTATCAAAGTTTGGAAAGCTTTTCTCCTTTCTGCCATAGCTTCCCTACTACCACATATGTGCACATTCAGTCTTGAATTCAAGTGGGTTTTGTAGTGAGTGCTTCTTGGCAATAGAACTAAGGCTAGTTTTTCTTCTTGCTCGTAACTTTAAAAAGTGTAATGAATTTGGATTTAATTAACTGGATTATCTTTAAACTGTTCTTTCTTGGTGCTGCCCGTGAGAGAGATGTAAATCTGGAACAATTTTGCTTCAGTCAGTGTCATTACTTCTGGTTTTATGTAGATGTAACTGAGAGCTAAATCTGATCTTCTCTGAGAAAGCCATCATCTCCTAGTTTAAAAGGAAGACTGAAAGCTCAGGTTAGTTATGGAGAGCGGTATTAATGGTCTGCTGTGCAACTCTCACAAATTTGCTTTATTAAGAGGTAAGCCAGGGCTAAAAAAAAGGGACTTTTGGTTTCTCCATGATTTCTTTTCAATTCATTGAATTTGACATGGGTTTTATGGAAAGCCCACCAAAAAAAGCTTGAATTCTGTCAGTTCTGGGGTGTGTGGTTCATTTTATACACATACATGAGTTTTCATCCTCCCTCGGGGTAGAGAATGCCTTCAAATGCACATTTTTTCACATTCTCCTTCTAAGGCAGCCTGATCCCTCAGATAAATCACTCCTCACTGTTTATGTTATCACCGTGGAAAAGTTTGTGAAATCACAGATTTGCCATTGTGGTTTCACAAACATCCTTGAACAGGAGAACACCGTCTGGGAAGAGTGAAATGCTGTATTACAATTTGAGCTCTCAGCTTAGCTGTCTGCAGTGTCTGCTGGAAAGAGGGCAGTGAGCCTGATCTGCCAGCACTTATGGGGTCATCTCTTGGGTCTCTCTCGCATTCTTTATCTCAGCCATAGCCCGGGCTAATTGTGGCACCATTAATGTAAAAGTTGGCTTTGCCTCCTTTAATTTCTAGTGATTTTTTAGACATGGGGAGACACGTGAGAGCAGCGTTTGAGAGCAGTAAGACTGTGTCACAGGTGGGTCTGTCCCAGGGGCACCGAGAAGGGGACAGGAGCCATCACCCCTGGTGTTTGAGCCGAACGGAGGTGCAAGTGAGAGCTTAGCAAAGGATACAGGAGTTTTTGGTAGGGTGATACATCCCTTGCACTCCAGAAGTATTTTGTTGCTTGCTGCTCAGAAACAGCCAGTAGGAAAGAAAAAAAAGCCACCAAAATTAGTCGGTAGCATTGCAGTGAATTTTAAAATGTGTTTGTCAGTGAGCCTGGAAAACAGCTTTTTTTTCCTCCCTGAATTCTGGAAGTAGATTCAATACCACTGTGCAAATAATACTTTTAAAGAAAACTGATAATAAACAGAAAACTACAGTTCTGATTTTCTACTTATCTCCCTCTAATTTGCAACCAGCAATAACGAGCAAACTACTGTATGTGGAAATAGTGCCTTATTGCTCCCTGTGACCTCTCTGACCTTGCCTGAGACAACATTTGCATTTGGCTTACCGACTAAGTTTTGCTTTTCTAATAAATATTTGGTTTGTTTGGAAAAAAAGCCCATCAGGTTAACTGTGGTTAATAGTTAGCCAGACAGTGACAGGTAGGTAAATAGAGCTTTACAAACAAGGTGCACAGGAGGCAACATGCAGTGTTTTCCGTGGCACTGCAGACAGGTAATTTAACAAGTACAGCTCATGGAGCCTCAGCGACTATCTGGGTTTGTTGGTTTTTTGTAAATTATATATGCCCTTAAAATTAACTTGGATTTAAAAGACCCGCCTTCCTTATTTCTCTGCAAAGGGTGTGAATGCCAGAAAGTGACACTTATTAAAAAGAAAATGAATCAGAGTTATAACTCCAAGTTGTGTCACCAAGTTGTGTGGTTGGATTTTGCCACCGTGAAACGTGTTATGTGATACTGGAGACAGGCAGGATGTTGACATGCACAGTAAAAGGTGCGTGGCCAGGAGAGTATCTGCAGGGAAGTAATCCTTAATGGAATTTCACAATCTTGTATCTTTACTGAGAGAAATGCATCATCTCAGCTTTTCCACTCGCCTTTCACATCACACCTGGGTCAAGCTCATGTTATGTATAGTTTAGAAGGCGTGATAAATGTATTTATTTAAAAAGTAAGCAATTTAAGCTGTCATCAGGCAACCATGATTCTGTGTGTCTGTGCAATAAAACGAGGTCCCCCTATTTTCAAGGCACAAAGAAAGCCTCATATCTATAGAACCTTTATTCTGCCTTTGAGATGATGCTCAGCTTCAGAAAATGTTTTAAAGGAAAGGAAAATTAAAGCTAATAAAGTAAATGGAAACTAGTCAAAAGCTTTGAGTTAGTGAAGATCAGTCCTACCAGGTTGTCTTTCTTAAGATGGTTGGGTTTTTGCTTTTGTTTCATTTTGTGGAGGCAATTACTTACTTGAACTTCAGTAACCCAAGTAATGAAACTGTGGGAGTTACTACATAACTTGAAGGAGGTGAAGTTTAGTAGCAGAGTTTAAACTTGGATGAAGAGCTGATTAAAGAGGACAGAACAGATTGTATCAAAACAGATCTGGAGACAGGTATCTACTGGGTATCCTTAAGGATTGTTTTTTGGGACATTTCTGATTAAAGATTTTCATTAAGGATCATGTTGTGGGACATTTCTCCCAGTGAGGTTTCACAGTGGAGTGCTGAAAGATACTGAGAATGAAGAGGAAGAGCTGGGTGGCATTTAAATAGAATTGGAGGATGCTGAAAAGTGGAATAAAAGTTGCACAGAACCCGAAAGTGCAACTTATTATCTTTTAGTCTGGAAGAACGGGGGAGCCCTTGTGTGTATGAAAAAACCAGGGGTACACCGTGCAGGAAGTCCCAGTAGAGATGAAGCATTAATGCCATTTACAATACACTGCTAAGTCCTTGGCAGGAATCCTGTGTATAGTTCTGGGCCCCAGTTTAATGGAAGATGGATATTAACTGGATGGATATCATAAGAGGAAAATCAGGGAAAATGCAATGGATTAGGAGGAGGAGGCAGAGCTGAGAGAGCTCAATGAATCCAATTAACCTGAGGCATGGCATGTGCATTGGAGAAGATGACACCAACTGGGGAGCAAGCTACTTTACCCTAAAGAACTGATACAGATAGTCTGAAAGGTAAAGCCTGAGTTTAGGCTGAACACTTAGAAGCAAGTTTCATAAATGCCAGAGGGATGAAGGTGTGGAACAACCTCACAAGAGGCACAGAGGGCTCCCTATGTCTCCAGAGGGGTGTGGCATGGCACAGCTGAGCCATGGGAACCTATAGAAACATCACGTGACCCTATGGGTTCTAGTGGATAAGTAATGTGCTTATAGCTATCACTGGTGCCATTTATTCCTATTGATCTCCTAGTTGTTTCTAAATTAATAAATCACAGACAAGTGTTATTTTAACGCAGGCGTTTGTAGAGAAACATGATTTCTGCTGTGTCTCTACTGAAACCTTTAGCTGCCCGCAAAGAAAGGGACGTGGCATCCTGTGCAGAAGGGCTGAATGGTTCTCTGTGTTTGATTGTCTCTACCCATTAACTGCACAGGGCCAGAGACAGCTCACACCGGCGAGTCCTCTGGAAGCAGCTGTTCCTGGTGCTTCCTTTTCCAGGCAGGAGTGACTCAGGGCAGGGAATGGTCGGTTTGTGACATGACATGGGTTTCCTGCCCTTGCAGAGGCAGGGATTGAGCCCTTCTGGCGGGGATTTGGTAGGGCTCGTGCGTATTTGCAGTACAGTTGGACTCGATATTTGTTTGTCCTGTGGCTGGCGTAATGATGGTGATCTCTTTCTCCATCTGCAGTGCTTTGCATACAACATGATCATTGCAGTCCCTTTCCAGGAGGGGAAATACCTCAATAGCTGTCCGTGACCTCCTAAGATACACATTCATGAACTCACTCTGTGCTAATGCAAGGTGGCAGAGGAAGCGTCCGTTTTTTAAATCCCACATGAGTGAATCGCTTTGAGAAATACCTCAGAGTCTTCAGGAATATTTGTAAGATTGTGAAATCAAAACATTTCCTGCAATTAGCAGGCGCTCAGAAAGCATATGTTACATGTCAAACCCATAACTTTTGACCTCTTAGCCCTCTTGAGCAAGAGATTCCCAGGCTATTAAATTGTCTTTATTGCTCTGTAGCATGAGCACTTTATTTGTAGCATGGGTTCAGTAGTAAATATCTCATAACAGAACTAAAGAAAATACTGTGCTTTCCTCAAAAAAAAAAAATCCAAACACAAACAAACAAACAAAGAACTTTTCTATTTTCTTAATCAAGACAGGAGCATGACCCCGGAGAAAAAAAACACTGGCTGAAGAATTCAAGCTTTGTTTTGAGTCATGATATTGTTCCACAGAGGATAAAGTGCATTTTTAATTCACTGATAAATATGCTGGCTGCTTTTATTTAGGGACACACTGTTACATGGTAGTGCTAAGAAATAATTAATGCACTGTCTTGGGTGGTTGTCATAGTAGAACATTTCTCCCTCACACCCTGCCCCATAATTTTCCTCCTCCTTTTCTTCCAACCACTTGGTGAACAAGGAGAGAAGCTTGTCATGTCATAGCAAGGAAGTAGGTATAGTATCTGGGATGTTGCAGTATTATGTGATGATAAACTCCCGTGGAAACAGAGACAGCATTGTTTTTCACTCACAGTCAGCTCGGTGTTATTATCATATATAGTTATATAATGTATTGAGTCTCCTCTGAAATGTTCCAGAGCACTTCCTAGCTCACCGCGTCTTCAACATTGGGGTTTTCATTATGCAGTTAGAGGGGTGCTTATTCCTCTGGTCTAAAAACTTTAATTGCTCGGTATAAATTAAAGCTGATGGCAATGGACTCCTTGAAAATAAGGGAGAAAGAAATCTGTGTGCAATGCATATGCCCCCTCTCTGCCCCAGGGCAGCCCAGAGGAACATCTGCCAGGGCTGCTGGGGCACAGCTCTGGGTAAGCAGCATGGTGCTGGGAGCTGTACACCCTGCATAATTTTGGGCTGGGGACCCACTGGGACAGGGGCTCGACCCTTCAGGGTGTACTGCCTGCCTCCCAAAACCAGCTGCCTCTGAATTGTTGGTGCTGGGCTCAAGTATGGTTTTGTGCTTTGGAAGATGTCAACTTCTTTATGCAGGCCAAGACTTGAAGCTTCATGCTAGGAATGGGAGGCAGGATTAGAATGTAGTTACTGCACTATTTCCCTTCAAAAATTATATACATATATATATATGTCAACTCTAATGGGCGTAAATAGCCTGTTCACCAATTACTCGTTTCCACTGGTGCAAATTGAGGAGTCACCTTGCCTCTGCAGCCTGCTCATGTCTGTGACTCCTGAACAAGAGATGTATTAAAACGGGATAAAGAGCATTTATCACTGTCTGGCAATGATAAAATGCCTAACAAAGCCTTTTGGACAAGGAAACGTGCCAAACCCCGCAGGACTGGAGGTACCATGGTGGGAGCGGGACTCTCATGGTGCAGCAGTGGGAGCTTTGCACTTAGGTGTCTTCTTGGGAAGGGAAAATTGGTGGGACTAGTGGGCAGGGGAGCCCAGGGCTTGTGATGGTTAAATGGAGCAGAGCTGATGTTCTAGCAGGCAAGTTATTTATTCCCTACGTTCACTTTTCTAGTCTTAATCATAATTATGTATATCCATCCTCTTTGGCTATGAAATGAGAGTTTATACTTCTCTTCCAAGAATTGCAAGTGTAGTCTCATCTTTAAGTACTTCAGGTAAACTTACGGTGGCTTCAAGATGCCACTTAAATATTATATATATTTTTTTAAAAAAATAAATATATGTGTGTGCGTGCATATGCAATGCTGTGGGGGGTAAGGCAGTGGTAGGAGTTGCTTTGAAGGAGCTCAGAGTACATTTGGAATGGGATTATGCATACCAGTGGTTTCCAGCATTGCTCAATGTGCAAGCACCTACAGTATTTCTAAGGGAGATGTGGTACAGACCTCTGTCTAGAGACTGTAAGCCTGCTTTTCATTATTTACCTTTCATGGGCATGAAAGTCATCCAGGGACTCCCAGGGTGGTGTAGAGCACAGGCTGAAGATCACTGGTGAGGAAGCACTTTAAATGATGCCCTGGAATGAATGAGATAATCCACTTTTGCAGGAATAACCACAGAGACCTAATAGCATCTCTTTGCTAAAAGCAGGAGGGAAAAAGGTTTCCAGTGCTGTGTCTGAGAGCTGTGCATATTTATTCACTGCTTCTGAAGTCCTGTTGCCTCTCTGTAAGTTTTCACATGATGACCACAGTGAAGCATTTTCCAACAAGAGACGGACTTCCAGTTCTGTTGTATAGGGTTTGGTTGCTTACAGTCAAGTTTGAATCTACAAAATTGCTTAAAACAAAAAAGAATGGCATAAAGCCTTAAGGCAGAATTTTCAAAAGCAGCAGTATCACCTAGAGCTTCAGCAACTCCATTGTCACATGGTCACTGATCTAGGCCAATTCAGATTTCCCACTTTATGGGTTTTGTATTTGAAGAGTAAAACTTATTGTTACCTTGCTGATGGAAAGCCAGATTTTTAAATAAATGAACTGAAATGGCAAAAGAAAGGCAGGCAATTCTGCACGCTTGAAGATGTGTTATTAGGAACAGGTAAGAAGGTGTTTGCTGTTTATGAGCATTCCCACTGTTTTGGGGAGGATTCATTCCTCCCAAGAGCACGACCTCAGTCCTGAGGCTTCAGAAAGCCAATATTGTGCTGTGTCCCTGCGTCCCACAGTGCATCAGTCACATCGTGGCAAGTGCAGTTGCACGGGTTATGGGACTCCTCCTTGGAACTGTGGGAGAGAAAAGCAACACCCAAACCAGCACGTCTCAGTTGCTATCAGATCCATCCACATTTTCTTTTCTGGCTTGTATTAGTAGCACATTATCCACAATAGACACACGCTGACAGAGCTTTTCCCTGCAAGGATAAACTCATTGCCATTCACTGGTGAGTTCAGTAAATCACAGCAGACACTTTCCATAGGCAGTTTGGAGACTTTTAAAGGAAACTTACTTTGGCAAAGCTCTGAAAGAACTCAGTAATTTTATTTGTGATATCCAAGAGCTAAAACACAAAAGCCTTCTGTCGGAGGCTGTCTCATAAAAGCAAACCTGGTGACAGCAGGGACGTCCTGTAGCTGTATAACATATTCACATCACGAGCTGGATTTTCCCATGGGTTTGCTCCATTCCTGTACCAGAACCTTTGGGGAGCTTGTAAGCTGAACGAGTCTGTAATGCATCTGCCAGCAGCTGGTTTCTGTCTCCTCTAAGCCCATCTTTCTTTTTTTTCCCCTTTTACCATTATTATTTTTAAGGCTGTGTTGCATTCTGCTTGATAATGAGGTTACTGCTCAAAGGTGCTGCAGGCCGGTGCAACTCAGTGAAGCAAGTCGTCGTGCAACACTGATGTCAACACAGTAATTTGGCATTTGGGGCAAAATTTGGGCTCTCATTCCTTCGTGGAGGCATAGTAGGTTTTGGAAACTTCACTTCCCAGTGGCAGAACTTCCATCCTTGTTTGAGCAGTAGTGATCCATCTTGAAGAGAGGGTTTTCAATAGCTGGTGCTGATGGTCACCTCCCACTAGCGCTGCTGTATCATTTGCATTCCAAACTCCCAAACTCCTCTTCCTACTTTGGAAAGATCTCTCTAAATTTTATTTTTTTTTTTTTTTTGTAATGCAGACCTTAACTTATAGTATTGGGAAGAAGAGTACTGCTCTGCTTTATTTTCTGAGACATTGGCCATACAATCCAATGTAGTACTACACAGTCTCACATTCAACACTGAAAAATGTATTTCCTAGCCCATGGAAGAAATGGCTCCATTTGTTCAAGACGATTACTTGTTTCCAGGTTTTGGGTGGTGAAGACAAAAGCAGCACAAAGCTGCTGACACACAGAGCTACTTTGTTCTCTGGAGCTGGTAGCATTTCATCACTTGCAGCGAGGTGGTTTCCTGGGCTCAGCAGAGCTGCTGCAGCTCCTCCATGGGGCAATAGATAGTGGTGGAAGACTGGCAAAAGCATCAAAGGCAGCCAGACAGACCTACAGCTTCAAAAAACTTGGTAGGTGTCATTTTTTCCCAGATAAGGTGGCTCTGGTTTTAGTAAGGTTTATCAGAAGATATGTGACAACGCAGGGAGCAGCTTCTCCGTGGAGCGGGAGAGTTGGCCGTGTGATGTGCCCATTTGCTCAGAAGGCAACTGTGCTGCCCTTTTTTAGGAAAAACTTTCTGGGGTGCAGTGGCCAAAGCCAGATCCTTCAGAAGTTACTGTAATTTCTTGGAAAACTGAATTTTTTCTTTTCAACCGAGGTCCATAAATGCCTGCCTCACATAACCTTTTCCCCGGATCGTTTAGTACTCTGTAAAAGTCTTTGGAAGATTCAAGCGTGCAAATTCTTGGAGTGGTGGGTCTCAAATCTTAACACTGCTTACCTCTAATATCTTCTGAGATTGCTACTGCAACAGTTCATCCTTTCTTTCAATTTCCACCTAAGAGATGGGCAAGAGAAAATCCTGATGCACCAGAAATGTGTTAGAATGTGATTTTAGTTCTGCTGTTAAAGAAACTTCTCCTCACCAGAAGCTGAAGGCAAGGAAGTGGCAGGGGACACGAACTGCAGTGCATTTCTTAGCTGCTGTTGTGTTTTGGAGGGTGTGAGGCATCCTAGCAGCACTGGAATGATTAATGTGTGCATGGTATAAATGCACTTGGCAGGTGAGCAAGGGACCATCCACATGCAACACTGCCGAGATGCCCCACAGCAGTAATGCTGGTGCTGGAGCATTGTGGGGTGGAGAGGGGACTGGGGTGTTCCTATCTCTGTTTCCCTTCACTCTCCTCTAGGCACAAACAAACAAACAAACAAGCAGGGCCCCATGTACAGCAGCGAGTTTCCAAAATGCTGTAATCTGGCAAAAGACAAAAGTTGGTTATTTCTAGTCAGAGTGGAAAAATAGAAGGAAAAACCCAAAACCCACAAACCCGGTGGATTGCAAAAACCCCTCCATCCATCAAAACACTTGAGTGCAATCTTCTTCAGGAGAAACATGGCAGGAAAAGGGGAGCAGATGGGAACAGGAGTGAATGAGATCAGTTTTACAGTCAGGCTTCTCAGGCTTTCATGTCTCTACACGCATTTCACTGCAGTAGTAAAAAGTTTCTGGGGGTTTTTCCCCCCCCTTCAAGACTTCTTTGGCAAAGATAAGCACAGTCCAAACGGCTGCTACTGATAACATTTTCACATGCAGTGCTGGAGCTTAGGTTGTAGCTGATTTACCAGCTTTTTATGCACAAGGGGACATTTATTCCCCTCTTTGCTGAACTGATGGAGCTGTTTCTTTCTGGCAGCTTTTTCTGCAGGGTGTGGAATGTGTTAAAGCAGGTTTGTGGCATTTATGTAAGGGTGGATTTTTTTTTTTAATCCTTATCTGCATGTCATCTACTGGATTTTCATATTTGCATCTAGGTTTTGTTGTTTTTTTGTTTGAGAAAGCTGTGTGTTGTTTTACCTGCCTTGTTGCTTAGAACAGGTCTATGAGGAAGGCAAAATTGGTACCATCTCTCAAACTTTGGGAGCCGAAGAGTTTCAGAGTCAGATTTAGCAGCTTCAATCATCTTCACAATTATTTTAAACTGCTCACAACTAAACAGCCACAAATTCTGAGTATATATGAAAAAATAATTTGACCTAAAAAGACACCCAGGTTGATGTAAGGCACAGCCTTTTGATAATTCTGGTCTTTTCTTCTTTCCTGAAGAAAGAAAATAATTTCGTTTACCCAGTTTTTAATATGTTTCTTTTATTAGTGTTTTCAAAGACAAGTGATGAATAAGGGGTCCTCAGAAGTCTGCCACAAGTAATAGTTGCTTTTTATAGGCCTTAGTTCAACAGATTGCATGTGTGGATCTCAAAACCTTTATGCAGAAACAGAACTGTTTCTTTTCAAGAACTGGAATAAAATAAGCAGGAGGAAGTGGAAGGGCTGTTTTGACAAGTCGGGGATACATAAAGCGTGTGCTTGGGCCCTATGCCATAAGCAATCAAAAAGATATCCCAAAAGATAAACCCCACTGTCGTGTTCTCTGTGATGTGCACGAATGGACATGGCAACATCAGAAGCCTGAGAGCGTTGGCAGAGCTTTCCCCAGTCTAATGTTCTGTTTCTGGAGCTCAGGTTGCAGAATTTCTGGGCTCAGCACTGAGCCATGGGGCACTTGTTTTGCTGAAAAAGGTGAAAGAACACGAAGCAGGCTGCCTTCCTTCCAGCTCGGGTTGCATGGCAGAGGTTAACCATGCGAATCATGAGATGGAGGGCCCTCTGTCAGAGTTTGAACAGCATGTAATGTGCTGCAATCATGCTTTTCAAGTACCTTTTAAAATGTCCAAACTCGTTTACATTTTTTTCACAGAACTGAACTGTGGCATTAAAGGTGGCTGAGATTCCCTCTTGCTAAATAAGACCAACTCTAAGAGCAGTCCACTTGCTATAACATGCAGCATTTGTAGTAACGACGACTAAATTCAATGTTTTTTTCTTCCCAGACTTTTGAAGGTAAATTGGTCTTCATCTTCAAAACGTACCCAGGTGGTGTTAAATCGTTTTGTGGCTTTTTAGCTGTGCTTTCAAAATGTAATTGTAGTTCTCCTCCTTCCAGAATAAAGGGTGGTAGAAAGTCTATTTACCTCATTTATTAAATTTCACACAGTTAAATGAAGTGAAATAAGAGCTTGATTCACATCCCATTCGTTTCAACAGTCTTTCCACGGAGTTTTAGTTCAAGGCTTAAATGAAGATCAGAAGGTGATCCAGAGCTCATTTACACCTAATATGCTCTTCTGCTATTCCTTTTAAACTTGAATATTGCTGGAGGCTTTTCAAACCCAGCAGCATGTATTGACTTGCTCGCTCGGCAACACGTGCAAATACCCAGATTTCTGCTGGAAGCCTCATGAAAGTGTTAGCATTTATTCCCATGAACACTCAGTAGCCGAAGACAAACTTTTAAAGCTTTTTATCAGCTTTTATTTATTCTTTGTAGTTAGTTGTCAGGACATTTGCTACATGAGTAACTTAATAGTACCTTTATTGTTTGAAGCAGTAAATACTGTTTATCTCAGTCCTGTCTGCAGTTTTTGTCTTGTTTTAGTCTTGCTTGAGGAGGTGATCTCATTCTTAAGGGACATGATGCCTCCCAGGGAATTTTGGAGCATAGATCCTCCTTTCTGGAGCTCTCCAAACTTGAATCCATAGGAGGGTGGACCTGCCTTTGGAGGAAGCATCAGGCAGTGATGTGGCTCTGCAGGCCCAGGGACTTGATGCAGCATTCACTGTGGTTCCTGGCAGCACTTACTGTGTCTTCCACGGGCAGCACCATGCACGGAGGTGGATGGGGTTGCCACAGAGGTGGGCACGTGTGGTTCAAGGCAGCAAATGAAACTCGTGTGGCTGCTGTTGTGTTTTCAGCACTTCTCCACACGCATTGCAGTCTCTGGGGAGGTCAGTCTGCTTATCTGGGAGAGCTACGTGTATTTGTGTGCATGTAGTCATATATTTATTGGTGGAAAAATAAGGACGTGCTGCATTCGTAATAGCAAGTTTTTGTCTTCGACTTGGAATCAGCTGTGAGTGGTTTCTCTAGCCCTCTCTGAGCCAGGGTGTGAGTGCTCACATACAATTTGCACCTCGGGGGATTCAGAAGTACGTGCACGAGCACCACAGTTTATTTCAACATAAGACTTGATTTAATATAAATAAAGGAAAACATATGACTTTTTGCATTGGAAGGCACAAATTAAAATACGCAATTGCAATGTTTCATGAAATTCCACATGCTAGAATGTTCACAGCATAGTTTAATGCCTTCAGCTATCGTTTCTCAGATTAACTCATTTTGAAACAATTTTAAACAACTCAGTGCTGATGTAACTAACAACTGGTCCCACATTTTCACGGGCAAACATCTTCAGTTTCTTTTTATTGTGCTGTAAAATCCTGCTGCTCTGTAGATCCTGCCAGAACAAACAACAATGAAGAATGGAACTCTGGAACACAGGTTCATGTATCTGTTGTCATCCACTTGTTTTCCCAAATATCCTTCTGTGGATCTTGAGATGTCACAGCCCTGCCACACGTCCCACCAGATTCAACTCTTAGAGAGCCATGCCCATTGTTGGAGGTCTCTTGGCCCCTTGCTGCTGTGCTCTGTGCGGACGTTTTACACCATTTGCATGGCCACAGAAATTCACTGTGGATGCCAGAACATTGCATTTCTGCGAGCCATTTCCCAGGGCTTGAACCTCATGTGAATGGGGCTGCATGGCACTCCTTCTCACACTCCAGAGCAGACTTCAAATAGCAGAGTCACCATGGCCCGAGTTTCTATAATGATGGTTGAAAAGGTGGCGAAGGTGCATGTGTGGTTTTCTCCACAAAATTAATTAAGTGTTGTGTCTGATATTTACAAACTAGTCGTTATCATTTGTATATATATGTGTGCGTATGTTTGCATAGTGGTTGAAAGATACCAAGTTCCCTTATTCCTGGTTTTCCCTCACTAGTAAATCGTAGGAACAGCTCATTATTTAAGTTCATTGGTGACTGCACTTGCAGTTGACCTGGCCTTTAACTTGAGCAACAGCTCAAAAGAGAAAGCCCCATGCCAGCTCCTAGTTATGTTTATAGCAGCCTCCTCAGAGAGTGCCAGTGGGAAGGACAACCCAGCAGCAGCACCCCAGCTGCTGGTGAGGATATCTCAGGGAATTTGGCTTTCCTGCCATCATTCTCAATGAACAGCCTGTAAAACTCAAGGCAGAATCATGGTGCACTAGCCATTGGCCATATAGCGGGGGCGTGGGCTGAAATGGAGCTTGGAGAAAGGTCTCAGTGGGGCATCCTGGTGCCAGAGGGAGTGGGAGCTGCACCAGGTGGCACCTGCTTTGCAGGGACAGGAGGGCCCTCTGGTGCAGAGGCCACCACTCAGGTGTGCCAGCTTCTGCCTCCCTTCGCTTGGCATTTGCCAGCCAATGGATCCAGTGGCTGCTGTTTGCTGTTGCGTCAAGAGATGCTCTGGTCACCTCGTGTTATCCCAAGTCCTTTTCAGGGCAGTTGCATCCCAGCACCTCATTTTCTGCCCGGTGCATGTTCTGCAGTCTTTGATGTAAGACCTTGCCTTTGGCTGTAGTTCAAATAATGTTGTTCAGAGGGCTTATTTTCCTAAATTATACAAACCAGCCTGTACAGGTCATCTGTCCCTCTTTGTTGTTTGGAACTCCAGCAATGTTTGTGTCCTCTGCAGGCCTCCTTAGCAGTGATTTGATGTCTTTGATGACAAAGCTGTGTGAAGAAAACTGATCTAAATCCACACTGTCTTTCAGTACCCCACTAGAAATACCCCATCTCAAAATTCCCATCTATTACTCACCTTTAGAAATCAATCTTTTCCCTAACCGTAGAAAATTGCAAGGTGACAATTCCCATTTCATTGAAATTCTGCTGGTATTTATGGAAAACATCTGTCACTTCCACAGTTTCATCCTTGGGAATTCAGAGGGGAAAGTTTAAACTCTGAGCTAGCTCTCCCTGTCCTTGTCCTTACTCCAAATTTACACCGGCATCAGCGAGAGGAGAATTTAATCCCCCATGCAGTTCACATTGAAGCCAGTGGAAAGACTGATTTCAGCACATCCTGGTCTGGCCTTAATCTGAAGGATTAATGAAGATACATGCTGAATTAAATAATGGCAACAGAGAAGAAAAATAGAAATATTACTAGGGGGGAAAAAAAAAAGCACCCCAGGGAATTAATAAGGCTGAATCTCTTGTTGTCAGAAATACCGGGACTGTGGCAAGGTCTCCACTCAGGAGTGAGTGGGTTTGTATATCATTATTTATTCTCTCAGATGAAGGCACTCACCAGCAATCAGACCATCCAGCTGCCATGCTGCCTCCATCCATTGCAATTCGGGGCGTGTCTTTTGACACTGCAGGGCAGTCTCCACTCCTAGCTGGAGCAAGGGAAACCTAAAATTACACTTAAACATAAAAGTTGTTTTTGTGAAGTAAATGGAAATAAGAGACCATCTGGGAAATGGGTTCTTTTTGGTCACTTTTGCAGTTGCAGTTTCCATTTAAATATTTTTGAGAGCCCTGTCATTGTTTTGGTCCCAGCGTGTCTAAAAGTTGGAATGGATCTCAGCAACTGCATTACTCTAAACCACACTGTTTGGGCAGGGACTTACTACAGCCACATGAGGTTGTTTTTCACAATGCTTTGAATTAAAGCCTTTGAATATGTGCAAAAATCATTATCCTCTGCAGAAGAATTTCCAGTGCCCAAATGCTGCTGTCATTAAGATGAAACTGGACTTTTGAGGCGTTGAATGGGTTCGCAACTACTGATCTCAAGGGAAAACATCTGCCTGCATCCGAGCACTGTTTGTCCTCCTCACCTGGTTCCTAGCTTTCCCTTCCATGACTTCCCACAGCACACTGCAGCAGATTTGGGATTCTTTTTTTGTCACATGCACTTTCGTCTCTCTTGAAATTCTAGCTCGGTATGTTAAGCAGACTCAACCCAGCAATGCTGAAATTTCTCCATCCCTTCCTCTCCAGTGTTGAGGAACTTGTGAATATAAGAAATGTTTCTGTTTAAACAATGGATCGTGTATAACGTAATGTCTCTTTTTTATTCCAGCCTCTAGTATTTTATACCCTGTTTTCTGTAGGGAAAGCACTGCATGTTTCTTTCTCTTTCTGTCGGGAAACAGGCTAATCATTATGGCAAATGTGCTGTCTGCTCTAGTCCTTACTTGTAACCTTAAATGCCATTATTCTGATCATTTGGCTGTACTAGCTGCACTTTGCTGGTTTCCACAGTAGGTTGTGTGGGTCTGATCAGTAGCAGTGGGCTGGGGCAGTGGGATTGTCAAATGGAGCAGTATTTCTTGCAAATTTATCCAAGGTCACTTTAAAGTTGTTTTTATCCCCACCCTGTGCTCTGGTAAAGGTGAGTTGGTTGTGGGCAGCACTGACTGTATATGCCAAGTAGCATTATCTCCCCAGGCCTTCAGTGGCAGCTTTGTATCCAGACCAAGTGCTCAGGAAGGTGCTGCTCTTCCATGAAATACCCAAAAAAATATCAAAAGTGAAATTACTGCTAACAGGTGATGAGAGGAATATTTATAAATGCGCTGGAAGATTAAACAAATGCTGTATCTGCAAGTTTTGTGTTGTTGTCTGTAATGACCAGAAAGCATACAGAAGTATATAACTGCATCATATCAGGGCATATATAGTTATGATATATGAAGCATGGAAAAAGACTTGCATATCTCTGAAATTATCTTTGTGAGTTATTATTTTGATGGGTCTGTCAGAGCTGAAGGGAGACTAACACAGGCTGAGCATGGATAGAAACAGCTGATGATTTGGGGATTGGTGACAATTTGGTTTCAGCGTATTCTCTGGGGTTTTTCTCAAGTCTGTGGTAAATATGACTGGCAGGATTGGGACTTCAGTAATCCGAGATTTTCTGGGGAAAAGATGAAAGCAGATTTTATTTGTATCAGGGCAATTGCTGCAGGAACTGCTTTGTTTAATCTGATCTTGTATGGATTTGGGAGGATATGGTTGCTGTGTTACAGCTGGATGGATGCCTTCTATCTCCCTGCCATCACTTGGGGAAAATGCCATTTAAGAAATGCCTTGGTTTCACTCCTCTCCTTCGGGCTTCACAAGAAAAGCGTGGCTAAGCAGCAAAGGGTTGCAGAGGGTAAACCTGGTCTCATCACCTAGAAACACTCCTTTAAGTCCGAGGCAGAGAAGGGAAGGAGCAAGCGTGTCTGTGGGCACAGAAAGGGTTTTAGTATCCAGGACATGCACTTGTTACCAACACTAAAATTCAGTGAGTTTGCATCTGTCGGTATATCGTGTGCCTCTTTCCTCAGCCCTTGGTTTGCTGCTGCCTCACACAGCAGCTGGGTATATCTGAGCAATAGCTGCTTGGTTTTTTAGGCTGCCTGCTGAGGTAATGCTGTAGCTGACTCAAGATCAGCATCGCTTTGGTGTTCAGGAATTGCAGCACGTGTGCTAAAATCAGCATCATATTGGATTTAAGTGCTTCGTGGTGGCAATCCCTGCAGGCTGCTGGGCTGCCTCTGCATCCCAGGGGTGGTGGCTGGGGCTCTGTGGGTCCTGTAGGTCACCGGGGCTGGGGCAGGAGAACCCCGTGCTCCCAGCACACAGCCCTGCTCTCAGCACTGCTGCCTCTTGGGTTGTCCTCTCTGTGTCAGAACTTTCCAGACTGGCTGTATTTTTATTGCATTAACACCACAGATAAACGCAACGCATTCCTCTGCTGGAGTTCAGCCTGTGCCCTGAAGTTAAGTTCCGGATCTCAGCTTTTCTACTGGTCAGGGTCATTCTCACCCTGAACTTTTTACTCCTTTTTTTTTAGCTAAAATGGGCTGCACCCGTATGTAAGTGCCCACATAGAACATATGTTATGTGGTACATACTTCCACAGCCCCCAGCAGTATCATGCAAGTCCCCATGCCCACCGCTGACTGCTAAGCCTGGGTAGTGCTGGCTTTGCTACACAATGAAACCAAAGTGTGTCAGGAGTGTATGTGGCATCATAATCTGTCATTTGGAGGGCAAATAGGTGAAGCTCAATAGAGGTTAAATCATAATAAATTCCATGCACTCAAGCATGCACATCCCACTTAAAACTCTGCGGAGCGAGGCAAGCACCTCGTTGTCTGTGCTTTAGCCTCTGGCCAGAGTGGCATTCACACTGTAATGTTATATACAGATAATTACAGCATGTACCTTTTCAGAACCCAGTTACCATAAGCAAAGAAATTGCAGGAATTATATTATTCATCAGTTGCAAAAGCAGGCCGTTTTCTTTCCAAATGCTCCCGTTGGAAAATTACTCTGCACCCTTGCCTGAGTTCAGTAACACTGCTGGGGGGGATTTAGTTTGTTTTGTTTGATTTGGGTTTTATTTGCTCAGCATATGTACTGCTTATGACCCAGGTTCTCACTTGGTAAATACTGGTGTGATGAAATTCACTTTGTGGATGTACTTTGCAACAAACCATGATTTGACCTTGTGTCTCCTTGAGCAAATGAAAAATTGTGCCATGAGCAGGAAAGCTCCTCTCTGGTGGTGTGGCTGATACTAGCCACGTATTGCTGGGTTCCTAACAGGAGGAATCCTTTTCTTCTGCTCTCCAGCTCATAACTAACATCTCTTCTACATCTGCTGTTTATTGTATAGAGGAGGTGATGAGCCTGACGGAGGGTACCAGTGGTTTTGCATGTGGCTTAAGACACCTTTGGTAGAGAGCCATGAAAGTGCTCTCTGCTTACAGTACAGGGGAAAAAGTAGATCCTGTAGGACCAACCTGAAGCCTCTTTGGAGCTTGTTATGTCAGACTTTCCCTCTGCAGCTTCCCAAGCAGGCAAGCTCCTTCTCTTGACTATTTGCTTTTGCCTCCTCGCCGTCCTCGGAGCTGTTTCCAATGCACGGGGCACCATGGTGAACCAAACCAACGAGCTTTCCTGAGCTAAAAATACCCTCTGCCCAATTCTTTATTTATTGTCCTGCATTATTTGTAGCTTGGATCAACAATTTGGCATGGCTCACTGAGTGTTCCCATGGGAGAGGGAGAAGGACAAGAGTAGCCATGCCCTCTGCCTGCTGCATCAGCCTTGACCTAATAAGCAGTGGAAAAGTCTGTGTTGCTCAAGACGTCTGACCCAGGTTCAGAGCTCCAGCACGTGTCTGATCCCAAGAGAAGCACATTCATATGAGTGCAGTTTGCCTTAGGGTTCTTTTCAGGGAGCCTGGGCTGTTCTGTTGTACAGCCTGAGCAGTGCCAAGGGGTGTAGGGTCGAGCGGGGGCACAGGTGGCCAGGAGGATGCCACCAGAGAAGGCTCCTCCTTCCACTCCTCTTTTGGGTCAGGCATGGCATAAACACTGCAGGTTTTGCATGGGGCCTGCCTTGGGTATCAGGGCAGGTCTTTGCTGTTACCCTCCGAGGTGCAGCAAGGCCACCAGGTCATTTGTGGCCCCTGAAGACCGTGGCACGCTGACTTACAGACCCGCATGTCTTTACTTCTGTGAGAAGTCTAAACTGCACCTGCTCTTGCATTGTGTTTGGGCGCTTTCAAAAATTACACTGTGTCAAAGATCAGATATGAGATTGCCTAAAGTGAGCATCCAAGTTGAGGGTTTGAACTGTCTGAGAATCTCTTATTACTGGCTTTCCCCTTGGTCGTTGGATAACATTGCTTAAAATTCAAGACGACCTCTGGGACAACTCTTTTGCTTTCCCAGTCAGTTCAAAGCCTCTTCACCCCTGTCCCTGACAAGAACACATTTTCCAGGACAGACGAGGGTATGACAGTACTAACTTTCTGCCTTCAAAATGTTACCACTCCACAGGAAAAGAAAACAAGCTCTAGCTCATAATTTGTGGTCCTTGTACTTGAAGCAGAAGGCGAATACAGATGTTAAACACGAAAAATTGCAACAGTTAGGTTTGAAAATGGTACAGAAAATCCCACTTAGGATGTCAAAAGCAAATGTAAAGAAATTTAGAAATTTAAAGCAAATGTGAAAAGGGTCTTTTTCTACAGTTGAGGCTCATGAAGAAGCAGCTTAGATGGTGTACTCACAGCCCCTGTTATACTGTCCCCATTTACTAGCACTTGCCACTTAGATCCCAAACACTATAATGTGTATCTAGACGTATAATGAGAAATAACTGAGGAATGTGAGTGAATAGCCTTGCTTTAAACATTGTCCAAGAGTATTTAATCTGTTATCACTGTAACTCCTTCATGCTGACTGTGCTGAGAAGTAACACATGTTCAGTGAATGGTTTTGGTGATTCGTAAGTGTTTTTATCTCTGCTTATTAAGTTATTTTTTCCTACTAATAAAATATCAGCTGTTCAGCAAATCTTCGACAGGTGTCATCTTGTGTTACTAGCGCTGAAACTGATTTCCAGCTTTGTCAAGGGTCTTTGTTATCTGCTTTGCAGCACCCCACACAATGGCGTTCCAGCTTGTGATTGGTGCTTCTAGGAATTATGGCTCTACAAAAGTATCTTTTCATGTATTATTTTCCCCAAGTTAAAAGAATTCTATTCTTTCAAGCGTGCTGTGGAAAGCAGCGCTGTCAGGCTAGAGTTGCATTGTAACGGTGATGAGATAAAAGCTTCCTTTTGCTCCCACTGAACAGCAAAGCTGGGCTGAAGCTTTCCACCTGGAAGGGGTTGTGAAGGTTTTTACCATGTTGCCTTGTGTATTGTTCGGCTTTCTTCTGTATTAGCATAACTCTGAGATGTTTTCATTTTAGCCGTGTAGGGATAGCCCAGGGAAAGACTGTCTGTGTCCAAAGGTTTTGGGGTTTATGGGTGGTGTTTTTGCTTCAGAGCAATTTGCATTTTTCCCTTTCATTGCAATCAAATATAGTGGCGATAACTTTTGTCAGTTCTTCTAGATCTGATAAAGGAGAGCAATATAATTTCATGTGAGGACTAGTTTTTCCATGATGCTCTTATAAATGTTCGGAATCTCAGTGGTGCTCTGTGTGACACCTCTTCCTTCCTCACCAGCAAAGCAGACAAAGGTGTATTTGTGTGCCAGAGTAGAACAGGCCAGGACATCTCCTGAATCTTATCATGCTCCCAAAATGTTGGAGTGGCAAGAGATGTGTATGCCCTGGGGGTTCAATTTGCTCTTAAAACCTGGATTTGTAGCATGAAGGATCCTGCAGGAAGCCCCCACTTCCTTTCACTGAGCTTACAGGGAGACCCAACACCCCCTAAAGTGATGTAATAGCTTCTCAGGGAAATCACCTTAGGTGTTATCTGGCAGCAGAGCACTTCAGTAATGTGTGATGGCACTGTATCAGTGTCCTCTCCTCAGGAACTGAGTTGTGTTTGATACAGGAAACTTAGTCCTACTTATGTACAAAAGCCTAATTTTGGAGTCTTTCACGTAACAGAAAGTGAGGAAGGGTTATTCCAGCTTTAAATTCTGGTACATCTCAGTGCCTGGGAAACACTGGATACTTCCTACACTATTGCCATCAGAGACATGACACATAATGTCCTTGTTTCTTATGAATCTGATGCTTAACTAACTGTGGTGCTTGTAAGGATAAGTGGGCTACAAGGCTTTGCTCTGTTCTTACTCTTCCTTTCCTTCATGGAGCTTTCTTCTTTCCTTCACAGTTTGCCAAGGGACAAATAACAAGCTGACCCAGCTGGGACACGTGGAAGACCATTTCACCAGCCTGCAGAGGATGTACAACAACTGTGAGGTGGTACTCAGCAACCTGGAGATTACATACGTGGAGCACAATCGTGACCTCTCTTTCCTGAAGGTTGGTGTTCGTGGCCAATGCAGCCTTCTCTGTCAAAAGAATCTTACACCCTTTTTTAAAGAAAAGGCAAAGGATCAGCTACTGATAAAATTCTGTGGTGAGCCAGGAAACGTTCCCCACTAAGGTCAGAGAGATTGCAGCTCACAGTCTAAGCATACCTGTAGGCTGCAGGATATGCTCGGCTCTGCTATACAGGTCACGTACTTCGAGAAATAGCTTTTCAAGCAGTTGCCGGCCTGTGCTGGGTGCCATGCAGGTGGGTTTCTTCTTATTTATAATTACAATTACATCCCTACCCACTGCCTTACTTCTCAGAGAGCAAAGTGTCCAGACCGTGTCCCCTTCCCCTGCTGTGGTGGTGCGTGCCTCTCCAGCCTGCAGAGCTCACACCCTGCGCAGGCAGGCGAGTCCTGTGCAAGGACTTCCCATGTGGATTCTTCGAGCGATCTCCAAGATAACCCTCTGTGGTTGACACATGGGCTGCTCCCACCTCAACATTTGTTTTGTGCACAAGTGCATGAGCAGCTCTGGCAAGCTGAGGAGGGGGGAATGGACAGGGGACAGATGTTAAAATGCAGCCAGAGCATGGGGAGAGACAGTGTCTGACATGGGGACCTCCAGGTTCTCTGCCAGCAAGTAACAAGCGAGATCAGAAAATACCTGGTTCAGACACAGGGGTTATAAATTTCATGGTATTACCATTCTTCTTTCCCAAGCACAACTTGACCATGGAGCTCAGTGTTCCCAGAGGCATAACAGGTCTCTTGGAAATTCACTGATAGTCTTCACAGAATAAGAAAATCTCCTGTGTAGTAGCCTGAGGGTTTTTCATTCATGGTCTTTTATGTAGGAGGTAGAAATGCACACATTTCACAGTGCAAGGCAGGAATTGACCTACATGCAGGAACAGTACATCTCTTGGGGTTTTTGTCCTGTAAATATATATTACTTAAAAAGGAGAAGCTTACCTGATCTTTCCCTCTGATGAGCAGAGGAGGGACACAGAAGAGAGAATGTAAGAGCCTGAATCAGATGGCGTCTCTGTGCTACCAGTGGCTGGAAGCTATGCAAGTATTCAGGGGAAGCATCACATTCGGTTGCCATATCATACCTGCTTGCCCTGTTCTCCTGCACCCCCTAGTCAGCCCCACTTACCCTTGCTTGGGGACAGAACAGGGGTAAGCTGGACCTTTTCAGTGACCCTCTGGTGGCTGCTCAAAGGGTGAGTTTATACCTGCTTAACTGGCAAAGTTTTCCACATAGTCCCTTTTTGTTCTCAGATTTATTTATTTTAATGAGACTAAGCGGTTTATTGTTCCTCAGAGTTGAAAGATGATAGTTGAAGAGGACTATGGATTAAGCACCTTGTTTCTTCCCTTGTTCTCTCAGACCATACAGGAGGTTGCAGGCTACGTGCTCATCGCACTCAACATGGTGGATGTCATTCCCCTGGAAAACCTCCAGATCATCCGAGGCAACGTGCTGTACGACAACTCTTACGCCCTGGCAGTGTTATCCAACTACCACATGAATAAAACCCAGGGGCTGCGGCAGCTGCCAATGAAACGGCTTTCAGGTGAGGCGAGGGCAAGAGTTGGAGGCACCCCTACAACCAACTTCAACTGCTTAGCTTATTGATAGCAAGATCTGATTGGAGATTGCCTCTCAAAGCCGTATGCCATCAAATCCTGCTTTAAAAACAAGAAACTCAAGGTAGTTTCCTAATTGCTTTCCTGCTGGACAGTCTTCTTTGAAAGACAGAGAAAGTCCATAATTTCCCATTGCAGAAAGTCCAAAACATCAAGAAGATGGGGGGATTAATTTTGCAAACTGGCAAAGAAATATCCATTTGTTGTTCTGCATTATTTGGTTCCAGTGCACACATGTCAGTATTCCTGTTAAACCTCTGTGGGAACTGGAGATAGGTGTGTTAGGATACGTGTGTCACACGGTCTCTGGCTGTGCACACCAGCAGTGCCATCTCTGCTAGGTGACATGCCCCTAGAGCTGGCACCAGGCAGAAGGCCACAGGTAGTGGCATCTTTGTGGCGTCCATGAGCAGGTGACTCTCCAGAATCTGTCAGTCTGAGCCTGGTGTTGGTTACACTGTTAGGAGTGCTGATGCCGTGCAAATTGTCCTTTTCTGTCAGCATTGTGTGACTGAGGTGGAGAAATACGTGCTTTATTTGTCTTTCTTTAGATCAGAGGCAGAAGTCTTAGGGATTGGCTTCACTTACCAGTTTGTTTCTTTGTGTAACAGAAATTCTCAATGGAGGTGTTAAAATCAGCAACAACCCCAAACTGTGCAACATGGACACCGTTCTCTGGAATGACATCATTGACACAAGCAAGAAGCCTCTCACAGTGCTTGAATTCGCAAGCAACCTGTCTTCTTGTGAGTATTAACTTACCAAGAATGCTATGTGTGTGTGTCTCCCCCCCATCTCAGACAGTATAATGAACATCCCATTTTTCATGCAGTGGGTTTCTGGTCCAACAATATCTATATGAGGGCCACCGAGCCCTGTTTCAAGGGAAGAGCTTTCATTTCTGCACCACTGGCCTACGATAGAACTTTCCATGATGGATGGGTCCTTAACTCATAGCTCAGCAAAGTTCTTGGGAAGGTTTCTCTTAAGGCAGCACCCTAAACATGTGTTCTTCAAAGACAGCTCAGAGAAACATGCACATTTGCTTTCCAGCAATCTTCTGTTTACAATGCCACCCTTTGGTCTAGAAAAAATGGAGTTGCTTGAAGCCTTTTTAGAGCTAGGGCCCAAGCTGAGTGCTGTAAAACTCTCCTGGTTTGTGCTGCACAGGTTACCCTTGCAAGAGTAATCATAAACAGGCAGATCAATCTCGTGCTTCAGATCAGCAGGGAGATGAGGGGATATCTGAAAGTTTGTATAGCGTATGCTTAGAGTAGGCTCAAGCTAATCCTTCAGCCTTATGAGTCTCTTGTAAAATCCCCAGTCATTTCACGGAAAGGAGAGTTTATTTTCATTTCTGAGCATTTCATTTCTGGCACCATAAATTGGCGGGAAAATGTATTTTCTTTATCTTCTTCCAGTTGCATAATTGCCTGAGCTAATAGCCAACTTCTGTGTTGACTTATTTTTCTGCAGAGCCATAGAGTAAGCAAGGAGTTGCAAACTATACATGTCAGCACAGGAATTTGGCTCTGAACACCCCAGGACTGTTAATCTTTAACTTTTCAACTTTTTTCTTTAAAAAAAAAAAAAAGTTCTTTGGTCCCACACCAAATCCATCAGCTCTTGGACAAGAATTGGCATTTGTTCAGCTATTTGATGGGTGATGGAGGGAGGGAGAATCACATGGTGTTAGCAGGAAGAGACACTCTAGTAGGAAATGCCTTTCAAATGCAGTGAATTCCTCGTTAATCTGCTTAGACGGCCATTTATGGCTTTAATAACGATCCCATAATCTAAAGTAAGCTGTTTCTCTGGGACTTTGCTTGCCATTAAAAGAAAGAAAAAGGAAAAAGAGAGTAAGGAGGGAAGGATGGGAAAGAACCCAGCACTGAACCTTCAAGGTCAGGCAGCGTCCATCCACCCTGTCACCTTTCCATCAGCTGACCATCTGCAGTGTGGTCCTACACCGAGGTGTATTTTTGGCAGAGGATGGGAGGAGGGTGCAAAGCAGACAAGTCAAATTACTCTGTGGTCGGAGTAGCTGGCAGTTGCCTGTGAATCCAGTTGGATTTGTTTTCTTTTTAGAGCTGCGTTGTTCAGAAGTACTGATTTACATGTGGCCTGCAGTGAGCAGCTGGCACATGCCCGGCTGCAAGCCAGTGGTGACTTGCCATTGCATGCAAACCCCAGCAGAAGGGCCAGCTGGGCAGTGGCTGAGATTCCTGTTCCTGGGAAAAATATGCCTCTTTCATAAGCCACACTGGCTGGGTGCTGTGCTCGTTTGCTCAAAGGTGTGGGGGTGGATAACTGCACGTAGGAAAGCAGAGATGAACAAAGGATAAGGATTTTTTTGAGCAGTGTTGTATAGGTGCTTCCTACCCTGGTGTACTGAGCAGCAAATCTCAAGTCACTGTGTTCTGTGGTTCAGGGTATGTTGTTGCGTTCCCTGTTAACAGAATATTATGTTCTCTCTCGTGTTTTAGGTCCCAAATGCCACGTGAATTGCACAGAAGACCACTGCTGGGGCCCTGGTGAACAGAACTGCCAGAAACGTAAGCCTGCAGATTAGTTAAGGAACAGTTTGTGTTCTCTGACACACTGGATTTCTGTCTACTGAAAAACAACCTGTCAAGTGCAAATTAGTGACACGTGTATCACACTTGTCCTTCTCTGCTTCCCTCTACACTGGGGCTTCTTGAAGCACACCATGGGCAGACATGAGCTGCAGAAGAGCCTTGCCTGCTCCCTTTCTGGAGGGGAAACCTCAAGGTTTGGATTTCCCTGCAGATGTGCTCTTCTTCCAGAAGCAGAATTCTGCAGGTGTCTCCTGCATTGAAAACTTCAGTGTGTCGCCCACAGCTTTCTCCCATCTGCACCTGAGAGCATTTATTCTTTCAGTTGTTTTACCATATAAGAGAGAACACGGTAGCTGCGTGGTGAATTGTTTGCCTTCCTGCTGTTTCCTTCAGAGTCGTTCTGCAGGCCAATTAATGATGCTCCGGATTATTTTCTGCTCTTAGAAGTAACAGCATAACCCAGTTTTTGCTGCTTTAATTCCTCTTTTTGGAGTCCCCGTAGGTTTCTTTTGTAAACACAAAAGATGTCACCTTCGTGTGGGTATAATCACACTGCACACTGTACTCAAAGGACCCTTGAAAGGTTCTCTGGAAAGGTGCAGCCATCTTCACATTTGCAAATGGAAATGTTTGGCTGCTGTAAAACTGTGCAGGTAGCACAACTGCCTGATATTAAGAGACCAACAGAAGCATCCATTTACAAGTGCTTGAGATTTTGCAAGGTTTTATTTTTCCTAGAGTAACAGTTGGGGAGGAAGATCATCTCAGTTTGATTCACTACTCAATTGTTTCTTTTTTTCTCTAAAAAGCAAGAAATACACAGTTTCTGAATCCTCGTTTTGTGAAGCGTTCAGTGGAAAGAACACTGATCTCGACATAAATGCAAACGGAACCAATATCCTACAGTCAGTTTTCCATTACAAATGATCTCCTAACCTTAAGTTTCTTGTCTGCAAGTATCAAGCCAAATCTGTACGCCTTAGAGCTTGACCAAAGAGGAATGTCTATCTTTTCTATCTTCACTTAGCATAAGCTTTAGTGTTTCCCAGGCAGCCCTGCAGTGTGGCTCTCGAGGTGGGCAGTGGCTGTGCACGCAAAGCCCTTCCCAGGCTGGTCCCTACACAGCTGGCTCAGGGCCTTGCTAAACCTCGGGTCTCAGCCCTGCAAGCTTTCAGCATTTACAAACTCTCGCTGGATTTGGGAGGCTGACGAGTGCATAAAATGAAACCTTTTGCAGGCTCTCACTTGTGTCTCCAGGCGTTTGAGAACGGGGCCAACTGAAAATGCATCCCACATTTTCGTATGTGGGAAAGTTTTGGGGATATGTAACTTTCTCCTGAAAACGAACGTGGGATATTCTCTGTGAAGTAAAAATGTTTGCTGTGATGGATGTTTCCAGCAGGAAGCTCTAGTCAATAGCTATCAAAGTGATGAGGTGCTCTATTCCCCTGCTAATGCTTATGAAAAAAATGATATCAAAACACTGTTCGTGGAGAACAATGTGCCTCTTCTTCCCCTGTTTCCAGTTCAATGGAGGAGTTGCTATCAGAGAAGCTCGTACATACTGTGGAAATAATCGTGATTCCTTGAAAGTGTGCCACCTTGCTTCCAGGCCTACAAGAATCATAAAATAATGCAGTGTGGCTCAAAAGCACGTAATGGAAAAAGATAGAATGTGTGATTTTAAGAAATCACTGTTATATGCCCTGCAGCAGGCTACTTATTGCAATAATTTTCTGTCAATTAACAGCCTTCTGTTTTGGACTTACAGGAATTCCTGGTGATATTGTAACTCATTTGTGCCAGCTGGGAAGTTGATAGCAGTTAGTGCAGGGCACAGCTGAAATGCCCAGGGTGCTGTAACAAAGCAGACTAGCCATCAGGTTTCTCTGGATTCTCTGTGAATCGGTAGTTTTTTTCTAGAGAACAAATAATCCCATTTCTGGTTTTTCGGTTGGTTTGTTGTTTTGATTTTTTTTTTCAATTATTCTGATTACCCTTTTCTCTGCTTTGCTATTCAAATGGAGACGCTTTCCCAATTCTCAACAAAACGTTGCAGGCAGTTTCTGCTTCCCTGAAAAAAGCTGAACCAGGGCCAGTTCTTCCTCTGGGTTGTTGCAGTGGTGCAAACCCTGTGGGAGTTGTGTAATGAAGAGAGAATGTGGCCAAGGAATTGAAGCCTGAAGAAAAATAATTCAATGTGTACATGAGATCTGTTCACTGAGTGAGTCTCCCCTCTCTCTGCAAATTTCAGGATATTTTTAGTGCATCGAAGGGATCCTGACACCACACCAACAATGTATGGTTTCCCATTTTAGTGTGGAGTCCGGGAGTTCTGTCATGTTGCTTTTCCCAAAGCTAGCAAAAATAATAGCAGTCTTTTTCAGTGAAACGGAGACAGATCCTGCTCTGTTGCCCAGCTGCGAGATGCAATGACTCCACCGAGTTTTTCTTGATGTGACAGGGACCTGGTTGCTCTTTCTAAGCAGGACATATTTCCTGGCTGGGATCAGACTTCTTAGCACCTCACAACAACCAAGATAATTACAGGCTGAATGCAAGTCCTGCTCACCCACGCCAGCTCTCACCCCTCCCAAACTTTGGCCTTACGTGAGGACAGAACGTGCATCCCGTGAGGAAAATCTAGCGCAGATCCTGCACCAGACCATTCCCCTGTATTTCTTGACCTCATCGCAGCATTGCAGCTGATGTTTTTTTTTATTTTATTTTCTCTCGTGTCTTCCAGTGACAAAAGTCATCTGTGCCCAGCAGTGCTCCGGCCGCTGCAGGGGGAAGGTGCCCAGCGACTGCTGCCACAACCAGTGTGCCGCGGGGTGCACGGGGCCTCGGGAGAGCGACTGCCTGGTAATGCTGCCACACCACCACAGCTGCTGCAACCCCTGGCGGGGCGAGGCGGGCTCCCAGCGGCGTGTCCTCCAGCCTGAGAAGCCTGAGAGATGCTGTCCTGGAGGGTGCTCCAGGGGTTCCCCGTCGTGGGTGGGAGGGAAGATGATGTGAACTTCGCAGCACCCTTAGCTGGTCTTTACTGATGCTGTCAGTGGACCTTCCTAGTGCCTTCTAGACCAGTGTTAGTGCCTTTGAGTGCCCAGTGAGCTCAGAGTTGTTGCAGAGCATCTGAAGGTTTGCTGTAGGGCACCTTCCACATGGGCAGGTCCCCAGGTCCACAGCAGCCCCCATGGTGCAGCAGTTCTGCAGGTCAGCACAGGTTTGCCTTGTGCTCCTTAGTCAGTAATAGTCTTGTCAGTAATAATCTTGACTTAATAAAGCAAGAATTTGTAAGTGGAATAAGATGTGATAGATCTCCATTTTTTTTGCGTTTCATTGAACTTCAGACATGAAATCAGGGTTTCTCTTTCTGGCCTTCACTTGCCACAAAAGCACTGTGTTTGGGGAAAAAAAAATTCCCTTTGCTTTTCTGCAAGAGTTTCAGGGGGTTGGTGCATTCTGTGGTTTTAATTTTCTCCCATGTTTGCACTACACTTCATTCTGAATTAAGGGACATCTGCGTAATTGCCATAGAAGCCATCCAGTCTGGATTTTGTTGTTGCTATCTTTGTTCCTGGTCCCCTTTTAAGTTGAGTGGCTATGATGCCATTACTGGCTCACAAGGCAGGCCGTTATTCTCTCTCACCTGGAAAGCCAAGGGAGAAGAAAGGGGGAAAAAAGAGTGATTATTAATTTAGTGCAGATTTAGATTAAAAGAACCAACTTGCCCTTCATAAATGCCTGCTAAATTGTTCATTACCTGCAGCCAAATGTAATGGCTTTGGTTTAATATTTAGCCAGAAAAGTCAGTAATCGGCAGGAAAGGACTTGATTTGATTTAGGTTATTAAAAAGTGGCCAAGAAAAGTACCATTTGTCTTGATCCAGTTGCTGCCTGTAGGGAAAATTTTTCTGTCTAAGGCATGCAGATTTACTCCTGTTCCCACGTGAATCTCAGCAGCTCTGCACCAGGGTGCCAAGGTTTCTGGTTCAGAAAAAGAAAAGCTCACGGTTTCCCTTTAAAAGAAAATATTAAACTCAGTTGCCCAGCCTGGAGGAGCCTTTCACTTTCAAAGCCTGAGGGACCATCCCTGTAGCTGCTTGGGGCTTCCATTAGAGCTAAGCAGGAAACAGATGAGGCCATCAGAGCGTTTTAAATGCCTAATGGAAACCCGTTGTCTCTTTTTAAGGAGAAGGTGGTTTAATGGGTGCTGTTGTTCAATGACAGGCATGCCGCAAGTTCCGGGATGATGCCACGTGCAAGGATACGTGTCCCCCGTTAGTCCTGTACAACCCCACCACGTACCAGATGGATGTCAATCCTGATGGAAAATACAGCTTCGGAGCCACTTGTGTGAAGGAATGTCCACGTAAGTTCATTTCATGCTGCAGCCACAGAGGAGGTGGGAGTTGGAGAGAGGTGGGAAGGGACCCGTGTCAGCCCTCTGTGTTGTGGCCGGGTGAAAGAGCACTTGTTCTTTTCAGCTCCTGTGGGAACTGGGAACAGGTGACAAAGGGAGCCTCTTCCAACTGCCTCCGTCACCTTCCCTGATTTTTAATCATGACATTTTGACTTCCGAAAGTTTTTCTCCTGGTGGACAAAAAAGGCATAGTATAAAAATCATCGAAACGTTGGCTATATGGGATCAGCTCTGTGGATTACCAAAGCATTATCAGATCTTAATGAAGACTGGTAGAACGTAACTGGTTTTAACACTCCCTTTCAAGCTGTATGGTCGTTTTCTCTACAGATGCTTGCTTTTCCTTTCTTGCTGTTCCATGTCTGTATCTTTTGAACCCATCGAGACTTGAATGTTGTTTTATCCTTTTGTAACCATGCCTCTCTCTGTAAAATGGTGATAGCACTGTATGTACCTTCAAATGATGTTTGTGAGTATTCATGGTTAATGCCCGTACTTTTCTGAGCATGCTAGAAGTTTAAACACCTTTTATTCTTACTGGTGTTGAAGTGCTTGTCCCGCTCCCAGTGCATCCCTCTTGTATCTCAGTGGCCTTTGTATCCTTTTTTTCCCAGACAACTACGTGGTGACAGACCATGGCTCGTGTGTTCGCTCGTGCAATGCTGATACTTACGAAGTGGCGGAAAACGGTGTTCGGAAGTGCAAGAAGTGTGATGGGCTATGCAGCAAAGGTATGAAAAGCACAGAATAAGCCAGTAAGGCTTTGAGATGATAGGCAGCTTATTAAAAAAGTGTGGGGGGGTTCTGATCTTCATGAAGTACAAATTCAATATAAATCAGATCCAGTGATTGTTTGGAGATCTGACAAGTGGTTTGATCAGGAAACACGGCTGTGGAGCTTGCTTTCCAACTGAGATGCACCACAAGCACAGTAGATAAACTGTATGTGTATCTTGAACATCAGCCTTCTCCTCCTTTTGTCCTCCTGAGACCTCATCAAGGGGAATAAAATCCAAACGGGTCAAAGAGAGAGAGGAGCATGTGCCAGAGCCTGTGTGCACAGGAGCTCAGTCCAGAGCTGCACAGCTGGGCATGCAGGAAGTGTTGTGGCACTTTCTGAAAAGCAAAAATAGGCAAAAGATCCATGAAACTCATCTTAGAGTGGTAAGTTTGACCATATTGGAATGCTTTCTGGACTCGTGGCATCTCTGTGTTTTGGCTCTTCCACATGACTGGGCTTCATTCTTCTCCCCCCTAACTTTTGTATCTCTCCTTTAACAGTGTGCAGTGGCATCGGAATAGGAGAACTGAAAGGGATCCTCTCCATAAACGCCACAAACATTGACTCCTTCAAAAACTGTACCAAGATCAACGGGGATGTCAGCATCCTCCCAGTTGCATTTCTAGGGTGAGTTAGCTGCTGGTCACTGAGCACTGAAAGGGAAGGGCTGGGGAGAAATCCAGGCTGAACTGTTCTTTTCCCAATTCCTCCTTCTGTTTGTTTCAGTGATGCCTTCACGAAGACTCTACCCTTGGACCCCAAGAAGCTGGATGTCTTCAAAACAGTCAAAGAAATATCAGGTTAGCAATGAGTTTTAAGCTGAGATGTTCCCTGACTGATACTGCCAGAAAGACGGGGAGGAGGGAAACTTTTTAAGCACACGAAAAGAAGTGCAAGTGAAGGGTTTCTGGCTCTGAGCTACCAAGGGTCACTCTTCACCAAGGTGGTCAGCAGCGCCTCGCCAGCATTACGCCCACGTAACCCATCCTGGTCTCCCGTCCAAGGTGTGTGGTTTGGCCACAACACCCCTTCTGCTGAACTTTCAGCCCTCGAGAGGAGTAAAAGCAGAGGAGATCCTCAGCCACCCAAGAAGCATGTGGTGATGCAGAGGCGTTGCCACTCCAGCTAAAAAAAGCCGAGTGTGTTTCTATTTGTGGAAGACCTTTCAGCAGCTCCTTAGGGAGAAGCGTGCTCAGTGGCTTGCGTCATCCTGATGGAGACACCCTCTCCAGCCTGAAGAAGCTCTTCCTGGCGTGGCTGCACCTCCACGAGCACAAAGCAGCCAGCAGAGCGCTCAGCCGCCGTCTTGCACCAAGCATCAATTAAAAGTAATTTTGTTCAGCCCATTATAAAATGAGCGTAACGTCGGAGCCGGGCCCACAGACATGACTCCAGTCCCCTTTTTCTTTCTCTGTTACCTGTCTGGTGCCCTTCAGGGGACAGTGACTAACCACAGAGCGTCACACAGCAGCCTGCAATTTTCCAAATTCTCCCCGTCCTCCCAAACACCTCAGCTGAGCAGAGAGTCCTGCTTGCTTCAGCAAATCCACTCCAAGTAGCTGTCTGGTCTGCGCTGTTCCTGCTTTTCGGTTTTCCTTGTCCCTGAGGTCTGCTCACAAATGGGATGGAAGGATGGAGGGATGCCTTTCTCCCACAGGACCAGAGCCTGCAGCCTCTCAGCCAGAGCAGTCACCACTGGTGACTCGGTGTCGCAGGATGCGCAGCTCACCGACGTGCTCCTCTGTTACACTCCTAAGCCCTCCTGGTGGTCTAAGAAATAAACTGTTTATGAAACGGGGTTTAAAAATATCTCCCTGCTCCCTAAAATGTCATGTTTTACTTTGAGATTCTCAGATAAGCACAGGGAAAGCACAAGTGCCTTCTCCTGGTGCAGGATTTGCTCAAGGAGGAGGTTCTGCTGCCAGCACTGACCACAGGTTTAATTTCATTATTATTATTTTTTAATCTTCTTTTCTCCATTTCAGGATTTTTGTTGATTCAAGCCTGGCCCGAGAATGCTACTGATCTCTATGCTTTTGAAAATCTGGAGATTATACGAGGCAGAACAAAGCAACAGTAAGTACATCATGCACTGAAGTGACTGTAAGCAGAACCCTGTTCAGGGCTGCTCTTGTCTGAGGACACCAAGGTTGCAGGCAGTGTGAGATGTCCCAAAACCGAAGCAAAACGAATAAAACTTTTTGAGGAGTAGAGCACTACCTTTGTAGCAGTGGGCAGTGTGCCCCAGGGGTAAAGACCCTCGTCTCTGTGCCACGTGTGCAGGGCTGCCCTGAGCTGCTTCCAGGACCAGTCTCCCACACCATCGTGGAAACACAGACAGGACAGAGGTGGCTGGGCAGTCAGGGCTGGAGGCTGCCAGGCAGTGCAAACACCAGCAGTGCTTCCAGTGCCCTCCTGGCACTTAGTGGACAAGCACAAAATACTAGCTGCCTTACCTACAGCCGTTGTTGCACATCATTTACTTGTCAGAACATATGTCCTGCCAGTTTTAGCTTAAAAAGCCCCTGCAAAAGCAGATGGGAGTGTTGCAGTTGTTATATAACCAGCAGAAGATGTACTGGGCAATAAGTTTAGAGGGCTGAGCAGGATCTTGCTTGAAGAAAATGCAGTTAACAGCAACACACATTTGAAAACTTAAACATGCTGAGTAAAACCCTGCTTACTAATTGTCTTTCTTGCATGTGTTTTCATTTTGTCCATCTCCATTTTAGTGGCCAGTACTCCCTCGCTGTTGTTAACTTGCAAATACAGTCCTTAGGGCTGCGCTCCCTCAAGGAAATAAGTGATGGAGATGTTGCTGTTATGAAGAACAAGAACCTCTGCTATGCTGACACCATGGACTGGCACAGCCTGTTTGCAACTGAGAGCCAGAAAACAAAGATTTTACAGAACAGAGATAAGACTGAGTGTGGTAAGTCAGCGCTGTGTGCCTGCTCCCCACCAAAGCTCATGCTGAAATGGAGGTGTAGGATTGCATTTTCATAATCCGAGCAAGGCTTTTTTCGCCCTGTGCCTCTGGCTGCGGAATTCACCAGTGATACTGCTTTAATGAATGTGGTGAGGGAAAAGTAGGGGATTTTTGTCCCCACCAAGGCTGTGAACTTTATGGTGTGCTACAGATCAGAAGCTCCTTCACTTCTGTGAGCATGGTGAAGCCACGTCAGCTGAAGGGCACAGAAGCTTACTCCCAACACTGGGCTTTCTTGACGAGGTCAATGCTGTTGTTCAATCATACTGCTGTTGGCTGCCAAAGTCTAGTGATTTCTTTTTGCAGAATATGAATCTGTTGTATTTTAGAAATTAATCGTAGAATCACAGAGAATTTGTCCAGGCCAACCCCACTGCTGTGGGTGGTGACATCTTTCACTAGACCAGGTTGCACAGGGCCCCATCCAATCTGGCCTTGACCTCTTACAGGGATCAGGCATCCACCACTTCCCTAGGCAACTGGTGCCAGTGTCTCACCACCCACTGTAACTATGTCTTCACCACGTCCATTCTAAATCTACTCTTTCAGTTTAAAACCATATTCCCTTGTCCTGACACTACAGGCCTTGTTAAAAAGTTGTTATAAGCCCCCTCTAAGTAGTAAAAAGTCTCAATAAGGTTTCCCCAGAGCTGTCTCTTCCCCGGGCTGGACAGCCCCAGCCCTCTCAGCCTGACTTGGCTTTATTATACATCTGTTAAGCTGTCACAGAGGAGCTTGTCCTTATTTTGAAAGGCCAGAAGTCACTCTCAATTTCAGGCTTTGGGACTTAAGAGAAGCACGATTGCTCCTCTTCCACACTGCCAGGACCATTCACATGTGCTTTGGAACAGGTTGGAGAAACCATCTGTGAGGATGGAGCGAGGATGGAGAGTTTGAGTTCTCTCTTGCCTTGAAGTTCATGGCTTTTCTTATCTTTCTTTGTCTCTCAGCTGCTGCCAAGCATGTTTGTGACCCTCTGTGCTCAGATGTGGGCTGCTGGGGCCCAGGACCCTTCCACTGCTTCTCCTGCAGGTTTTTTGCTCGCCAGAAGGAGTGTGTGAAACAGTGCAACATCCTCCAAGGGTAAGGTGTCTCAGGGTTGCTTGAGGTTTTGATGGTGATTCGGGGGTTTTGGTCTTTAAAACGTGTTGCAGCTGGAAAGAAAGCCAAAAATAAGGTCTCTGGTTGCATGGGATTTCACCAGCTTTGCAGAAATGTTCCATGAACATAGCACCTAGTTGAGGTCCCTCTCCTTTCCCAGTCAGTATTGCTTAGGAGTTTGCTCCTGCTATGGTGAACCACTGTGTGTGTATCCTAGGAAAACATTCCCTCAAGCCCACAAGGAGAGGATCTGGAGGCCCAAGGAGGCTAAGCCTTATGCCTCCTTCCCATCAGAAATAAAGCAGCTTCAAGCCCCAGTGAAAATCCAAGCTGTGACTGTCATGTCAAGTGCACTGGGTGAGAGCCAGAGCCATTTACAGTCCCCGGGAGCTCAGTCATCCCCAGAGCCAGGGACTCGTATCTGCTCAGATGAGCAGCTCACCCTCGCGGTTTGCAAAGTTGCAGGCAAGGGAGAATGAGTTTTCATCCCAAAATCACTGAGAACAGCAATTTCAGGACAAAATTATTGCTTCAGCCTCGCTCAGGCCACGGCAAACATATTATGGCTTGTGTGTCAGGGCTGTGGCTGGGTTTTTCAGGCGATGTAAGCAGGAAAGGGACATCTAGCACCAAAAATTACAGGCATTTTTCAATAAATCCTTCAAAATCTGACTTCTAAAGCTCACGAGTATTAAGCAAGTACTTGTCAGGGTGCTAGTGCCTCTGCTGTTTGATTTCTCTAGTGACTTGCAGGTCAGCAGCGGTCTTTTTTCGAGTGAATTGCCTCCAGCAGCTGCTATAACCTGAAGGGCAGATCTGGGCATTTTTTGTGTCAAGTGATGGGTAGATTTAGTTTAATTAATAACACCATTACTTGAAGTGGAACAGCTTTATTGCTATTGAAACCATCTGTTCCCAACTTTCATATTTTAATGATTCATTGTGTGTTGTAGAGAGGACATGAATTTAATTATCAGTGCCTTGCTGTTTAACTTTCCTAATTATTATTTGTAGCCCTAGAATCACTTGAACTATTTTTGCTGATCTGTTTGCATCACTACCATTTAAAAGCCTCTAGAAATGGTTGTGAATATTCTGTAGCATTAGCTTAAAAGGGAAAGTAAATTAATTTGCAGTATGCAATCTGGAATGCCACGTGTTTCACTGTCAGCCGAATTTCCCTTACTCTTATATCCTCAGAAGTGCTACTGGTGTGCCAAGAGGGTCACCCTGTCTCAGTATTGTCATCATCTCCATCGATTTAAAGTGGGAAACTCAGGAAAAGGAGACAAGACTGCAATTTATCACTGGCTAATCAGCCCGGGATTTAATTATTTCCTTTTGTTGTTGCTTTCCAGGGAGCCAAGAGAGTTTGAAAAGGACTCCAAGTGCCTACCCTGCCACCCTGAGTGCCTGGTGCAAAACTCCACCGCATACAATGCAACCTGCACTGGACCTGTAAGAGCAGATTCAGCTTAGCAAACCTGAGCCTCAAACCATGTATTAATAAGTATTTCCCATGTTGAGACAATCCTCAGTTCTCATTTACCTCTCTCTGACGTGAAGCAGAGGTGGGAATGGTTAAAAGTCAAGATCTCGGCGCAAGGGAGCAGAAACAGGAGGGAAGAGCTCAGAGTGTTATTTTTCCTTTGTGACACACAATCCACAGTCACAGGCATTTTAAGGTCTTTAATTTTTTGTGTCTTTTACACAGGAAAAAAGAGTTATTTATGTGGCGATACACTAATTTGGCAAACATTTGAGGGACGTGCCAGAACTGCCATATTGGTGTGAACCAGTTAGAACAAACTCATATCTTATTTGTAAAACTCTAGTCTTCTTTCTTTTTTTTTTTTTTTGTAATTGAGATCAAATCTCCTGCTTTCATCACAGGCCCTCCTCTGTGCTATTTAACCCAACTCTTTAAACTCCTCTTGCCACCCCCAGCAGCCTCTGAGGGTTTGACCCTTGCCCATCATCAGTTTGAAGAGTCACTGCTCAGTAATGTGAAGCATTTCCATCCTCCCTTCCAGCGCCACGGCCTCAGGGAGGTTATTAACATTGTAAGGTCCTTCAGGTGGTGACCACCCCCTGGTCCATATTTGCCCAGCATCTAATAATCAGTGTATTATAGTGGCCCTTAGACATTACAGGGATTAAAATAATCTTCCTACAGCATATCTTACTGTAGCCCCACCGCAACTGGCACTGTGGATCTGGCCTGGTTTTTCTCAGTAGTAGAATTTGACCCAGAATTGCTGGTTCCCCTGTTTTAAAATATTTAGGTCACTTGTGGTGCTGTTGGAGTCCAAATAAAAACAGTTCTGCCAAAAATGGCCAAAGGCAGTGCCTTTAAACACAAACTAAGTGCTTTTCAAAGTAAAAAAACCTAAATGCATGGACCTCTTGGGTTGCCTCCATTGCTCTGTGCTGCTCCCTAACAGGGGAAAGAACCTGTGCTGAGAAACCAGGATCATAATGATGTGAGGCCAGTACATGGGAGGTGTCAGCAGGTGCAGGTCCAATATTTGAAATTGTGTGATGGTAGATTGTACCAGCTGGCAGCCAAGCCATGTGCTTTCCAGCTAACCCCTCATCAAGGTGTCATTAAATTACTTCCCACTTAAAATGAAAAATGCGAGTTTTCTAACCAGGCAGAAAACAGAGGGAAGAAAGAAGCAACACTTAAATGGAAGAAAATATTAGCTTTTAACAGCAGGGACTACCTTTTGTATTGTCCATCCTACAAGAGCAATGACTTGCAAGAATACCAGGTAGCAAGGTAATAAAACGAGACGATGCTGAAAACTTCCAGCAGTGGGGAAGGCATTTAGATTTACCTTCTGAATTTCCTCCTGAACAGGCTGATGTAAGGGCGTTATAAACAAGTTGTTTCTCTTTGCAGGGCCCTGACAATTGTATGAAGTGTGCCCATTTTACTGATGGCCCCCACTGCGTGAAATCCTGCCCGGCAGGAGTTCTGGGCGAGAACGACACCCTTGTCTGGAAATACGCTGACAGCAACGCTGTTTGCCAGCTTTGCCATCCAAACTGCACCCGGGGGTGAGTAAGACCTTTGGCTGAATGGAGACAGGGAAGAAAAGAAAGAGGGAAACGGCTCGTCTGGAGCTCTTTCTCCTCCTGACAGTCCTATGTCAAACCACTGGGATGAAGAGCTAGCAGGGAGCAGGAGAGGTCAGGAGTACACAGGTAATGTAAGCAGAGTGTGGCAGATTTCATAAATAGAGAAAGGTAGGAAAGAAGGTAGGAAAAGGTAGGAAGGTAGGAAAAAAAATGGTTTGGGGGGGTTGAAACAGGTTTACTTGATAACTTAAATATAAAATTTCCTGGAATTTTACAGAACTCGCCCACCAGGGATGCACTTTTTTTCCCCCCACCTGGCTTGTTGCTGGGTCCTCTGGTTTTGGGAGGAACATCAGTGACATCTGGTGGATGCTGGGCTCCCAGGGCCCATCTTTATCTGCACCTTTCGTTTTTCAGGAGGGAAACGCCAGTGGAATAACATGGAGAATTTCTTTTTTGTTGTTTTTTGTTCTTTTCATATGCTAGCACTTGGTCTGAGTTCAAAGCCTTGCTTGCCTCCAGAGTGTGGCGTTATTAATGGGCATCACAGTAACCCCATTTTTGTTCTCAATTACGGGCACACTTAAACTTGCCAGCAGGAACAAGCTGTGAATTGAACTAGTTAACCTGCATGACAAGTAACAGCTCTCTGCTGTCCTGGTTTCCACCCCAGAGGACATGGGATGCACAGGATGTTTTAGGGTCTGAGAGTTGATTGCTGGACTCTGATGCTTTTAGAGTGAAAAAGCCAGTGCATGTTTGATGTATTTTTCTTCACAGGCCTCCGACTTTTACCCTGCAGGTCTGTCTGATCCAAAATCCTTCTATAATATGCCTGCAATATGTGTTGCAAGAGAGGAGTTATAACCTTTTCAGACCAACCATGGTCCCACTGTGTATTAGCTAATCCACCTGCCGGGTTTCCACCTTCATGGAAGAAAGGAGATGAAGGGTGACATTAGCAAGTAACAGCCCTTTCTAGTGCCCCTGGCGAAGTTCAGGGCACTGGTTTTCAGATGGTATTGGTACCATCTGTGTGAATCTGCCATGATTTACAGTGATGCCCCCTGGTTTTGTTAGGCTTCTCAGGGCTTCCCCCTGCCGTGCCTGCAAACAAATTTTCTCAGCTGAAAAGGGATCTTAATAAGTTTGCTCTTTATTAATAGCCCATGCTGATGCAAACTGGCCACAGTGATCCAGTATCCTCCTTCTAACTGGCCACATGGAAATGCAGCTGATCAGTGGAGCAGCATAATGAGTAACCACATCTGAACAAGGCTTTCCACAGCGTGGCCTTGGTAGGGAGATCAAACACCACACTCCAGACTTGGAGAATGTGATGGGCCAGACAGGGGTGTGATGACGAGCCACAGAGTGACTTCTAGTGCACAAGCGAGTTCCCAGAGCAGACTTCATCATCCTGCCTGACTTTGGCAGGGGATGGGGGTACCACAGGAGCCCGACAGGAGATGGGCTTACACTAAGGAGACCTTTTGTAAAATGAGGAGTACCCAACATGTGGCTCAATGTATTTGGCCCTGTGCTTTTAAGGCAGAACATAAAAAAGTAGTTACAATTTCAGCTTTTACATGAAAGAATGGGCTGAATTTGTGTCACTTGTGTTGTGCACCCTCTCAGTGGCCCTATTCGAGTTGCTGCCCAAATGTGGCAGAAGAAATAGGCTGTGTAACTGAAGGGCTCAAGAGAGTTAGAAGGAGGTAGTGTTGCTGTTTTTGCTATACAGATGGCACATCTGAGGCCACTGGTGTTGATGAGTAAGGAGCCAGTGTCCGTGGCATGGTATGGGAATATGCCCGTGAAGGAAATCCATCAGTAATGCCATTTCTCTTCACGCCTTTCCCTCGTTTTGCTGCGGGAACGGGATCTGTTCAGCAGTGGGTGGGAAACATCTGTCTCACAAAGTTTTTGCATCCTTGGAAACCACAGTCTCAGCAATTCCTGCATGACAAGAAACAACTTCATTTCTGTCCCTTCCAATTTCACGGCTAGAGCCCACAAACCCTTATCACCGTGATTAAGTGTGCTGACTTCAGTAGTCGTGCAGCTAAGGGTTCCCAGGATATCTCTCTGCTTCCCTTATTTGAAGAAGATGCAAGTAAAGGACTTCTTTTCCCAGCTGAGTTTTGTCATGAACTTGGTTTTTTCGCTTTAGGTTTGCATACTGGTTGTACATCACTTCTTTTGTAATGCCACCAAGAATCCCTTCTAGTCTCATTTTCCTTGCTGAGTCAGTTTTTCAGCCTTCGTTAGGAACTGGCATGAAGGCAACTTTCTCCTGCTCAGCCGTAAAGACCCCTTCTCTCCCAGCTCTCCTCTACTCTCTTGGGGATTTTGTACACAAGCTTCCTTTTGCCATGCCTCTGGTACAGCTGGTGCATGCCAATAAAGAAAGCAACACCTCAAAAGCCCTGGAATTACCCCGTTTATACCTTCAGCATCTAATGACACTCACTGGCTTAATTAATCTGCTCAGTGTTGAAGGATTTGGTTTTCCCTTGCCAGTCTCACAGAGTGCAGGAATTAAACTCTGGCACAGCCACTGGAGGGAAGGAGCAAGGAGCAGAGAAACCACCACTGTAGCCAACACTGACACATCCTGCCTCTGTGGTTGCCACCAACACTGTGTGTCTCACCAGTCTTCGTGTTAAATGCCAGGGGATTTTGGGGGCAGGTGAGAAGGTGGCCATGCAGTAACTCAGGCTGTTACAATGTGAATCCCTCCTGAAAAGCCATAAATCATTGCAACCTGACTGTATTACAGCAAATTAGGAACTATAGGTCGAGGAGAAAGTTGCTAAAATCCTGATGGATTTGGGAAATAAATAGCTGTGTCTACACCAGGATAAGTAATATTTATATAGACAAATGAAACGCTGAGTTCAGGATGAAATAGTTTTCAGAAAAACTGTACACAGCACTAATTTTCCAGTAAGTAGAGAAATATTTCAGAGACTCCAACTGCTGCTATATCCATCTAATATATCCATAAGGACTTCATAACACAACGTCACGTTTCTCATTTTGATTTCTGTAAGCAGAAGAAAAATTATTCAGGAATGGAAAAAGGGATTGTTTAGATTCCATAAAAGCTGAGTTACTTATGTTGGGTGTCATCATAAAATTCCACATTAAGAAAGATAGTTATATGTGGTCCTGGAGGGATATTTCTCATAGGTTTTGTTTCTTCTTTGACTTGTGAAATGAATCAGAAAACCACAAGGGATTTGGAAAGCAGAAGCTGATCTGTCTTTTTCTTCCCACACACCTTTTTTACTTTATCCCACCAGATTTGATACACTTCTCCTACACTTTGAGGTGTGGGAAAAGCACTGGTCAGTCATTCCTCAGACTGAGGATGCTATCAGCCAATTTTGTTTGCTGTTAGAAAGCACATAGGAGACTTGCTATTATAAAGTAGCTTAGCAAACCAGAATTTTGAGGAGGAGATACTTTGAGGGGCAATAATCATATTCTGAAATAAAGTGAGGTCTGTTAATTTCACATTCTTATCAAGAGCAGCTGCATGTGCTTTGTTGCATTAGCATGTAGAAATTCCTGTCCAAGATGAGGTCTGGAGTCTCAGAGCAGTTTCCTGTCAAGGACCTGGAATGAGAAGCCCAAAGCAAGTTCTGCCTGCTCTGACCATAAGCAAGCTGGTGGTTCTGCTCTGCACATGCAGCCTCTCTGTGCTTAGTGACACAACTGAGCAAACAAAGCAAGCTGCATGCAGATGGGAAAGCTAACAGGGCTGAGCATCCAGGATCTGGGAATTGGTATGCACAGCACTTCCAGCATGTCCAGGACACCAGGATGCACATTCTTGCATGGGAGCCCAGTGAACTTACAAGACCTTCCAGATGCAGGGTCTTGGATAACTATGTTGGCCCAGAAACAAGGCAAATACACGAGGGAAGATCAGAGCAATGAAAAGAAACAAATAAAAACCCAATAACATGAGTAGTTGCTTCACCTCTTCCTTCCCCAGACCTAGACCAAGCTATGCGATAAGATCTGCAACTCTACCTGATATTTTGAAATTTTCTGGTTCCCCCTCTCAGTGAAAGGGATTTCAGAGCAGTTTTCCTGGCATGAGCTTACTCCTTATCCCCTACTTGACCTCCTCTGGATTTGTTTTGGGATGATCCATTTTCTTTAAGTCAGCGCGAGGAGAGGATACCACAAACTGGACTTCACTCCTTCCTGTGCTCTGTTTTTCAGGGGTGATGTCACCCTCTCTGTAATGCTCTCCTTCCTCAGCAGACACCACAAAGACCACAATTCCCATGAAGAGCATACATCTCGTATCCCAGCAGCACTTGGGGAATTCACGGTGCCTCTCACGCCCATTAGACCATCAAGTGAACTCAGTCACTGTGTTTTCACCCGTGTTGTTTTTTGCATTGCACTGTCAAAATGAGTTTTGAGCATTTTAAACTCAAATGGAGGGTGAATGACTTGCTAGTAGAGTTCCTGGCTCTCTGGATAACTGCTGTACCTGTTTACATTACCAGTTACATAAGACTTTAGATTCTAAAAGAAAAATATCATGGACACACACCAACAAACTGTAGCCAGAGAGTGCTGTCAAATCCTGGTTCTCGATGGGAGTCCCTGTGTCTGTTACCCAGGTTTTCCATTGCAATAGAAAGCCAGGAAATTTAAATCTTTACCTTAGCAGGAGACAAGGATAAGCAGGACAGTCTGCAGTGACACACTTATACATTTATTTCTGTCCTTGTACAAGGGAGAGGCTACTCCTGTCCTCCTGCTCAGATGTCCATGCAGAGTCAGGAAACACATGAATTTCGTGTATCTACGTCCTCCCACATTCTATCACATGATAGAAAGTTGTTTCAAAGCATTCTTTAAACTGAGTGTGCACCATAGCTACTCCTCTAGAGAAAAGATTTTGGAGCAAGGTCATTGATTGATATTTAGTGGGGTGTATGACTGTTATAAATTCCTGTTTTAATACTTGGACCGTTCTGAAACACAACCTTTTCAATCAGTAGCACTCTTCTTAGCTGGAATTCTAGAAGTATGTAGGCCAGAGCTACTATGTTTGTAACCTTCATTTGTTTTTACAGGTGCAAAGGGCCAGGCCTTGAAGGCTGTCCAAATGGGTGAGTATTTCATCTGCCACAATTAATGGCAGAGCTGGAAAGAATGCGTGCGTGTTTGCATTTCCACACTGGACACTGCAGGGCTGGGACTGAAGTGAAATCTTCAGCTCTGTACAGGGAGGTGACAGCTTAGAACAGGCTCAGACCTATAAAAATGGTTTAAGAACTGAAAAATTTTGCTACTGGCACAAGACTTCAAAATCTTGTTCTGCCTAGCTGTTTTTGTCGAGGTGAGACCTGGGATCTGTAACTGGAGAACAAAAGGAGGGGATGGCAAAGGAAAGGATTAAGGACAGAAAGAGATATTTAGGATTAGAGGGGACTCAGAGGGCCTTTTCCAGCCCTGTGATCTGTACATCTCCAACTCTTCTGTTCCCAGATGGATGCTCATTTGTCACACTACATCTTGTATCACTCTATTTGGCCTCATGATGTGCTCAAGGTCCTGCAGCAAGCGAACAGGCTCCTTGTGCTGAAAGAGAGGGATTTAGTTTCTGCCCACAAAGTCATGCTGTGGCAAGACAAATTCAGCCTAGAAGTAATGTTAAAGAGAGACTGCATTTAATAGTAATCCTTGGGGCAACTTAGGAAAAAAGCTGACATGGATATCTAAGTGCAGACCAAAAAAACAACCTTGGAAACCAAGCCTTTCTTTTCAACTTAAATCTGAAATTGCCAAGGCTCCAATAAAGAGGCAGCAAACTGTTCCTACAGCGGGGATGGCACACTCAACACCCTGTCTCGGGGAGGGAGGACACACATTTCATCACCACCCTTGCAGCGTGGCACCCCCAGCAGGGGTGAGATGCCACCTTCAGTGAGGGTATCACAATTGCTTAAGCCTTCTCTCTCCACATGCCTGCTGTATCTGATCACCCGCGGGCTGCCCATAGCTGGAGGACACAGACAGCACAGATTTGATGCTCGTCCTCTTGGTGGGTTTGTCAGGGTGAGAAGAACCCCCTTCACTTAAGCCATGAGGATCAGTTCCAATTGTGAGTTTGAGCAAAGACTGAAAAGTTTAAAGGGGTTACTGGGTGAGGAACTTAAAAATACAGACGCCCAAGAAATCTGAAACATCAAGTAGCCTTAAGTGTCGTCCAGCACGATCAAAGGCTTCATGCAACCTCTGTAGGGCTTCTTTAAAATCTTGCACCTAAGAATTTGTTTCCCTGTCTGCGCCCCCTCCTGTGCTGCAGCTCCAAGATCCCATCCATTGCAGCCGGTGTGGTCGGGGGTCTCCTGTGCCTGGTCGTGGTCGGCTTGGGCATCGGACTTTACCTGCGGAGACGCCACATCGTCAGGAAGCGGACCCTGCGCCGGCTGCTGCAGGAGAGGGAGGTGAGCGCTGCCAGCACCGCTGTGGCACCCACTGCTTCACCTGGGGCCGTCCTCCTTTCACCGGAGCGCTGGAGCGCCGCGCGCCTGCCGGGTACCTCGGCGCTCAGCTGGCTCGGCGAGCGCGCTGTGTGCTGTGCCACCCAGCAAAGAGGCAGCGTGCGCCTGGCACCGCCTCGGTTCATCTCAAATCCGACCCCTCTGCGGACGGGTTTCGAAAGATTTAAGGGGTTTAGATCCCAAGGGAAGTCGTTGAGATTGTCTACTCGGTGAAAAAAAAACCCTGTACCTTCAGGGTGAGGTGCAGTGTGTTTGGTGATCCACACCACCTCGCCGTGTAGACCTTCAGCCTAAAATCATGTCCCTCCAGACAAGCCTTGAGGCTCCCGTGGCAGCTCGGAGTGCTTTTGAAAACGTTGCCCCCTTGATCAGGTGCGTGCCTGATCCTGCGGAAAAAAAGGAGGCCAGGAAAAGGAATTGAGGAAGTATTTATGGCTCGTCTTTGGCTTGTTTTTAGTACAGAAAGCCCACAAAGCCATCAAAGTGAATGGTTCGTCCTGTCGGGCGTGAATAAGGTTTCTGTGCTGCTCTTTGGGTTTTGGCATAGCTTTGTGTGCATTGCAGCGTCACCCTCTGGGTGATAAAACAGCAGAACTCCTTATCCTGGATTGAAGCTGCTCTTTTACAATCAGCACCCTTCTCTTTCTAGTCCAGTCCTAGTAAATAATTAGCAAATTGTTTTAATATTCTGCTAAAAGCCCAGTTGCAGCTTCCTTCAGTACTCACTCGATTTGCAGAGCCGGCTGCTAAAATCCTTAAAAAAAAATAAAGTGTCCTGTTTTTCAATGCACTGTGAGACTATTTTACATACCACTGTATTCTACAGTTGGGATAGCAGAGTTCCATTCGTGCTCAGCTTATCCTGTACCCTCTGGACTCCTCAAAATGAGGATATTTCATCACAACAGAGAGGTTGATGACCCACTAAAATCAGATTGAATCTAGCTAAATATGGGTTTATTCAAAGGAAAGGAAAAAGGAAAAACAGTAAGGGAAAAAGCTGACTTATGCAGCATTGACGTGTTAAATATCTTTGTTTGGAGGGCATTACTGCAATAAGGCTTAGATCACATTTTGAGAAAATCAGTAGCCAATTCAACATCTTTTTTTCTTGAGGAAAGGATCACTGTCAGAGTTTCAATTGCTGCTTGCACACCCTGTGTGTGTCTGGGGGAACCACTGGTTCCATGGGAATTTCATCCAGTTGAACAAGAGCAGACCTGAAAGGCTGCAGGTGGTTCTTGCCCATTATTTTCAACATTTTAATAATTTCTTCACAATTTAAATAAAAAAAAAATCTCCTTTAGGATCTGTTGCAATTACATTATTTTCCATGGCCTGTGTTTTAAGGCTTTGAAGTCAAGGCCTCCATTTGAGCAGTGCTGCTCCTTCATTCTCTGCGATTGATTTTTGGAGCAACATTTATTCCTGCGAGTCAGAGCAGAGTTATCCTCCCTTAAACTTCACCTGGAATAGAATGTTCCTTTTTTTTAAAGGGGAGATTTATTTGCTTCCCAAAAGTATTCAGCCTTCTAGACTGGATATCCTTCTAACATCATCTTCTCTCTGCCCCAGCTTGTCGAACCACTGACACCCAGCGGGGAGGCACCAAACCAGGCTCATCTGAGAATTCTAAAGGAAACAGAATTTAAAAAGGTCAAAGTTTTAGGCTCTGGAGCTTTTGGCACTGTTTATAAGGTAAGATCACCATGTTTCTCTCCTTGCTCCTGCATGCAGAAGCCACCCAATCAAAGCATGAACTGGGAGCTGTGACCATTGTGTAGGGGTTTGGGATTTTTAAACTAGATTTTACAGCATGTGTCTGCTGAGTGGTAGAAAGATGACTCAGTTATCATTAGGTGAGTTATGAATTGGGTAACAGGAGAGGGCTTACATAAGGTGTTGCCAAAGCCAGATTGCTGAACCTGGAAAACAAGGATCTTGATTTGAAAGCTGCTACAGTCAAGTACACCCTATTGTGAATAATAAGAAAAAAAAGAAATGTGCTTTGGTCAGCTCAGTGCTAAGACATTTTTCTGTGTCATCTGGGCTCTTGTTTTTATAATTTTCAAACAGTCTTTCATTAGAACTGACTCAGGTGTGTGGAAGTGTCTACACACCTTCAGTTGTGTAGTTCACAAGATGTTTTTTCTCTTGGTGTTTGTTTATCCTTTGTGTTTCTTCATCAAGTCCTGCTTTTCTGTGCTCCTCCTTTTATTCAAGGTATGTGTTTCAGGCTTGGCCAGGAGTACTGAAATGCTAACTTTGGATTGATAGATCTCTTTATAAAGCTCTTTATTTTGCAGCGGGCTTCCAGCTATGACTAGGAACTTCAGGGGCACGAAAAGATGTGCACCTACATTGCTGGGCACTTGAGCCCTGTGTCCTCATGCTGTTGACCTGCCACCTAAATGCCCTCCTGACACTATAGATGTAGAGCACTGTACCAGCTGGACATAAACCTCCCTGCCACTGCATATGTTTAGGACTGGATTGTTTGTACGCTATAGATGCCACCTTGTTTCAATGAGAAAATGTTAATTCTTTTCATCCCACGACTTATCAATTGGAAGTGGCAAGGTTTTGCACGGGCAGTTGCTGTGATGCTCTAATTAATTAGATTTGCACCCACAAAAGTTGTCCTCTGTGCATATCTTGGGCTATTTATACAGGAACAGTAATGAACATGTTTTTTCAAAGAAACACAGTAGAGGTCACTGAAAGAGAAATACCACCCCATTAACAGGATTTTGTTACAGCCCATGAGAAGTGTTTTTTGCATATTTTTGTTGTCTGCCATGTCTTTCCATTTCTCAGGATATTTAAGTCTACTCAGAAGATGTGAAACGTAGATAACTGTGAGAATTAACCTGTTAGTATGAGACTGAATAACTCTTTGTACTTGTATTTGGTAGGGACTTTGGATCCCAGAGGGGGAGAAGGTTAAAATTCCTGTTGCCATTAAAGAGTTGAGAGAGGCTACATCACCAAAAGCCAACAAGGAAATACTTGATGTAAGTTTTTGTGTTTGTTTTCTCAAGTTGTCGGTGGTCTGTGGATTTTCTTCTCTAACAACTAAAGGGGTTTCAGGACTTTTTATGGGAAGAAATATTTTGCATCCTAAACTGAATTCTCTGTCTATAAGTACTGTGTTTTGCAGCCCAGTCTGTGAAGTGCTTTAGTGTATCCCATGAACCCTGTGCTCACAGTCCAAATACAGATTTTATCACCATGGGTAACACCTAAGGAGAGGTCAGGATCATACATTTACAGATAATTCCTTTTTCTTTATTCTGATGTCTCAGGCCTTAAAGTGTAGCATTTATTGCCATTACAGTGATACAACTAAAGCAAATAAAACAGACCTAATGATTTTTGAATCCTGGCACTGCAGGTTGTCATAAGCTACGTGCTTGGTTACATAGGATTAAATTAACAGTAAATCCAAAAGAAATAAAAAAATCCTAACTGTCTGATTTCTCTGCCATAAAATGCAGAAATTATTTCACTTTCTGAAAGAGGCTCGGGAGTTTTATGTTCTTGCTTGGATATAGCTCACCACTTCAGAAAACAAGGGAAAAGACTGTGGGACACTGATTTAGGAATTCATAAATGTGTGAGTTTACAATGAGCGAGCCAGAGTCCTAAATACAAAGCTCCCTGACCTTGGAACTGATGAAAATCTGAACTAGATCCAAAGGCATGGAACACACAGTGCCAAGGATATAGAAATTTATATACAGGGAAAGGAGAATGATGAGTGCAGAGAAGACCACTCAGATGTGCAAATTCAGAGTTCCTGTGCTGTGGTTCAGCCCTAAGTAAGAAGAAAAGTGCATCTGTCTCTCCTGTCCCTGGCATCCCCAAATTGACCTGTTTTTTGGAAGTCATGGTGTTGGTAATCAAACACACAAACCCCTCTGCCACGCAGGAAACTGTGGATTTTTTTTTATTTTGGTAGGAACTGAAGTTAGCAGGATTTTATTTTATTTTTTTTTAAATCCAGTTTTGGCCCGCAAATGACACCTCAGGTGGGGAAGGTTCATGTCAAATGGTTGAAGCTGGCAAAGCTCTCAACAGAAAGCCAGTTCTGGTAGTGAGAAGCCTGAGGGTAAATGGCCGTGAGCAATCCAAGCACACTGGATTTTTCAAGTCACGCTGAATAAACAGTGTTATTCCGAAACATTACTCTGCTTCAGCACATTGTGAGTTGTGCACTGTGGGATTTGATATGTGTGTTCAGCAGTGCAGAAGGGCAGGGTCCATCTCAGAATCCATCCAAGAGGCACTGTCCATCCTGATTTCAGTTTAGTTAGACTCCAGGCCAGGCCTTTCCCCCATCCCTGCCTGCAGTCCTTCCCTCTCTGGCATCCCCTGCACTGGGGGACTGGCAGAGATGCTGCTCAGCTGCCTGCCCCGAGCTCTGCCCCTCGTTTTGCCCTTCCCAGGGATAGGGAGCATAACACTGTTCACAAAGAGTGCCTCGGACTTGACTGCATTAAATTCCTGCATCCAGAGGGAAGGGTTAATGAACAAACCTACCATACTTCATCCTGCCTTCAGCAGGTCGAGTTCTTCACACGACAGGGCAGTGGATGCAGGGACCGTGCACTTTTCAGGGGTATCAAAGTACTTTCTCCTTTAAAAGAAGTTTCTGTAGCATATCCACACATAATCTTTTCATTCGAATTAGGATGCTTAACAAAAAAGCTTTTGCTTTTTCAATCCTGCTCATTTTGGAGATGATTTGGTGGGTGGAATTCTTTCTATATTTCAGAAGAAAATTAGAAAAAAATATGCAAAAGCAGTGAAAGAAATCAGAGAGATGACTCCAAAAGCTCTTCTCAAAACAGATTTTTGCTATACAACCAGTTTTTCAAGGCCACTGGAACCTCAAAGATAATCATGTCCAATTAAAGATGATTTGCCTTACAGAAACAACGAGGTACAGAACAAGCACAGAAGCTTTAGCGTTTATAATCCAGGCAAGCTCTCGCTGACTTTATTAGGGTAGGGCTAATTCAGAAGATTGTTGTTGAATACCAGGCATACTTGGAGCGGGTCAGAGCGCACCAAAGAGCTTTCCAAGATAAACAATTGAAACAAAGGCCCACTTTAATGTCTTGGGCTACTTAGGGAGACCCACAAGCACACAATGACTTCCTTCTGCTCGCTGCGAGGAGGTGGTGGCCTGTTTCACTTTGCAGGATGAAGTGTGAGGGGTGGTGTCTCATGCCCACCCCGCTCCTGCAGCATCCCAGCTCCCGGCTCTGCCTCTGCAGACTCGCCCCGCTGAAATGAATACAACATAGGTTTGAATCCCAACGGGAAGCAGGACAAGGAGCAGGCAACCTGCGTCCTTATGATGGCTCGGTTGGGATGCGCAGGGAAATGAAGTTGTTTTGGTCTCTGCTTGCATCTGGGCCTTGGATAACGAATTTGCAAAATCCTTTAAAAGATGCTGCCACAAATACCTACACGACTGAAGAGCGGGTTGTGTTGTTGCTTTATCCTCCCTCGAGCTCGCCCACCTAATCTGTGCTATCCATGGCACAGGGTTGTTTTGCAGTGACGTGCCCACGTGCAGTAGGTCGAGGAGAGTTTATCCAGCTGAGCTGGAGATCGTCTTTAACCTGCCTGCCTGGAGGCCACTTTGGTCCCAAGGGCTCCAAAACAAGCATACCAAATGCAGAATTAGCACCTCAGAAGGAGCTGCATTACATCATGTTTTGCTTAGGCTGGCGTGTTAAACAACAATACCCAGACCAGAAAGTGTTGCTTAAGAGATGGGGTTGCTTATTTCTTAAACGTCATTGCTTTAATACCTTTGTTTAATAATAGTTCTTACCGGCTACACAGCTATGTGCCATCTGTGGAACGCTTGCTAGATGATGAGTAAAGCGCCGTGGTATTTCTTTTCTTAAGCTCTTAGAAAGAGCAGATTTGCTCCTTTCCTTGCCCCAACAGTGTCTTCACTGTGATTATTTTAAGCTTTGGGGGACTGTTAGCCTGAATTGCCAAGGGATGATTAGTTGGTGTTACAAATGCTGAGTTGAGATGCTGACCCACTCGCTGAAGGGAAATTCCCATTTATTTCCCTTTATGTTGCTTTTCATTCAAAATATCTAGAAGTGACAGACTGTAAATCAGACACAAAGTTAGTTAAAAGAAACCAAATAACTGCAGCTCTGATTTTTTCCCCTAATTGGAATCCTTTCTTTGAGCTGGCACGGGACAGTGGATTTCAGTATAAATAGAGATCTCAAATTTCAATGCATACGTAGTTTTTGCAGACAAAAACCATGTAGTTGGGGATTTTTACCCCGTGGCCATGTTAAAGGATGTATTTGCTGTGTCTAGAGTACATTGCACCAACCTCTGAAGGGATCTGTCCCCTCCTACAGAACAAAAGAAGAGGTACCTTGGGTACCTTAGCTAGGTGCCTGAAGCTACTTAGGGTGAACCCAGATTTGAAAAAGGAGTTTTTCACATATTTATGAAACTAAAACCCAAAATTCCAGTTGACCAAAGGGTCTGTTTTGCTTGGGCTGCCACATTATAAGTGCCCTTCTGGTGTAATCTACATTGCTCTACAAGTCTAAAACAGCTTTTCCAAATTGGGACAAGATGTTCACCAGTTGCTTAAAGACATGTATTCAAGTTTCTGAAGTGGTGAATTGATTATTAATCTGTTTGGTTTGACATTGACTGAGGAACAACATCATCAAGAAGAACACGGTCTCTTAAAAAATGGGGCTGTCAGTCATGTTCTAGATGAGAACTTTGACTTTCTGCATTAGTACCAACCTTGACAGAGGGGCAGAAGTCTCAGAAATGATGATTCCCAGTTTCTTGAAAAGATCTGTGGAGGAAAAAAAGCCACATGGCAAATGGTCACAAAATGTGTTGCCCTTGAAATTAGGTGCTCAGAATGGTGAAATCCCATCTGCTTCCAGATGATGTTCGATTTATTAATTCTTCCTAGGCCTGTAAATTTTAATCCTCCTGGGATTTTTTTGTCCATTGTTTGCTTGGTGTATCAGTAGTGGGAGCCTGGCTCTTCTGTGGCATCTCAGTGATGATTCAGCGTTCAAAATGTGGATGTTCCACTGAATGGAAAACACAGAGTCCACAGAGGAGAAAATACATGTATTTTGTATGCGATATGAGCCACAGAGTTTGCATATACTATTTTAGCAACCTCATAAATGGCCAACTCATTTTAAGCTGCCTCCAAATATTTGTGTCGTGCCGAAGGGAGCGTTCCACTTTGCTTTTCTTCCTTCCTTCTCAGGAAGCTTATGTGATGGCCAGCGTGGACAATCCTCACGTGTGCCGCTTGCTGGGAATCTGCCTCACATCCACTGTGCAGCTCATCACGCAGCTGATGCCGTACGGCTGCCTCCTGGATTACATCCGGGAGCACAAGGACAACATCGGCTCCCAGTACCTCCTCAACTGGTGTGTGCAGATTGCCAAGGTAAGCGCACCAGCACGCCTCCGGGGCAGCTGGAACTCAGACATCTGACAGCGTGGAATGCGTTTATTTACTTGCCTGTCTCCCTAAATCTTTCTATGTCACCACCTGGACCCTGAATATCTTATACATGACAGTGAGCGGTTCCTTTGTCATAAATAATTTACCATTTCTGCTGGAGAGGTTAACATTGCCACCAAGACATTTCTGTCCAAATCAAACACCTGGTATCGAAGTGATACTGTGATCCCAGTGTGATGCAACACAGGGGGCAGGGAAGGGAGTAGAATTTGGCAATTCCCGTAGCAAAATGCTGCTTCCATCGGTGGGTTTCTGTGGGCTGTGTCACAGGACAGTGATGTTGAATGCACCTTTTCGTGTGCTTCGTAGATTTTCAGGCTGGAATCTCGAAGGCCAGAAGTCAAAACTGTTGATTATTAAATACCAGCTCCATTCTTGCACAGGCTGGCTGTGACCTAAAGACATTCAGGCACCCCAGAGCTGTTCTGTAATTTATAGGCACTGAGTCGGTGTCCGTAATCTGACTGCAATGGCCATAAAAGACTCACTGTCACACCTGGCACTGTTTGCTGAAGAGCAGCAAAGGAGGCTGACGTACAGCCTCTAGCTCTGAGCAGCAATGTGCTGTGCTTCAGTGGTGGTTAACCATTCGCAGGCATGGAGGAATGGAGCAAAACCAGCAAAAAACTGCCTGCAGTTTGGTGAAGATTCATCCGGTGAGATGGCAGTGTCCTCAGAGCCTGGCTGCTTTAATGCTCTTATTTCAGGAACGCGAGTCTGCAGGCTAACCGCACACTTAAACCCCTATCGGTCCCTCGAGACCTTGTGTACATCCCAGGCTCACCAAGCCATGGCTTGCTTTCAGGAAGCGTGCTGAGGACTTCAGAAATGTATCCACCAAAAGCCTGCAGAGCACATTTTTCATCTCAGTGTGTGTGTACTTTTTTGCATTGCTCCCCACGACAAGTGAACTTTAATTTATGTGTCCAGCCGGGATGTGAGCTGCCCTTCTCTGACTCTTTTGCTCTCTTGTTTAAAGTCAATTACTGCTCTGTCCTGGTTTCAATCCCTTTGGAGGATGAGCTGGAGGCCACATTTCCCTCCTCCTCCTCCTCCTTCTCCTTATTAATCTTTAAGGTGGCAAAATCAGTCCCCAGATGGATCCTTGGGGTACCTCTTGCCCAAAAGGTTGCCATTCACAATTGTTAGTTTCTGTTTGATCTTTTCATGTCAGTTCAACACTTGCCCGTAGCAACCTCTACCCGCGCCAGCGATGCTTGACCTTCAAAATACCCCTTTGTGCTGCTCAGCACTGAAGTTCTCCTCAAAGCACTCGTAAATCATGTGTGCAGCTTTTTCCCACCAATGTGTCTGGTGTTACTACTCTGATAAGGTCGTGCCAGATCTTTGGACATTCTCTGACTCTTTAAAAATGTACTTTCGAAAGGGGAAAAAAACCTGAAACAAAGATATGTCTGGTAACTAACCAGCAGAAGGCAAGTTCCCTGGGAAGCTTATTTTTGTTTCTGTTTTCACAGCTTTGAAATAAGTTTTCTTTGCATCTTCTGCAAACATTATTTTTCACTGGGGTAGGGAGCCCTCTCTTTCAGACAAGATGTTATGACAGAGCATTGACTCTCCATGTGCAGAAACACTGTGAAGGAACTCTTTGAACACACTGGTCTCATGCTTAATGATGAAAAATGGCTTAAATAAGCCCCAGGCCTGCACACAATTAAAGATCTGCTGAACTTTCTAGACAAGCAGTTCAACATCTTCAGTGTACGGTTTTGCATGTGCAGAAGTCTTTCAGCCATCAGCATCTTAAACAGCTTAGTGTGAGACTGATATTCTGCTTTTAAGCAGCTCTGAGTCTTATTAGTCTCTGCAGCAAGTCATGTTTAGCAGGAAATTTTTTGTCCTACCGGGGCTGGATTATGGGATTATTCTGTTTTTTAAGATAGCCCGTTTTCTGCCAGCAGCCCAGGAGTTTTTGTTTCGAGAGCTCTGCTCGCTGAAGATGTGTTTGTGTAATTCCATGTGCTCGTAGTGGCACTGCGCCAGTTTGTTTGGGTGGTTTGTTTTGGCAACATCAGCAGTGCATGGGTGAAGTTCTGCTCAGGGACTTGTGTGGAGGAGCTGATGGTGGTCCGGGTTAGCAGTGGGTTTAGGAAGAGGGTGGGGGCTGGAAGGCAAATATTCCCTCCAGCCCTCTGCCATCACATCAACATGATCATTTTGGTGTTAACTTTGTAGGTTAAAAGTAATTTTTTTACTAATTCTCTTCATAGAACTATAAATGCATAAGCTGCTGCCAGCAGAAACGTATGGGCTGGGAATAATTGTGGGGTTTGGAAAAGATATTGCAGGAAACTTGGAAATCATGAACTTTTTGATTCCATACACCAAGAGATTGGTGTTGAGGGAAAGGGGGATAATCTCTGTGGTCAGAAACACAGCTGTTAAAATTTAAGCTTTGGAAGTCAAACCAGCACAATTAGTCGTATTCTTCCTCGAGAGGCAGTTGGACCAAAAAAGCACATATGCCGTGAAACTGGAAGAGCTTGCCTTTTCCAAAGGGGACTTGCAAATGAATGTAACTCCGGGTTCAGACATAAAATGGTGGGTTTCTATTTTTGTTTTTATATTTATTTTTCACCTGTGCAGTGGGCTGCCTCATTGGTAGCAGGGAGAAGGCAGAGTACACTGTAATAAGACCCCATATCAGCAACTTTGAATGGTTGTCTGAAAACCCTCTGTAGGATGGGCGTGCAGACATATAGAAGGTGATAGTTGAACTCTGTGCTGCGCTCTCCTGGAGTCACTGGGGTTGCACAAGTGCATCTGAAGGAAGACTTTGCCCCCTTATTTGTGAGTTCCACCCTGATTTTGGACTTCTTGAACTAAATCCCAAAGGAGCCAAGTCCCCTGCTACTGTATTTCCACCGCTGCCTCTTTTCACTCCACCAGTGCATGGATGCACAAGAAGGTTCCTGGAGGGTGGTGGTTATTTCTCCTTGGAACTCCATGCAGGCACGCATCCTCACCCTGCAATAAGCGTCACGTAAATCAAAACCTTTTAGCTGGAGGTGGGGTAGCTCCCCACGCGTTCACGGTGGTGTGAAGTCACCACAGAGCAGCTCAAGTTGGGGGACTTACTTGCGTGCCCAGGGTAAGAGCGTGTTGATGCCCACCAGCGGCGTGTCGTGTTGCAGGGAATGAACTACCTGGAGGAACGCCGCCTGGTGCACCGGGACCTCGCTGCCAGGAATGTCCTCGTAAAGACTCCCCAGCACGTGAAAATCACAGATTTTGGGCTGGCCAAGCTGCTGGGTGCTGACGAGAAGGAGTACCACGCCGAGGGAGGCAAGGTAAGGCACAGCCGAGGACGAGCCACCGCACGGTCACCGGTGCCTGTGATTCCGCACAAGCCTTCAACAAAGGAGGGGAAAAAAAAGGGAATGGGGGTGTTTTTCAAAGGGCTCAGCTGCCATCTCAGCGTGCTGCCTTTGAAGCCTGTGGAAGTCCTCTGAAATCAGCTGAAGCAGCGTCAGGCCCGTGGGGCTGCAGTGGGAGCGGAGGGAGCAGAGCAGCGAAAGCTTTTGAAATTCCCACCCAGAACGCCTGGGAAAAAAGCAAGATTATTTAAAAAGAAAAAAAAATTAAAAGAGAAAAATTCTGAATTCATCAGCGTAGCCAAGACAAATAACACTGTGCAGTTTATAAAGAGAAAGGGAACGTTGTATATTTATAGCAGAAGAAAGACCTGTCAGGCTTGGTTCAACACGCCTTGGTGTTGTACTGTGTGCTGATGGAGGGAATGTGTCCTGCTGAGAAATTAAAGAGGAGCTGCTTGCAAGTATTGCAGCGACCATAAACAGAAACCATATGAGCATAGATCATTCTCTGTCATGTAGCCTAAGATTGGATTTGTGTCCTGTTATGAGAGAAAATTTAAAAAAGCAGTTATGTGACTGTTAAAAGTATTGTAGAACTGTTTTTAAGAGATATTTCTGATATGCCTAATATTCCACACATTCCCAGGTTCATCATAATGTATGGAAAAATGATACTAAAGGGACTCAAAATTTGCCTGCTCTGCCACTCAGTTGTGTTGGTTGGGCTTTTTTTTTCCCTTCTGCAAGCAAACTATTGATTTACACACCACCTGGTGGTAAATATCACTGATAAATTTTGGGTTCCTCTTATGGATTCCTTGTGAATTTTACTAGGTTCCAATTAAATGGATGGCCTTGGAGTCAATTTTACACCGGATTTACACTCATCAAAGCGATGTCTGGAGTTATGGTGAGTTTAAAAGCAGTTACAGTTATTGCAGATGGGTTGGAAAATCGCAGGATTTGCGAGTGACTCTCCACTGGCCTTTGTGCATTCTGTTGTGAGAAGAACAAGAGATCAAATATACAAACACTGGGCCCAAATCACCTATGCAACAAAGTAAAATTCCCGTGAAACTGCATGTTAGTGAGGTGTAACATGTTTTGCAGGATGTGCTTTTGGCTAATGAGCCCTCTCCTGAAAGGGGCTTCAGCTAAGAGACTCTGGGCCATTTGCTGAAGTTCTGCTGATGCTTTTCTTCAGCAGCTTCACGTGAAATATAATGGACCTGACAATAAGGCCACGTAACTAGAAGGAGGACTTAAAACCATCAGCCACACAGTCAGTCAGTGTCAATCAGTATAACTTTGCTGTGGCCTAAAATGCTTGTGCTGTCCTGATGTTGAGAGGACNAAAAATAAGAAAAAATAAAAAAAAAAAAAAAGGAGAGAGAGAGAAAGAAAAAAGGGACAAAGCAAAACCTTAAAGGAAAGCAGGATGATTTCAACCTGTTGTATTAGTCTCTCTTTAAAATCATGGCAGAAAAGGTTTTCTCTGGCAATGCAGTGACTCCAGGAAAGCCCTCTCTGCACCCAGGCCAAGCAGCCCAGCTCCTGGCAATGCCTCTCTGATGGTCTTCTCTTCCCACCCTGCAGGTGTGACAGTTTGGGAGCTGATGACATTTGGGTCCAAGCCCTATGACGGGATCCCTGCCAGCGAGATCTCCTCTGTCCTGGAGAAGGGCGAGCGTCTGCCGCAGCCCCCAATCTGTACCATCGACGTGTACATGATCATGGTCAAATGTGAGTTCACACCTGAGGTCCTGGGTGCTCAGCTAAGCTGAAGAAGCAACGCAGCTGCCTTTCTTGGGTTTCTTTTGTGTTTGCTGCATTCTTGGAAGTGGCACGGACAGAGGGTTATGTGAGAAGAGTGGTGACACCACAGCGTGTTCCTGCACCTTGGGTGTTGCTGAGGAGCAGGGGATATGGTTTCATGAGTCACTAATTCAACCAACTAATGGGTTTTTTTCACCATCCACACCTGTGGCTGATACTGTCAATTATTTTAACCTGATATGGGTCAGGCAGTATAAATTAGTGTAACACCAGCCACTTCACCTGAGAGTCTGCATTTATATGTCCAGAAAATAAAATGAACACTTCCTTCCCCTCCAGGCTCACCCTTAGCTCAGGAATATGCCCCTTTCTGCAACCACACATGTGGATTATGTCCCTTTACGAAAGGAATGTGAAGAACACAGGCAGCACCATAAAGGCAGATACACACGAGGATGCAGAGTTCTTCCAATTTTTGCCTCCTCTTTGGATGGCCCCTTTTTGCCACGCAGCTGTTGCAGCACAGTCACTCAAGAGCAGAGGGTCTCTGAAGCACTTTTCGGCCACTTAAGGGCACATCAAAGGGCTTCTGGACCTCCAACCCCCTTTCCATCTATATCAGCTGCTAAAATATCGGATTATTACCTGGCTTCCCACGCATCTCTGGGTCATGACTGCTGCATCCCTGCCCACTGCTGTGAGGATGCTGATAAGCAGCCCACTAGGTGGCATTTAAGACCTTCTTATTGGAGGAACATATACCTGTTCCTGAGATCAGAGCGACGCTATGGCCAGCACTCCATAGTGCAGCATTTTTTGGGAATCCTGGAACACCCACAGGTTGCTGTTTTGGGGCAGGCGCCATCCCATGCTCACCAGGGCAAGCAAGAACTGGATCCAGATGTGTGCAACTAGCCTGGGAGGTGCCCAGGCCCCAAAGCAGTGTCCTAGGAGCTCCTCCTCAGAGATGCTGAACCCTACTGACACCTCATCCCGCTGCCTTTCCTTAGGGCTAGTTCCACCTGCAGAAAGGAGGAATTTTAACAAGCACCTAATCGGGTCCTGTTGCTTTTAAAACACAGCAAATAGAATGTCCTCATCCTCTTTCATATCACTGCACTGAATTTAAATGCAAGAGTGTGAGGCTGTGGGGCTTGAGTCTTCCTCCTGGCACAGGGCTCAGTTGCACATCTCTCACTGCTCTGATCACCCCATGTTTGCAGGCTGCAGTGCAGTCCCTGTTGAACCTGTGCCATTTTGTCTAAAGGAATTCAGGATTCCCAGTCACCCCTTTTATAAGCCAAAAGTATAAAATGAAATGCTCAAAGTTAATGCACAATAATTGCTCTATTTTTAATTCAATAAATAGCATTTAAATACAGGCAACTCAGAAGTAATGTCAAAAACAGTAGATGCTACTCCTGCAAGAACAGCAAACTTCTAAATGCTCCACTCTGTCTAAAAGCAAGAAATATTTCTTGTTGAATTACTAATAATTCTAGCATGGTTAAAAGTCACTGGAAATTATGAGATTTTGTCTAATGCAGATTCAGATGACACTTCATTTCTCCATTACTATGGATAGGCTGTTCCTTCTGAGTTCCTTTAGACACACTAAGCTTGACCTTTATCATTTTTGATTTTAAACAGAAGAGTCTCTAAATCAGCTTATCTGCTAACTGATAACAGAAAATGTGGGTTTCCTGACTAACATCACATGTGAAACCACCAGTATCTATATTCAAAATCTCTTCTAGCATTGATCCACACTAAGCTGTAGGAATTGTTTTTGTTAAAGTCTGTTTACTAATTAAATACAGCTCAGATACAGTCTCAAATCTTTCAAAATGTCCCAAGTGAGGATGTTTTGAATATTGGAAGACATCTGGTACAGAGGGAAGCTCCAGCTGTAGGCTTCCCAGGGCTCCACGAAGCAGCACAGTGCCTGGCACATGGTCACATCATGGTACCTCTGCAGGCACCCACTGATGTGGATTTGCTTCCTCTCCTTCAAGAGCTTTTTCAAAGCAGACTAATTTGGATTATCCCTCAGGTGGGACCTGCCTACCCACATGGAGATAGACCAGCAGGAGAGGAGACAGGCTCAGGCTGAAGCTCTTCCAGCACAGGGTTTTATTACCTCCTTCCTTCTTCCCAAAACTGCCAAGGTCTGCATTTTAAATGCTGAAATTCACACCAGTGGCTCCCTCAGGAGTAGCTCCTTTCTTTGTTCCGCGTGTGGCCCTGCTCTTTTTGCTGTTCCCTTTTATTTTAAGCTCCGTGTTTGATCACCAAAACAGCTTTATTTGTGCACTGCTTTTGCTCCAGGCTGGATGATCGATGCAGACAGCCGTCCCAAGTTTCGTGAGCTGATAGCTGAATTCTCAAAAATGGCTCGTGACCCTCCCCGCTATCTCGTTATACAGGTACTGACCACGGTGGTGGGAAGATGTCTGATGGGCACTTAACATGAGCTCCAAGATGATTAGTAATGCATATGAAAACATTGATCATTTTAGGACAGATTTATTGTTGCTTTCCAGGTCTTAACACATTCAGCTAGAACCACAAACAAAATGTCCAATCTGGTCACTGTTTTCTTAGTACTGGTCCCAGTCTAGGACCAACAACAGTCCAAACCGCAGTCATGAGAGGAAAATAAGAGTTTGATCCTCTTCAAAGTGCAGCTATTTTACAGCAGCACAAGCAGAGATTGCAGGCCTAAGTTCCCCTAAACTAGGTAAATTTGGTTAAACACACAGTTCAAGGTTTTGCATCGTGGGCCTCTGGCTAAATTACTTTGTCTCACAGAGAAGGGGATGGTGGGTGCTTGTGGAGACTGTGCAAGTCCTCTCTCTCATGCTGATCTTTTTCGCAGGGAGATGACAGGATGCACCTGCCCAGCCCTACAGACTCCAAGTTCTACCGCACCCTGATGGAGGAGGAGGACATGGAAGATATCGTGGATGCAGACGAGTACCTCGTGCCACACCAGGGCTTCTTCAACAGCCCTTCGACGTCCCGCACTCCTCTCCTGAGTTCATTGGTATGAAAAAACTTTGCCACTGTGGAAACATGGCAAGCAACTTTAAGAGTGAGCAGCTTCTCCTAATGTCTGTATTTTCTTTCTCCCTCTTTTTAGAGTGCTACTAGCAACAACTCTGCTACGACCTGCATTGACAGGAATGGGGTAGGTGGAATGACCTTTAAAAAAAGGAGCGACTCCTCCTATGGGGATCAACTTCCACAAAACAGTCCCTTTAATATTTTTTTCTCTACTTTTATTCCTAGCAGGGGCACCCTGTGCGGGAAGACAGCTTTGTCCAGAGGTATAGCTCAGACCCAACAGGTGCTTTCTTGGAGGACAGCATAGATGACAGCTTCCTGCCAGCCCCAGGTGAGTACCTCTGCTGTTTTGGTTGTAAATATAATCATTGTCCTTCCTTTCCTGTCGAAAGGAAACAATTCAAACGCTCAGTAAACAGGAGTGGAAATGTGTGCACATTTCCTTTCCTCAGACTGGCTGCTTCTGCCCATTTCTCATTTCAGTTCCCTCTCAAGCCAGGTTCCTCATGTGTGCTGTGTGTGCCATCTAGCTGGGCAGTTTGCATGTGTGGTTATATGACTGAAGCCTTCTGCTTGAGAAAATACCCTCTGAAAAACGGGTTTCATCCCCTAAACCATTTCAGCAATATAAAGAGCTTCATGGCAGTTTCCTTGCATTCAGAAGTTGATCCACAGAAGGCACTTTACGGTCTCACGTGGACTTAGAGCGTAGGTGGCCAGAGAATGAGCCAGCGAGCATTGAGGCAGATGGGGCTGGATCACTCAGTCATGGTGCTTTGTGTCCTCAAAGAATCCCAACCAACCATTCCAAGAATATGCCATAGCTAGAAGGGGTGAAAGGCCCTGCAAGGAGTGGCGCTGAAGTGAAATGTGGAGTCTCTGTTACTGCCAGTCCTGTATTTTCTAGCAATTTTTCTCATCTCTAAATGCTTTTTCTAGAGAAACAGCTTCTGGCAGCCAAGCTCCCAGACTTATTTTGGAGCACTATCCGGGACATGGCCACCCACACGTCACTAAAATCAGCAGTAGCTCTCTCACTGTCTCGTGGTCCAAACCATCTTTGTGCTGGTGTGCAAACAAAATCCCTGAAGGTGAACCCCAGGGCAGTGCGTTTGGTGCCACGGAATGGCAGCCCCTGCCTTTGGCTCGTTGCCACCCTGGGAGGTTCTGTGATGTGCTGTGAGCAAAGAGCAAGCGGCAGCTGGGTTGAAACTGCAGGTCAAGTGACACCAAGAGTTGCATTAGTTTTGTGGCTTCATTTCCATTCCTTCTCATTTTTAATTTCTTTATGTTTTAGAGTATGTAAACCAGTTGGTGCCCAAGAAAGCGTCTGCCTCGGCAGTCCAGAATCCAATCTACAACAACTTCTCTCTCACAGCAAACTCAAAGGTCCCCACGGACTCCAGCTACCAGAATTCACACAGCACAGCTGTGGACAACCCCGAGTATCTCAACACCAACCAGTCTCCACTGGCGAAGACAGTCTTTGAGAGTTCTCCCTACTGGATCCAGGCGGGCAACCACCAAATAAACCTGGACAATCCTGACTACCAGCAGGACTTCTTACCGAAGGAGACCAAACCTAATGGTGTCTTGAAAGTTCCTGCGGCAGAAAACCCAGAGTACTTGAGGGTAGCAGCACCAAAAAGTGACTACATTGAAGCCTCGGCATGACCATGGAGAATTTCTTCTTGCAGCAAGGCAAGCCAGACTCTTACGTGAACTACGTGGCTGCTGCAAGAACGGACTCTGGCTCAGAGCAAATGGCAACTGCAATGCATCAATAAGCACAGCTCTCCTTTTCAGCACGGGGGCTGAACCTGCGAGTCCTCTCTGATGGGAGTTTGGGGCTTTTCTTGCCCATTTCCATTCAATAAGCGAGGCTCACAGCCTGCACTCGGATGTGTGTTGGGATGGAGCAGGATCTTCCTGGACTGAAGAATTGTGGATGCATTCCTTTCATTTTCAAATGGTAGCATGGTAAAAAGCCACTCTGGGATGAACTTGAGAGCTGTACACATTGTACAGTCAAATTCCTTTTCCACAGCCTGTATTTTTATAAATGTTTCTAACAGAATTTTTGGATCTTTTGCGAGATCAGATGCTTGTACTGCTGTTCTGCTATGTGGTGCTCAGCTCACCAGCAGGAAAAAAAGTAATATTACCAAGAGTTTTCCAAAACTCTTGGAACGGAAACTCCTATTCCAAACCACCGGATTTTTACAAATTGGTTCCATATACTGCCTTTTGGCCCAAAGGTGAGAAGTGCATCTGGGGGGGGGAGGTATGGGCAATTCTGCCCGTGGATTGGATGGCTCCAGGAGAAAGTAGCACAAGGAGCAAAATGGCACAACACATCACCTGCTGACCACTACTGCTAAAAACTGACAGAGGGAACTCACCTCAGAGTCATCTGTACGTGATTGTAAAGTGCTGACTAGTCTTGTTTTCTGATGGTCAAACCCAAGACTTTTTTTTTTTCTGATCCCTTATGCAGCTGTCAAGTTGTCAAAATGTCTTTCTTCAAAAAAAAAAACTGTTAAAGATGTTGCCATAACTGAAAAATGAAGTGTCAGATAATGTTTAGCAGACTTTAATTAAATGTCAAGGAAATGCAAATGGTGGCAAATTGGAACATTCACGAGACAGACTGGAAGAACTGTATTAAATTAAACTTGACTAGGGCAAGAAACACAGGTAGCTCTAGCCAAGCAGTTCTTTTTCCCTTCTTAAAGGGGTTCAGAGCAGAAATCATTTTCCCTTTCACACTTGGCAAAGAAAAGGAGTGTATAAGAGTTACAGTTCAAGGCAGAATATTGTCATTTGCTGCTCCACACTGGGGCAGAGGCTGGGGCTGGTTACCTGTCCCTTTGGGGTTACATATTCTGGCAATGCAGGAGGGGCAGTGACAATGAATTAAGGAAAGAAAGAATAATCTGAAGTGATGGAAAATATTATCTCCCTCTTCTGGAACACAGGGCTGCCTACTCCTTCTTTAAAATACACACCATCCTCTTCTGGTTATCAGTGTGCTACAGGCAGGTGAGGCAAGGCTAAGATTTTAGCTTCGTAGTATAAATCAATCACAGCAGCAAAAGCAGCTCCTCTTTCCAGTGACCCATAAAATTATTCCATCATTGACATTTCCTATGAGAGTAGGAGGAGTAAAATGCCTAAAGTGTGAATTTAGTCAGTCATTGAGATGCATCCCACCAGCAACTTGGCAGGGCTATTTTAATCAAACCACTAGATCAGAAAGCAAATGCTCATTTGGGGACAAAGGCCCTTAACTAGTTGAATGTTGGCAATTTGCTTGAGGGCAGCAGAAGCAGCTGACTGGCGGAGGATCTGTGCTCTATATTAAGTAGCAAGAAACAGTCAAATTTATGCTGCCGCTGTGTTTTGAATACATCAGTACATGTTTAAGTGTTGCATCTGAAGTCCAAGATCAAGCAGCAAATCCTTAGAACACTGTTTTTACAGATTTGTTGAGGAAAGGAGAGGAACAGTCGTGTGGAATGGCCCCTTTTATAAATGACATGGTGTAAATGCATTAACAGCTTGTGTGTGTACAGTAGCTCTTGGGCCACGTTGCAGTCCAGGGCAAAGCTCTGTGTGACAGGGACAGCACCCAGGGAAGGGCTGGAGCTGTGTCAGGGCAGGGTCAGGGTGGATCTCAGGAAAGGCTCTTCCCCCAGAGGGTGGTGGGCACTGCCCAGGCTCCCCAGGGCAGTGGGCACGGCCCCAAGGCTGCCAGAGCTCCAGGAGGGTTTGGATGATGCTCTGGGGCACAGGGGGTGACTCTTGGGGATGGGCCTGGGCAGGGCTGAGGGCTGGACTGGATGACCCTTGTGGGTCCCTTCCAACTCAGCATATCCTGTGACTCTGTGATACTGGGATAGAATCCAAAGATTGTCCTGTTTGGTAGGTGTGTCTCGCCATGGCCAAGTCCCAGGCACAGCGGTTTGGAGGATGCAACATTTGACTTTGATTATTAGTGGCTTGTATTTAAAACACCAACGAAAATTCAGTTCCCACGTCCAATTAGCAGCAGATTTCTCCTCGCATTCCTGAGAGCAGCTTTGTTTTGTGGCTCTCACAAGCATGCAACGTGCATGCACAGGCATCGCTGCGTTTCTCCACCCACCGCCTTGGGAGAAATGTACATAAAACTAAAAAAAAAGATCTTAACAGAATTCACAGATAATTTTTTTCAGTTTGCCAAATCTGTTATGTCTCCAAGCAGAACACTAGAAAATCACACAGTGCATGTTCTCCCATAGGATCTTTGGCACACTGTCACCCAAAGGAATTTATTGATGTTTTGGCTTAATCTGTTAGCTAAAACAAAAAAGCCACTGAGTAGTAGCAATATGTATCACCAGCATTATGCAGCATGAAAATTACTTCATAGAGGTTAATACACTTGCCCTTTTAAAACAGTTTAGGAGGGATTCAGCAGCAATTCATTGCTAGAAACAAGGAGATTCATCTAAAAATTAATATAAGTTCGAAAGAGCATCACATTTTGAATGTGATTTTTTTGTTGAAAGAAGTAGGAAAAAGGATGTAGGGCCATAAACTCTCAATGCAAATGTAAATTCCAGTTTGGTGAGATCTGCTATATTGTGTAGCATTTCTGGTAAAGAGGCATCCTGTAAGCTGTGATTTGTAAATTGGCAGGTCAGTAATGATTCAAAAGCCAATTAAAAACCCCAAAAAGTGGATAAAAAAGCAGGGACAGATACAGTGGCACTGGGAGTGGATGGGACTGCTGCTGTTGCTGGAAGCACAGGTGCTGTGCAGGGTGATGTTCACAAGGTAACAGAGAACAGCAATACACCAAATGATTTCCAGCAGGATAAAAAAACAAACCGAAAAAGAACTACTAAGCAGCTGAAATGTCCTGCTTTTCCCAGTGCAGCTCACTGCACATTTAACAGCAAGGAGGCCCCTGCGGATCTTAGGTGCTTATACAGGCAAACATGGTTAGGCAGCATAAATCAACATCCAAAAATAACTTGAAAGTTCAGCTGGAGGTGTGGGTAGAAAAGGCTGATTTTAAAAACACGGCCAAATAGGGAAATGTAGCATGCCACAGCCACTTCTAAAAGCTAACTGAGTCTTACTAAGCGAGAAAATTAAAATTTCCCTTTCTACTGTGCTTCTCATGGAAGGCAAAAGAAAATACAAGCTAGTCTTTAGCATCTATCATAAAGCAGCAGTTAACACAGAACTTTTGCAATAATCATTTAGGACTTTTAATAACCGCTCAGTATATGCAAATGTAAGTTAAGGGAAGAGCCTTCATCTTACTTTGATGTGATTGTGTACAGTGTCAGTGCACTTGGCTTCATTTTGGGCCTTGGGTTGTTTTCCTCTGCTGCAAAGGGAGTTGGCCTGGGAAATTTCCTTCATGTTGGAGTTGATCTTATTGAGTAAATTCATCCGAAGGCCAGGATGTTTCCAGCTGACAGGCAACACCGCAGTGAGTTTTCCAGAGAGAGCAGTTGGAACTAGATGGTGGTTTCTGGAATCTCAGGGTGATGCCCCGTCCCACCAACCTCACCATCAGATGGCCATGTGGAGCCCTGGTGTTAGCAAATGCAGTTGACATGGTTTATTTGAAAGGAAGGATCTTGTGTAGGAAGAGTAATGCCATGGAAGGGCTGCATCCGGCCAATCCACACCCAAAACAGCTGCTGAATTTGCCCAGGGCCACCGAGTGTTCCTGCAGGTCCAGGTGGCTCCCGTCCCTGCTGCTGGCTCGGTGTGAAGCCCCCTTGCAGAGATTGCTTGCACAAAAAGCAATGTATGTGGCATTGATGGTGTGGGGTGTATCCCTTCTCTGCCCCGGGAGATGCTGTTAGGCTTACAACAGCATCACAGGACCTCAAAGAGCTTGGAGAGGTCCCATCACGAGGAGCCTGAGGTGTCCTTGGTCTGTCCGTGGATGCTCCAAGGTGCCAAGGAAGAACTTTGCATTTCCAGACAAGCGCTCATTTTTCCCATTCAGAGGGCAACGTCTGTCAGTATCACCACTGCCTCTCACATCAGCAGTTACCGTGCTCTGGCTTTTGTTTCCCCCGATGTTTATCTGTGAGGAAACATCTGAATCAGGACCAAATAGCAAAATGTACTTGTGTCCTCCTTTCTCATGGAAACTGTATACTCATGAAATGTCAAACTCTGTGTAGAACACTCAGCAAGGATGCTTTGTAATGTTTTGCCACCACTGGTTCCAATTTTTGTATTGGGATGCCATTTTCTAGCTTTCTTTTTGTAAGTGCTCCCTCTTTGTTCTGACACACAACTTTCAAGGAGCCTTTTTAAAATAATAAGGAAAATAATAGAAAAAAAAAAAGAGAAAGGTTTATACAAAAGAAAAACATGACACCTTCAAGTAGCTTTTCAAATGGGCTGCATTAGGACCAAAGATGTAACGTCTTGTTTTCTTGCTTTAAAGGAATAGGGTATTGATCACCACTTCCACAGGCTCTCATTACAGAGAGGAGTTAGGTATCTCCACTCTTCCCTGGGGCTGGGTCTGACCTCCACTGAGCCAGGAGAGCTTGGCAGGAGGGCAAGGCCTGTCCATAGAAAACCAAACCGAATATCAGGGCCAGGTATCACTTCAGGGCCAAACCTACCGCCTCTACTCCGTATTGCACTTAATGCAATACCTAAACAGGGAAAAAAAAGAAGTAAATACATAATATTTTGGCTCAGTATCAGGAAAAATTACAGTGATGTGAAGATGAGACATGATGAGATAAATGGGGGGGAGGGGGGTTGTGTGAGGAAGTGTGTAGGCAGGCAGTGAGACTTTAAAAGATAACACTTTTGGTTATGCATTACTTCAGTTGTGCAGGGGAGTTGAAATCGTGGTGCTTCCACAGCACTCTTGACTTTCTGCAGATCACCTCTGCTACCCTGGCCATGTGGACTGAGAGTTATGGGCTGGTGTAACCCCTTCTTTTTATGCAGGGAGAGAAAAGTGTGCGTATAGTAGGCTGTACCACAGCTCGTGGCCAAGCTAACCCCCAACAGCATCCAAAAATGGGTTTCCCAGGGGAAAAAAATTGCTAAGTGGAGACCTACCCCGCAGAAGAGACGGCATTTGTTGCACTGCTGAAGTCGGCGGGCAAGATGCCTTTGGCCAAGATTCGGGGCTGGTGCTTCACCAGCTTTGCTGTCGTGCTGCAGATGGGGCTGTCTGGATGTGTAACAGCACAGGGCCTGGGGTCTTCCTGTAGCTCTCCCTTCGAAGTAATGGATTTTTGTGATTAATAAAGTGAAAATTGGAAATCAAAAGTGCCGCTAAACAATTGGACTGGCAGAAGGTGTTGTTCCTACGTAGCCAATACAGAACATCCTTTCCAGTCACACTGGAATTTATCCAGACTCTTTTTACCTCTCACAAGCTAGCAGGAGAGTGTGCATTTGCAACCACCATCAATGTTATCCTCATATTTTATGAAAGGGAATAATCAAAGTAGCTGTCTGCAATGGTGGGCGGCTTGGCTCACATGCCTAGGTTGCTTTTTTAAATCCTACATTCCTAATATTGTTCCCCGGAAAGTAATGAGATGTTTCAATTGATCACACTGAGAGTATAAAGCAAGGCTAATGTTGAGTGATTTTTGAAATCCCTCACAATGATCAGAGATCCTATGGATCCATTGCCCGTTTTAGGCTGCTTTGGATTGATGCAATCAACCGAATATAAGGTGCAATGCCTTGGTTTTGATAAACTGTCGAGCAATATCTTCATAGATACAGTCGGTACCCTCGCAGCATTGTAAAGTTACTCAACTATGAAAGCACTATTTGTACAATAAGAAACTCTTGACTTTTATATGGTTTACTGGTTTATACTGTTGATCAAAGATTGTTTGTATATGAGCAATAAAAAAAATGAGGTGTATATTATTCTTTTTAATTGTTTTTAATTCTTGGAAAACTTTTATTGTAATATACTGTTGTATTTGGGGGGAACACAAAGCAGTGGCTAGCTTGCAGCTTGTAGCCAGAGAAGAACTCACATGTTCTTTATTGATGGGCTTAGATTTTTTTTTTCTGGTAACATTTGTCACCTTGGGGATTTATCCAGAGCTTAGTGAAGCTAGTAACAGCACCCTTCCCTCTTTCCAAGACTCTTTGGCTCTCTGTGTGCACAGTGCTGGAGTTTCATAATGTGAGCAATAATACAGGCAACACTCGTGACCAATGGAAGTGCAATATGAAAGCCCAGGTGCTGCTTATTAGGGCCCTAAAAATGCTGCTCTTTTACATTGCATGGCAGGTTCTCACTTCACTTTCGTGGCAAGAGCAGAAGCAGAGTGAAAGCAATCCCTCAAAAGCCTCGTCCATGTGACATGTGGCACATGAAGCCACAGTGATGGCCGTTTCTTAATTGCAAGGCTAAGGCAAAATAAAGTCAACCAGGGGCACACTGGTGACCTACACTAGGCAGAAAGAGAAATTCTGTTAGCTGAGGCAGTCAAATGAAGCCCCAGTGTCCCCTGAGTATTGGTGTTAAGTTATCCAACTGGTCGATCATGTAGCAGACCAAGATTCAAGGAATTGCAGGGTCCTCCACGTAACAGAGCAAGGTACAAGACAGTAAAGAAGAGAGAAGCCAGAAGTGACAGAATGCATTCAGCCTGGATAGGTCCCCGGTACCACAGCTAGTAAAGGATATAATTTTTGTCTTTATAGATGAACTTTGTATACAGAGAGAAAAAAAAAAAGCCACTACAGCACCTTTCTCATTTTCATCTTTCCATCCAGTCCCTTCCAGTATGTAGGCTGCATGTTTTACCAGCTCGACCTACTTTATGCAGAAATGATGTAGTCTTAATCTTCATATTACTGGTTCTCAGAAATGTCTAATGCGTATTAATGCATGATATTTTTATTTTAATAAAAGTAATTGAATAAATCTTTGCTCTTTTGGCACATGATTTCCCCCACTCTTAGTAATCAGCTTGTTTGAGAAGATTCTAGATAAGTTAGTATTCCTATGAAGAAGAATAATTAGTATTAATATTGAGAAGGAAACTGAAATATATGTTGCACATCTGTGCCTCCCCTCTGTGAAGGACAGAAAACAACTTGTAGATTTAAAAGTCATTATCACACAGGAAACTACTGTTCTCTGTATCTGACAGAGGCAGAGCAATGCCTCTGTGCTGACTCCAGACAGGTGGGGACACTGATGTGCTAAATCCCATTGCTGAAGCAGCAAAAGAGAGGGACAAAAGAGAAGAATAGTGTAAGCATGGAAAAGTGCAGATATCTGGGAAGGATGAGCATTCAGAAATTCCACTGAGTTCAGTGCTGTCAACTTCAAATACACATAAAAGTGACAGAGGGTGCAAGAGCAGAAGACAGCCAAAGAAACACAGCTGCAGTTTAACCCCAGTATCTGCCTGCACAGGATATGGCAGATTAAGATCAGATTAAGAAAATTGCTATTTAAAGATACAAGCCTCTTCCACATGCTCCATCACTATCAGCAGCAGCACTAAGCAAGCCCCCTTTGGCACTCCTGACCTCGACCCTGGAAAACAACAAAGTCAGCCTCTGGGAAACTGATCTGAATGCCCAATAATTACATCACATCAGGTAAGACGTTTGTAAGGTGGACAATAAAAGAGCCAACGTGCTCTGAAGAGGCTCAAAGCCATAACCAGACCACCTATGCTGGCACCTGGGGCAGACCTCCACTCCTCTTACAGCACTGGACATGGATGGGCTACAGCATCACTCTTCAGGGCAGGCACATCTCAGCTGTAACTGGTCACAAGTGGCCTTGTTGGTTCCTGTCCTGTGCCTGCCAGCTGGGGCGACGCTTCTGCAGCAGCATTTGGTGAGGGGTGTTTGTACCAGGCACAGGGCTGGCATGGAAGAGGGACATTGCAATTACCAAAGGATGGGAACAGCAGAGAAGGCGACTCAGCCTCCTTGTGTTTGCTGGCAGAGACAGGCTTCGTTCTTTGCCAGCGCCCACCCGGGTCAGAGCCACGGCAGACCCCCAGGAGGGGTGTCACTGGCATGGCAGGCACAAAGGGACATGTTCTGCTCAGGGTGCTCAGCGGGGTGGGTTGACCTTGCTCCCCACATCCCTGCCCACAGGATGAGGTGACCTGCTTGGAGCCCACCTGTAAGTATATATATGGGGGGCTGAGCCTCCAATCCCACAGTGTGAATCACTGTTGCTATTTTAGCTGAGAGGGGAGCTGGAATTGCAGATCAGGTGATGCTTTAAATTGTTTGTTGGGAATTGAAATCTCTCTAATAAGCACCATCTGTGTGAAGTTCAACACCAGAGCTCTTGTTGCAGAAAGCCTTTTACTTGGAAGTGTGTTTTCTTTCTAAAGTGAGCAGAAGGAATGTTATTTAATGCCTGTGTTAACCCCAGAGAGTGCTGCCCTCCGTGACTTACAGCCCTGTGAAACCAAACAAGCTCAGAAATAGCACAATAAGTGTTTGTCATCTTTATCCTGTATTGTATGGGATGGCTTGCACCTTTTTTTCCCCTTTTCTTTTTTGGGGGGATGCAGATTTAAGGATGCACTAGACCTCACTGGACACTGTTGCTCAAACAGGAGCGATGATGATATAAGAGATGGATATCCTTGTCTCACAGACAGCTGTGATTTAGCCAAATTTGTACTGGCACTGATTTAGCAAGCCAAAGTACAGCGAGTAAGGGTTACAGCTGGCTGTACATATTTCCATCTAGCTCTTGGAGCTGGGTAAATCATCCAAAGCTGAGGATCTGTGTGTGACTTTAATGGTCGTGGGTAAGAAATACAGCAACATTCAACCTCCACCACCGCCCATGGAGACGAAGCTGTGTTGGGTCAAACCAAGCTGGGCCAGGCATACATGGCATAGGGATGCAGCTCTGGCACAGCAGTGGTGGCATCCTTGGGGCACAGGGCTCGCCCCTGAAGCCAGACATCCTATGGGGCACTTGTAGAACGCATCTGCAACTATTTGAGATTTCCAAAAGGAAACCGAGCTTGCAAAGCCTGTGTGGGACTACTCCTATCACCCCTGCCCTTCGAAAGAGCAGCAGAGGAAAAGCTAATAGTGCCCTCTCTTGGAAGGAAGGAACTCTGTCCACAGCACACACAGCTTTAAAATAGGTGTCCCAGCAAACAGAGTTGAAAAAATGAGCTTGTGTAGGCGAGCTATTTTCCAGCCCATTTGGAGTAAGGGTTCATGGTACATTTAATCCAGCCTACGTATGGGCTGCTGCTGGAAGGGTCGCTGCACTGATCCAAGGGAATATTAATCCTTCTCTTTGGCAGTTTCGTTTCAGCAGACTTGCAAGGCAATTGCATGCACCACGGAGCTGACTTCTGACATGGCAACACACACACAGGAGGGACACGACCATACCCCTTGGTGACAAGTGTCCAAGTGACAGCATCATAACAAGTGTGACATCCTCCTGCCCTCAGAAGCTCTTGTGCATGTTACTGTAAAGCATTTCTATTTCCTCAGTTCTCAGTTGTTGGGTTTCCTTGTGTCTTGCAAGAAAAGCAATACTGTGTAGATAATGCTGTGAAGAATCTTAAAATAAGGCAAATAGGCGGTGTCAGGACAAACAGGTTTAGGTTTGTGTTTGTTTTGTGATCATTATACTCCTGGTAGGGAGAATTCTTCATCCAGCCTCTTTATTCCTTGTGAGAATGCTCCAGCACAGATTTATCCCAATGCAGCAACAAAAAGGGCCATTTTCAGTGAATGGCAGTTTTAGAAAACCCATGGTCTTGCCTGATGCAAACAACGCCTCCATATACTTTTAAAAATTAATGTATAGGCCCCCAGGGCTTGCTAATGCAAGATTATTTTTCTTACTTGTTTTATCAGTTTAGAATCCAGTGGAGATCTGCCTAAAAAAAAATCTGGCCACTTTATGTTTTGCTGCTGTGAATAATGATGCTGCAATAGACTTGTGAACAAGTGAGCCTCTGAATTATTCTCAAGTGCTGAGCCGACAAACCTAGCTTCCCTCAGACATCAGTGGTGTTGGTGGGACAAGTAACAAAATGTCTGTGTGCCAAAAACGGAGGACTTTGGGAGCAAAGGGCAGTGGGCATGGCTGTGGGACACAGCTCTGTAAGTAACATGTGACATTACAAGAGCACAAAATTGTCCCTGTCCTGAGAGCCAGGCTGCTTTGCTCCAGTTTCATATCAAAGCAAACCCATGCCCATAACCCTGCTGAGGAAGTCTTCGGATACCAACAGGGCTTCCCTCCCCGCAGGACAGGCAGCAGCAAGGTCCACCTTCATGGTCACTCGATGGTCAGGCTGCCTGCAATGGGAACTTGAAACCAACACAGAGCAGCAGGCAGGCACTAGGCAATTCCTGTGAGAATCAGTGATCTATACATAATTAAACCAAATGTGATTAGGCAATAGTTATTAGAAGTAGCAGTGATCCCAAATGCATCTTTGCAAGCATCCTTGTCAGAGTGCTAATTGCATTGGCTTTCTAATGCTTCCCTTTGATAGGAACTGGCGCGGATCAATAGGTCACTTCTCCCAGAGGGACAGTGCTCACTGCAAAGCTTAAAATCATTATCTAGCCAGAGATGAGCCCATTGAAATGCCAGGAGCTGGGCCAGCTTGCAGAATTTTCACCAGGTTGGTTTACAGGGGGAAGCCAGGGGAAGGAAACAAGAGGGTGTATGTAGCACATCCTGACTATCCAAAGTGATTCTGGAGAGACCTTCATGGTGTCCCTGGCTGCTTCACAGCATTTGACTCGAATTTAGCCTTACACGGACCTTGGGAGGTAGGAAAGCATGTTGCACACAGGCAATAAAAATAGCTGCTTCTTTTTTTTTTTTTTTACTTTAAAGAGAACAAAATAAAGAAACACGACTTGGCCTGGTGTAGGATGGCCTAGGAGGGGGGAGCAAATAAATGTTGGTGTGACAGCACAAGGGCTATCAAGATAAAAGAATTACATATTTTTTAAGGACAGGAAGAAAACGGTGGAGGGCTGAGCTAAGAAGAGACCTGTCAGAGACTGGCTGACTGGCTTGGTAAACTGGCGTTTTCTTTGAAATAAATCCGTGCCAGAATTTGGTCAAGGCTGAGTGACCAAAGACATGTGCACACAGAGAGCATTTTATTTCCTAAGTTGTTAGCTGAATCCCTTTCTTTGTAAACATGCTGTTATTTGTTTTGTGACAAAGGCTTGAACCCTCTGGAGATGTTTTGGAGAGGTTTAGGTAGATTTGCTCCTTGGATGGTCTTTTGGACTTGGATTCTTTAGTGGAGGGGGACGTCAGAAGTGGCCTTTGGGGCATGGTACAGGAAGGTAAGTGACTGTAGGTCCTGCCTGGAAGTGGGAGGGAGAAGCGTGGGCTGTAGCAGAAGGCAGTTTGGAGGAAGTACCTTAGAAGTCAATTTTTGAGCCCGGGTTTAAGACTTCAGCTGAGGTGATAGCAGCCTTTTATACAATTCCTTTACCAAAGGGTCAGTGCACTTACACAAACATCAGCTCTGTAGCTGGACCACACAGAGGCTGCAGGCTGTTCTGTGCACTGCATGTTTCCTAGCAAAGCTCTGTAGGCACTCAGCTCCCTTAGATCCCCTTGAAATAAATCTCTTGGGTTTTGTGTAGAAAAAAAGATCCCTGTACCAAGCGTGCCTTCTGCCGAGAGATGCTGGATATGTGGTCTTCTGGTCTCACCTTTCCATGCGAAAAGGTTTGTTCAGCAGGTAGAACAGGGCACAGGCACGTCTATATCCTCTTGCAGGATGTCATTTCCTATTTTGCAAACCTATCGGCTGCTTGCCTAGAGAAGGTATTACCTCAAAGGGCTTTTAATGGGCTCAGAGATGATATTTCCTCCTCAGTGCTGGGTTACTGAGTATTGAGGTTATAATTCAAAATGTTTGCTCGGAAAGGTTTCTTGGGTGAAAGACTGCTGTTCTGTTAGTATCTATTTCAAACTCATTTAATGACCACAACTCAAACTTATGCTTTCTCACACCAAGAAATACTAAAAATATTACCCAGAGGCTCTCAGGAAATTAATAAATAGGTTTGTTACAAATTGAATTACCTCAAGAGCACGGATGTCTTCTTTCTTACACGCTTTCATAGAGCACCTGCTTTCAGCCACGGGGAGAAGAAAGATGTTCTGCTATGGGGACCTTTGGTCTGATGGCAAATAGCCAGAATTTTAATAACACTGGTAGAAATCAGAGGGAAACCAGGGCTCCAGCCACTCTTGGAACCCTTCTGGCAGGTCACTCCTGTTCACCAAGCAGAAGAGTCAGTCCCTGTTGCTGGGGTTGCCTCAGCTCTCCAGTGAGTATAACACGATTGGAGCCCTGCTGATTTACATCCACTGAGCCAGCGGGGCTTTATATCAGTTTATGGATTTATGGCTTGTCCTCTGTTATATTGACTATAATTTTTGCCTTGAAATATCTGACAGGGACACTCTTTATACTGAAAACAGAAATACAGAGAGAGTGACTGCTTACCCACAGGCGGTGAGAAATTAGTGCTTGGGAAACTTGTAGTGATAATTTATAATATAATTTCAAGAAAAAGAGGGAGAATTATTTATGTGGTATAAATGCCTTCTCTCCAACACCATATTGCCCTTCAATAAATATTTTCACACAGATTTGGCTAAAAAGGATTCTTGGCTCTTTGCTGGGGAAATGCCTTATTTTTTCATTTAGTAAGATGAAATTTTACATTTACCTTTTTTTTTCCTTTCAGAAAGTTCTCACCCTGTACAGTGCTCAGGACAAACTCTCAGTAACACTGCTGGTTTGCTCAGGTGGTGGGTTTCTGTCACGGTACTCTGGGTGCTTTTTTGTTTAGGGAAGGTGCATTTCACCACATGCAGGAGCAATGCAAGGCAAAGGAAGCAGCACACAATGGAGTAACTGGCGGTGGCTGAGATGAAGTCCAATGGCTGCTGTTTGCATCTTCTCAAGGTATCCTCATGTCATGTGTAAACGACCCAAAATGTATTTTTAGCAATATAGGCTGTTTCATAAACCTCCTTCTATTAGGTATAACGTTTTCCAATGCTACAGTGGTCCAGTTAATGAAAATTTAACAAATTAGGCACATCAAGACTGCTGGTAGAATAACATTAGCTAATTTTATTGAGGATGGAAATGTACTAACTTGTGTGATGAAGGAGACTGCTGCTTGCCTTGTTCCATGCTTCAGTTCCCGTGGAAGTGTGTGCAGTAGATAAAGAATTACCCCATGGGTTTCATGAAGAGAAAGGGAAGTTTTTTATTGAAACAACAGGAAGCTCTGAGAATTAGACTCAAAGCCTATTGTTGCTGCTGAGCTTTCGTGTTTAAATGAATAAGATGCAGACTGTTTAGCACTTGACTCTTTAAACGTTGTTATTTTGCACAGAATTTTGTGAAAGAAGGTTCTGTCAAACCTGCCAGTGGCGAAGCTGCTGTCACACCTTTTCAATCCTGCAAGGGTGGGATGTATTGTACTGAGCAGAACATCAGAGCGGGTCGCCTTTGTAGATGAGAAGAGTTAGCCTCACAGATCTTGTTCAGGAAGCCTCATTCATTTCTGTTGCTTGTTGAAGTCAAGGAATAACTCTTCTGGAGTTACAGACGGGGAGTTTCCTCCACTTGGCCCACAGTGGCATTTGCTGGTGGTGTACACTGGAGCCCAGCCCCTCCTGCACCAGCCAGCGCCCTGGGCACTGCTGGGCAGAAGGCAGCGGGCCAAAATGCAGCAGCAGCCAAAGCAGAGCAGGCAAACTAGTCACTGAAAACCTGGCAGCAAAAGGAGCTCATAGCAAACCACTTCAGTGCAGAATGCAAAACAAAGGAGCTGACGGAAATCCCACCTTCGTGAACATCAGCAGGCTTAGCATAAAAAAAACCCCAAACAAATAAAAGAGAGAAATAAAGAAAGCTTTTCATCTTCAAAGTCTTTTAAACACATTCACTAATTAACCTTCCATGTCTCGGTATTGCTGCTATCGTGGGAAGGGCCTCAGGGCAAAGGGCAGTAAAGTTTCTGAAGATCCCTTTGAGATGTCAGTTGAAGCAGAGACTTCTTTTTGTCTTTTCAACTCACCGCTGAATGCAAAGCACTTCTATAAATACTTCAAATAGCACGAACTGTGCTATTGAAATGCACATGTGTGCATACAACCCGTGTAAAAAGTTATGCATCATTTATGCCCTTCTTAAGTCTTTAAAACGTGACACAAGGGCCCTCTCTGGTGGAGTGAACTTCTCCAGGTGGGTCTGCAAAGACTTGCACATGTGATGCAGCCCCACAGAAGCTCAGTGGATTTATTCCTGGGGTAACATAAGCACGCAGCACCTGCACGAGCAAAGCCATAATGGGCGCAAATGGGCATTTTGGACCATCACTCTTGTTGGCACACACAGGGGTGTGTGGTTACCACTCTCATCTGGGGTCTTTCTGGGCATCCTTTCATCCCAGGGAGGCAACTTTGTGGCTCGCTCGAAGGCCCAAGCTAGATTGTACCCCAAGAAGCCTCACCACGGTGGAATTTGCTGCCATGCAAGAGCATCAATCATTCGTGCACGATGTAAAAGTTGAGTTCAGCTCACTGGTTGGTGACTGTGATCCAAAAAGCAAAACTGTAGTAAAATCTGCATTTTTAAATGACACAGTTCTGTATATATTTCCCCGTAGATGGACATCAAAAGTACTGTATGGCATAATGTTACCTGCTCTATGAAGGCTCAGAGAAATAGACTTCTAAGCAGCTGGGTCTCTTTTACAATGAGATTTTGAACAATCAGATCCAATTCTTCAAAGCACACACACACACTTGCACATTTAGACAGTCTCCAGGCAGATGGATTCCCTTCTGACTCCCACTGCTTTTCAAATGTGGTCCTGATTCATGGAAACCTTGCTTTACTCTTTTCTTATAAACCTTCTTAGGCTGTTTTAGAAAAGTGGTAACAAAGTTTAGTTTTCCATTGAATAGTGAGTGATGTCTTCTTAGGACATGTTCCTTCCCTCTCTGACTTCAGCTCTAGGTAATTTATGATGTTTTCATGGGCTTTGTTGGCTCATACAGCTGTGACTGCTTTAGTGTCACACAATTTTGCTGGAGACTACACCACTTAGTTAATTTGAAATGCAAACTTTTAAAGGCTCTGCCATGATAGAGTCCATGCCAGTCTTGGGCTCTCTGAAGACTGCAGTTCTTCATTATTTGGGCTTCTGTAGCGACCACCACGACAGTGGCAAAATAATCATCACTGACGATTCAACCAGAGCAGCAAGATTTGCTATTTACTGGTCCAGCTGCAATTTTCACCAGTTTCAGCAGTTTGTCAGTCAAGGGGAACCGTGCAAGTGAAAAACTAGACCCATAAAGTTGCTGCTGAACAGCTGGAATATCAGAAACTTTTCTTCAAGCATGATTTGCTGAGCTTTGTAAGCAAAGCAGAGTTGTCCAGCTGGGGTAGGACCTTCTCAGTTTTGTGGTGCAAAAAGGGTTGCAAGACACACACACACTAAACCATCAAATGGGCCACTATAAATGGGAATTTTGTCTCTAACCTTCCTGTGGGAAGAAGAGCACATCTGTTGATACAGGGGGAAGCTTTCAAGCAGGCCTGCACAGAGGGACCTCAAAGTCCATTTTATTGACTTTCTGTTCATTGAAGCTTTTGTCTCAACTCCACACAAGGCAACCTTCACAGCTATCACTTCTTTAAAGCATCCAGCTAGCATTTGTTTCCATCCTACAAAAGGGTTTCTCCTCTTTCAGGGAAACTTCCAGCACCAGAAAGGTCAAAGAGAACTTGAGTTCCCGCTGTATGGCCGAAGGGCATTTCCTTGGCCCTTATAAACCCACCCCAGCCCTTCCTTCTGCAGAGCTCTGTGGCACTGCAGGAGTTCCCAGGCTGGCAGCACTTTCCCCCACAGGAGCTGTTTTTTACAGTGGTCTTGTTCGGCTCAGCAGTTCTGTTTCATCCAGCTCACAGGCTTGGTCTGGAAGTTAGCAGTGCTAATGAAGTTCCTGGCCCAAATGAACTCTTTGTTAAAATTTTCAGGCTTTGGATGAGTTCATGTAAGTTTGGACCCACTGTTTCAAAATCGCAGAGTTATTTTTTTCAGGAAGTTTGGTAGTGTGGGTTAGGCTGACTTCCCCATGTGCAAGAAGGAGCAAGGTACAGCAAAGTTCAGAGCCTTGTCTTCACTCTTTCCTCTAAGTCATTAAGTATTTTGCTATCAGACACATGCTAGTACAAGAACTGTGTGTTTCCTACAGCCTCATCAGCTTTCAGAATCTCACATTATCTACAATATCAGTTTTCTCTGTGTTTTGTCCCCTCTCCCAGTGTTTGAAGTGATAGTTGAACACTCCCTGGCCTCAGAGCTGCCTCCCGTTTATGTGCAGCACACACCAAGGCACATCCTGGGCAGAGCTACACATTGCAAGGACAGACCACTCAGGAAGCAAAAGATCTCAGGAAAAAAATCAAATCAGTGCTAACTCAAAAAAAAAAAAAATAAAGCTCAAATAGTAGGAGATGAGGCTAGATAAGCTTCTTAAGAGCTTACTTCTTTAATCTATTGAGGATACTTTATCTGGGCATTTACTAATAGCTGAAAAGTACGTAGCATTTCCTTTTTATTTTTTCTCAACCCTCCATCTGCTTATATCTAAAATCAGAGACAGAAAGAGAAAAACATTCATAGGTCTGGAAAAACAACTGGAATTGGTAGGGGCCTGGGATGAAAATCTAAATTAGTGGTACACTGCTACTTCAAATTAGTGTTTGCTGAAAGCTTAATCATCTTCTGATGACTGTTTCAACTTTGTGATGTAGGAAGATGGATTTAGTTTAGTTATTGGAATAAAATGGGGACGTCACCACTATCTGATCATTATGAAAACAGGTCTGCCTGTTTAGCCTCGGAACTATCCCTAGGAGACCTCAGTACCAAAAAATATCTCATTCTACCCGAACATGAAAATTTCAGCCTCTACAGCCACCAGAAGGTAGCTTTCTGTGAGGATCAGGATCAATGAATAATGAAGAAAACATACGTTTTATGCCCACACGTAGAGAGGGAATGGAAGCATCAACCCACTCCCTCCTTTCTCCAATCCTGCAACAGCATTTGGCTCAGCAATATCTGAAATGATGCAAGGAAATGCTCTTGGGCAGAACAGAACGTCTCTCTTGCCCAACCCTGAAAACCCTCTCTGGGTTTGGGCTGCTAAATCTGTCCCTCTCATAGCAGCAACATCCTCGTGCTCCACTTGACACCTCCCCTGCCCCATCACATCTCACACAGCTTGGTACAACCCTAACAAACACCCTCTGCCCCCAGTATTGTAGTTTTTAAGCACAATGTGCCCTGGGCTTCTCATTTCTCTTACTCCACTGTCACCACCTACTTGTGCTACAAGACCAAAGAGCTCCTCCTGGCCAAGGTCAAGGAGGTTTTCCTGCTCAAAACTGGGAAAGGTTTGGGCTGCTGGTTTGCTTTTTTTATTTTTTTTTCTTTTAAAGGCCACAATCACCTTCTTCACCTTTCCACCTTTCCTTCACCTCCTCAAACCACCTGCTGACTGTTCATTTTCACATCCCTTCCCTCTCTCTGACCTCAGACCTGTGTTGTTTTTCATTACCACACAGCCCCTCCTCCCTCAGAGCTGCTTAGGTTGAAAGGCAATTTTTTTTTCATTTTTTATTTTTTTTTCCCCATGTAAAGCTGATAGATTTACTTACTTAATGAAATACTCTGCAGCCTGATGACTGCGATTTATTCTTCTTCCCAAGTGGTTTAATTCTACATCAGTTATCCTTGATTTGTCAAAAAGGAACAGTAATTGGAACAGGAGTCACAGCATGCTGCTTTAGATCAAATTATGCAAGAACTCCCCACAGCCTTCAGTGGATCACAATTTTTCTTCTTTTTTTCCTGGCTGTGTTCTTTTTTCAGTGTCCTCAAATGGTAGTAATGGCACCAAAAACACCCACTTGGATACTGAGCATATGGAAAAGAAGAAAAAAAACAGGCAAGCGGAACATACCTGACAATTCTGTTAAAACATAAATCTGAAGTTTTGCTTCTGAACTTAACTGAGCCCCTGGCTTGAAGGCAGATGTGGTGAATGTGTGTTCCCTAGTACCCTATATAACCAGTAAGTCAATTCAGTCTGGGCTTGAACACAAAATCTATTCCCAGATGATGTGTCTGTGATTCTTTTGCATCCTGAGGAGCTTGGCAAGAATCCTGACAAACAAGGTTAACCTCAAGAGAGACTGAAAACACCTGAGGCATTTGGTTTCTAAGCTTTGAACAACTGGAAAATGGGGAAGTATTTCTTTTTTAAGGGACTAAAAAATAAAATAAGAAAGAGAGGTCATTGAAGCAATGCAATCTCAAAACAAATACCAAGAATAAAAAACCCCACAACACTGACAAAGCAGGAGGCAGCAGGCAGAAAATATCACGTCACTAATATTGTTAGTGGACCCAAAATAGCACAGGAATTAATTTCCACAGAATGCAAAGTAAAATCTAGGGGTGGTACAGACTGCAACCAGCTTTAGCAATCAGTGAATTCTCCACAGCCATCACCAATAGCTGTTGGGTGTAGCTGAGAAAGAATGGTTCCTCCAAAAGCTCCTTCCTGAGGTTGCCACCAGGTATGGAGTTAATGAATACTGTCAGAACACTGCGTGTAAAATGCACGTCTGAACTATCACAAAGTAAACGCATCTTTTATTTAGAAGAGGAGCCACACGTATGCTTTGCGATAGAAGATACTTCACTGGTATGCTGAGGCACTAATAAGAGCCAAAATATCTACAGATAAAGACTGAGGCAATCCAACAGAATTTGTAACAAAGAGAAAAACAACCCAGGATGTCTTTTTGAAAATGCCATAAATCAAAGTTTAGTTCCCTGCTAGGTGCAGAAATTGCTGTGTGATGCTCTTTGCCCTGCACTGCTTAGAAAGATGCCCAGTGGTCTATTTTAACCACAGAAATCTGAAGGTTAGAGATGAATTGATAAAGAGCAAAGGAAGAAATAATGAAAAAATTCATACAACACCAAAAAACATTAAAATTGAGTCTTCCCAATTCTTTCTCACAGTACTTTTACTGTCAGTGAAATCAGAAAAACAGCCATTTATGCAAGGTGTTTCTTTAATTTTCAGCTGATGCTATACAGGCATCTATTAAGAATATTTATGCCGATTTCAAGATAAAAATACTGTTGAAACTTAGTCACATGAGCTAGGAAAGCCCAAATCAATTTTTAACTTGCTTGGCTTTTCATTGAGAGAATTGTTTAATTAAATCTCAGCTAAAAGATTCTACACGTTCTAGGGAAGTTTTAATCACTGCTGATGGTGACTAAGCTGGGATGGGGGAGGGAAATCATGGTCCCATGTCATGTTGAGTTTTCAGCATTTGCAAATTATTGCTTCTCTCCTGCTACAAATCTTTCCTCCCTTCTCGGTAGCCCTCCTGTTACAAAAGGTGTTCAATTTCTTGCTAGATAAAGAGGGATGCAGACACTGTTTCAGAGCACATACTTAGACATCTCTTCAGTAGCTCCTGAGATGAGGAAGATAAGCAGATCTTGTTCTTGTGCTGCTGGGTATTTACTAAATCTCCATCTCTCTTCAAGTAAATGTGAGCTTAGCTGGTTGTAACACAGTCTACGTCATTGTCTGGAGATGCAATAATAACTGCACTGGATACAGAAAACAGAAATCACATCATTGCATATTAACTTTTCCTTGTTGAGGTGCTCGAAGTAACAGACTAAAAGGCTTTTTCTTAAATTTTAGTCTTGCTCATTCAAGAGGGAGGACTTGCTTGTAATATATTAAGAATATCCAAAGTTAAAGCACTGTGCATAAACCCTTCCTTTTGTAGAGAAGTATGTTGAGTCTTTTATCCATTTTATTGCAGATGGTCAGTGAGACCTGAGGCATCATCAGCAGAAGAGCTAACTAACGCTGTGCTTCAGCTAATTAAGATGCCACGTCTTTCTCCTTTACAGGAGCAACGTTTTGCTGTTATTTCCTCTGAGCAAAAACTGCTCCCAGGTACGAGGCGAACGATTGCCATGAGTAACTCTTCAAAGGCCCAGGCTTTGTGAGGCAAAGGTGCTGACCTTACGGCTGCTTCTGCCTCTTTTCAAGAATCAAGTGGACGGATTTAAGACCTGTAGGTCACTGTGCCTCGGGGTCTGGCTCTATTTCATCCCCAAGCACACACCACGTGGGGTTCTTGGGATTCCAGAGCGGACACACATCAGATATTTCAGGCGTTCTGCTTGCCTCAGTTACATGCAGAAAAATCACAATTTTTTTTCTTCCTTTACCAGTAACAACAGGAGTCTGCTTGAGAACAAAGATTTAACAAACCGCACCTGATTGCTACCCCTCTCACCCAGCTCTTATTGCCCAAATCTATTGCTGCTATTCTGAGGTGCAGGTACTTCCCTGTCTCTGCTCGGAAAGCCAAGAAGGGCATTTGCAGTCACTGGTGGTTAAGGATAATGACTCCAGATTAACAGTCAGGAGATTAATGTGGAATAAAGCTAGAACTCGTTCAAACTTAATTCCCTTTGCATCTGAAGCTTTCTCAGGAAACACACTTTCCTCGGAACAGCTTCTTCCTTCCCTCCTATTCTGTGCCTTTTCCAAACAGCACCCCATAACAGATGCCAGGCTTTCTGCTAGAGTGGAAACCTCATCGTAGTGGATCCCCTGCTGCCAGTCATCGAGATTCAGGATGCAATGGGTACACTGTGTTGGTCACTGAGTGGGAAAGGGAAAACTTTCTGCCCCGGACCAACGGGGCAGCTTAATTTGTACCATAGATCCATTGTCTTGCTGAGGTTGCCCACCTGCCTTCCCCACCCGAAAGGATACACGGAGCCCAGGCTCAACCCCAGGACTCGTGTTTGATGCAGAGCTCCCAAGGGCCCTTTCCTTGGAGCAGTACTGCCACAGAAGAGGGGTTCAAACACACGTGGATCTTGCAACTGGGAAAGCATTTGGGGGCAGGAAGCCCTGGCATCACACTGTAAGGCACCTGTTGTGTGCCCAGGTGGGGTGAAAGGAGCTCTGTCCTTTGTGTTGCTCCATGAGCTCATCCCCGAGGGTCAGTTCAGACTGGGTGAGACTGCAGTGCCTGGGAGAGGAGGACACAGGTGAGACACTGCGTTTGCTCAGACACTCGTCCACTGCACTTAAGGGACCCTTAAGGTGACTGACAGAGGGCTGTGCTGGTCACGCCAGCCAAATTCATAGCAATCACTAAAGCCTCCTTGTTCCAAGGCTGTCAGAGCCACTGCACGCAGTACATGGACCCAGCAAGTAAGGAGAGCACTACATTTGGCCCTTCACAGGTAACTCCTGCATGGCATCTCACATCTGGGGCCCCACAAGTGGCATTCAAAACCCCAGAGCTTTCCTGATAAACGCATCATCTGTGGCAGCTAGCAAACAATGCCCTTTGCTGCTGCTGCGGCGGAGACTTGATTAAAAGCAGCACTGGCGTATTCTTTACATACAGACCCTTTATTTGGGAGGGTCTTACAGGTGGAGCAGCACTGAGGTGACAGCGTGAAGTCAAGTTCTCGATTCCCAGCTTCCCAAGAGGATTGGGGTCATAGCCCTCCAGCGACCACCGCTCTAGACCACGTGGTTGGAGAGCACAAATAAGTAAATGACAATTTTGGACACCTTTACAGTCTCTGCCCAGTTATGGGCTCTCCAGGGAAGTGTCCAAGGCACCGAGCCTGCTGGAGTTCCAGAAGCACATGGACAATGCTCTCAGGCACTTGGTGTGATTTTTGGTGTCTCACTGTGCAGAGCCAGGAGTTGCACTCGATGATCCTTGTGGGTTCCTTCAAACTCAGAATATTCTATGATTCTATGACAAACACAGAGAACATTTTGGGCTTAAACATATTTCCCTACTACTGCTTTTGATTATTGAGGCCTTCGGAATTTCCTACACTTCTTTTTGCCTTTCCATTTCTTGTATGCTTGGTCTTTCACCTTGTGTTCTGTCTTATCATCCATTTTCTCTTCCACAATAGCCCTAAGAATGGACTTTCAGGATAGGTGCAATTAGCCTGATTTCTGCCAGTGAGGCTACTGGCTCGACCAGCCTGCTGAAGTTATTGGGATTTCCTTATACAAACCAGATTTAATTCTTCACAGGCCTCCCACAGTGCCTTAATTACATCTTGTTCTCCACATATCATTTTTCCTTAACTGGCCCCAAATTAAAGTCAGTTAAAAAAAAATCACATTCCTTTCTTACTTGTGGTTGTTTAACATCCATATAAAACAAAAAATGCCTCATAACAGCCTTGTATATTTGAAGTTTAGAACTGAAAATCATCTGCAAGGATAATAACAGTCAATCCTGCTGTGTTCCTGGTCTTAATTTAATAGAATAATGGCAAGGCAAGCCTGACAAGGACCTCCTAGGATCATACAGTCCTTTTTCCTCTCTGAAGGATTGGGCTGTTATACCTAGAACATATCTAATAATTTGTCTCCCTTGATTTTATAACCCTTCCATAAACACTCTTCTGTGTAGCATATTTAGGCACTGCACCACAGCTAATTCCTAATACCAGACTCCAAAATATCTGCAATGCAAACTCATTGAGTTAATCACGGTCTGTTTTGCAAGAGTCTTTGAGAACAAATTAACAACTTTAACAAGCCCTGAATATTGGATTATAATTGCATCTTATTCTAGTCTTCTCTTTTCTATACCAAGCAAAACCATTTCCTCCAATCTCTTCTCCAAAGTCATGACTTTGGCTCTTGTTTTCTGGCCATGCTTTCTCTTTACCTCCTACCTTTTTTATTTCCCTCTTCTGGACTCCTCCCAGTTTGGCAACCCTTGAGAATGAGTGATGTCCAGAACTGCTCCATGCCAGTGTCAGCATCTCAGGGTCAAGCAGGGAAGGATAATTACCTTGCATATGTTCATATGTTACCCACAACACTTCTGTCAGCGCCTCACAGCGTGAGATTCGCTTAGTTTTGTAACAGTATCATATTATGACAGTATCATTTGTCATGGCTCCATGAGCAATCATGTATCTCCATTCCATATTTTATAATTTATAGTTTAATTTCCCTTTCCCAAGGTTAAGAAACAGTTCCTTCGTTTCCTTCAGAGCATCTGAGGTGGCACCGTGTCAAAAGCCTTAGCAGAGTCAAAACATACGTGCTGTTTATCCATGAGAACAAAGAAGGAAACCATTAGTTTGCCATTATTTATTCTTGACAAACCTACTGTGTTATCAGCTTATTATTCTCTCGGTACTTTACACATTGATTCTTGTGTATCTTTCAGGATAACATAGACAGACTTGTTATCTCCCTGAACCTTGCTTTTCCTTTTTTAAAGGATGGGTTCAGTGGGTTTTCTTCTAGTTCCTAGAGAACCTTCTCCTCTTGTTACCAGTGGGTGTTAATGGCTCAGATATTGCTTCAGTGTCTTAAATATTTCGGGGTCAATTTTACCAGACCACTGTAACTTCAATATGGATAACACATTAAACATTTTCTAACCTCTTTTTTCTCTACTCTGTGCTCTTGTAAACAACCTCAATGTTTTAGGCATTTACTCACAATTTATGTCACGCCTGAAGCAAAGATGGCTTTAAATATCTCGGCTTTCTCATCATGGTCTATTATTTGTAATCCTTGCCTGTTAAGGAATGGGCTGGAATTTTACTTTGCCTTTTTCTGCTTTTGTAATGTTCATACAACCTTTTCACATTAATTTCTATCACCCTCAATAGTAGTGAGTCACTGTGTAGTTTCTTTCTGGGTTCACCATACTCTTTTGGTCTATTTTTCTGCCTACTCAGCTTTAGCCAGATGTTCTTGTTCCTAATTTGTAAATAAATTCCTTTTTTACATCAAAGACTTTAAAGAGCTTCTGCTGCAGCTATTCCTTCTTATGCTGATTCCTTTCTCCTTCACAGCACAGTAGTTTGCTGCTGTGTCTTAAATACAGCTTCTTTCAGTAATTGCTATCTCTCCTGCACTGCTTTATCCTCAAATCATCTTCCCGAAACAATCCTCTCACAAATTTCATCAGTGTTTGCTTTACTGAAGCCCATTATCTCTGTTTTGCTTCTCTCGTGCTGTCCTTTTCTCAAAATAGTCAACTATGATCAATAGTTTTGCAATCATTTCCTCTCCCTCAGTCCCTGGAATCTATCATTTTTACAGAAGTTGGCCCACTGTGTTAAGGAGCCCCCGTGCTGGAAAGCTGCTGTAGTTTGTGGTCAAAATAAAAGACATGAAAAAAATAAAGCCTGAGCCTGGATACAGCCGTATTTGTACTGCTTGATAAGGGTTAACATTTCTCCGGAAATGTGCTGAGATAACCTCTTTAATTCTGATGTGATGTGGCAACTGAGTTGCAACACACACCTGGAGAAATACTGTTAATTCATTTCATTCCTTAAGGAAGCCTAAATCATTCAATACGGTTACCTCGGCGTGTCAGAGACTGAAATACCTAATGGCTTAAACATTGTAAGGTCACCAAAAGACTTTTGTCCACTGTAGCCAAGTGAAAAGGAGCAGCTGCCCACCCAGCAGAGCCCACCCCTCCCTGAACATGCCCACTGGGAAAGGACCTCTGGATCAGGGCAGTGGGTGCCACTGCCCAGCTATCCCAGGTGGACAAGGGTGTGCACACCTGAAGCCACAAACTGGATTTCCAGGTAAGGGAAGAGGCTGAAGAGGCAAATCCTGTGAGGTGAGATAATCCTTCTTACCACGCCCACGTCCTCCCTTACGTGACGACTCCAGTGCAAAAATTCCTCCAGAGAACCTCAAAGACATTTCGCGTCTGGCCTGGGCTGTTCATCTCAAATGCTGGTCCATGATGGATGCTGAGTCCTGGGAGGTATCAGAGACTCAGGACATGCCCCAGGACACCATCCATTGTCAAACTCCCTGCCCGAGGTGAGGTACAACGTGTTCCCACCTGTATAACAACACACCTGTATACACCTGTATAATAACTCAGGAAGTCTTTGAGTTTTTGGGGGGATTCTCCACCCCTCCCAGATCAAGACCATCTCTTCAGCCAAGGTCATGGAAGCTGCAACTCCCAAGTTTCACCACTGGATCCAGCAGGTGGTCACTGTATATACCTTTCCGCTCTTATCCTTTCTTTCTCTTCCTTTCCTTATACATTTCCTTAAGTGTTGTTTTTTTGCCTTTCTATTGCTGCATGACTATAAATGAGAGGGCACAAAATAGCAACGTACCTGTTTACCTTTGAAACAAAATTGTTGTACAATAAACCCTACCTACGTATGTTTACAAACAATGATCATTCAGCGTCATTTCACTCTGATCCACCCCAAGGGATTTATTAACAAGCTCCCGGGTTATCCCCCCACTCTGGGGCAGGTTGTAACACAGCAGAGTTTAGATTTCCTGTGGGGTTAGCAGTCACCTCTCTCCTTATTCAAGCATACAGACTTCTTTATTCTGCATCTTCGTAACTGCAGAGGGATGCTCGAGCCTCATGGTGAACTGCATCCAGTACAACAGCGATGGAGGGATTAAACAACAACCAAGTCATTCCCCTGGTCTGTGATCCAAAATGCTCTTCAAAGCTAGAATATCTGAGGGAAAAAAATTCCTGATCTGTTTGGGTTAGGAAAAATCTAAATACAGCAGTATTAGGAGGCTCTTTTTTGTCAGACTGACAGATTTAAAATGGTTTCCAAGAGGGCACCACTTTTCGTATTTCAGTTGTCTCCTCATTATTGTCAGACCTGGAAGCTCAGGACTGGAGACAGAAATGTTTGTACGGTTAAACACCAGGAGAGAGCTGCGGGAATAAACACACATGTCAGGAAACTGTGAATGTGGAGCTCACCTCAGACAGAAATCTCCCTTGGAGCCATAAAAAGCCAGGCTGCCTAGACCCATCCTTTCCTAACTTATCTGTCAGACTAGTGATTTGGCTTGTCATTGCCCTGGCAGAATTTTAAGCAGGTTTAGATCCCCACATAAACACCACATGCGCAGAACTGTTAATGACAATTAGACTTTAAAAGCCTGCTGTAGAAAATCCACACAGGAGCTCAGCGAGTATTCCAACCATCCCACTTGCCAATATACTTCCACCCGCAGGAATTTATGAAGAAAACCCCCAACTTTGCTTGTAAAATCACTGGCTACTAGAAGCTGTCAATGAGTAAGGAAAGTTCTTCCATGTCCCCTGAGACCACTGGATCTCCCTGAGACAGAAATAAAAGAATTTTGGTTTACTGGCTCACAACAACCACAGTGAAGCACATTTTCCCCAAGATGTTTATTGAGGCGTTTCTGAAAAGCCTCACTGATAGGGGGCTCAAAAATCCTTCTCCTTTGATAGTTAACCCCTCTTTTTTTTTTCCTTTTTCTTCTTTTTTGGTTTGTTTGTTTGGGTTTGTTTGCGGTTTTTTTTAGCCTGAATTTCAACATGAGCAACATACAATAATTTTGTTCAGTTGCAGCTGTGGTCCATAATCACTCCTTCACCTCACTGGTGTATAGATCTCTATTTATAGCTCTCTCTTACTTCTGAACAGCAACTGTACACCATTCCAGCCTTCATTCCCCTTAAAAAGAAGCCAGAATGGTCTAGTCTTTCCTCATGAAACAGATTCTCTATTCCCGTTTTCTGCATCTGCTCCAATTTTTATGGATTTTTGCTTTAGCACCACTGACCAGCTCTACTGCAGGCAGATTGCTATGACCTTGAAGTCTGCTCAAGACACCCTTACCCCTCCTAAAAATACCAACCCTACAGTCACAACTGCCCATTTCTATCACTGAGGTCTTATACTGCAACATTCTGATCTTCTCTGCAAAATTAACTGGGTTTTTCCCTTATTTTCTGTACAAACACAGTTAATACAAATGTCCATTAGAAGCAGTCACAAATCCACTCCTTTATTACCTTACTATCGACCCTATTACCTTTCCTCTAGCCCCATGCACCCCCTTCGACAACAGCACATTGCTGCCTTCCCTTCTGTTAGATCCTTGCTTACTGTAAAATTAAACAATTAAACAAATAAAATTAAAACTAACCTGCTATTGGGCTACATGGGAAATGACCAATTATGCTTTTGCACCTGTACAAAGAGTGACAGCCTCTGTACATCCTACAGAACTGCTTTTCTCGTTCAAGAACTGCAGTGAGGGATATATTACAAATCCACATCGCATTTTTTTCCACTTATCTCCATCTCCCCTATTAATCTTTTCTTCAATGTTTGTACTTAATCTTTGCATTTGAGGTCACACTGATGGTTGCTAATGGATGGCTTTATTATTTCTCTCTTGGTTAAACAGGTCCTATATGTGCTGTTTTCCAACTGGCTGATTTGCCAACTGCACAAATAAACATCACTAAGGCAATTGCAGTTTCATTTGCCAACTTTTATGATCCCAGTTAAACTGGGTAATAAATAACCTAAGTTTAGTTTTAACCCAAACCCAGAATGTGATAATTTGCTCTCTTTCACTTGCTCCCATTATCTTGTTTCACTGCCACATTCTGTAACCTCTGTTACTGAATAATGAGCCAAAATACTAATTTTGCTTTTCACTAGACCTAGATTACCCTTAATCTCTTTAGTATTTTTTAATCTTCTTCTTTACCTTAGTTTGAAAAACCCATGTTTTAATTTGTTGTTTGTTATCTATATAGCTAAAGGGATTTTACCTTTAGCAGTAGTTGGTTTCTTTTTTAAGATCCTGTGCTCCCCACAGCATCAGGCAATGCACAGAACATTTCCACCAGCAGAAATCCACCTAGAAATTTTAGATTTATAGTAAAAAACGTGAACAATGTACATGGAAAAGAGAAAATTCTGCTGAGTGCTGTATGCCCCAATAACTTCTTTATAAACTGATTTCAGATCCAGGCTTCTGAAAATCCTGTGCTCATCAGAAAAGCTTGCCACAACTTGCAGGAACACATCCGTAACACACAGCAGAAAGTGAGACTTTCTGTGCTTCTGCAAATGCTGCCCCCCCAAGGGCTCTCAGAGCAATTAGTGGTAATCAACTGAGATACACAGGTAGATTTGGTTCTTCTTTCACCTTGGATGCTCTTCTGATACAGGTTTCCAGATAAATGCATGATCCATCAGCCCTTTCACTGCTGGTGCCAAGCCAGGTATCCTCAGGGCCCTTCTGGGATAGGTGAACACAACAAAGGGAGTTATCTCCTGGTTGTCTGGACAAGCCAACAGCTATCAAATGCATCGCAGCCAAGGAATCCCAAACATCAAGCTACAACTAGGGAGGGCAGGGAGCAGGGGGAAAGAGCAGAGTGTTCAGACAGGGAACCCGTTTCACTCCTTGGTGGTGGCTTTTAAAATCCGGCCAAGTAAACACGTGAGGAACAGCCCTGAGCCTCTGCAGCCAGAAGGCAATGGAGAAGTTTGTTAGTCCTCTGTCTTGGCCCTGTGCTGCTGGTTCTGAAGGCTGGTGGCTGTCCGCAGAGACAGGCAGCGAACGGCACAGCCTGTGTCAGAGACCCCCCCTTGCCATTTCACTCCTACCTTTATCAAGGTTGTACTGTCTTGAGCAAGACTTTCTGGATCTGCATTTTCAGTGTCAGGGAAGAGATAAGTTACCTGTCTCATTTAAAGTCAGGGGGATCTTTCCCCATTTTCTTTAGTAGGAGCAGTATGGCACTTCACTAGTCCTTGATGGTTTTATCTTTGTCTTGTTTTTCTTGCATACCCTTGTTTGCCCTTGTTTCTTTTCTCCCTTCTTGTACTGTTGCAGTTCGTTCTTATCCTACAAAAGTTATAAAGCTTCTTTGCTTGAAGGCCCTTGCGTTTGGCTCCCCACAAAAGCATTATCCCACTCTGTCCTGATGCAGAGAAAACCAGGGAAGAAAGAACCCAAACCTGTGGACTTGTGAGTGCATTTTGAAGATCACAAACCTCTATAATGAAACCCTGAAGAACCAGAACTGAGATCATTTAGTGCATCACAGCACCATGTCCATTACTTCTGATTATTCCTAGGACTTAGTCTTTCATCTCTCCTAACTAGGGCTGCTTTTTAAGCCCCACTGACATTGGGTCATTTAGAGGATATCAGAAGAAAGAAGAAAATAAGACATCCAGGTTGCAACAGCTTCCTTAGGTGAAGGGAATCTCCTGTCCAACACTTGTTTTGTTGCTCTTTGTTACAGATATTGGTGAGCCACAGGTATTCGAAACGTACCCATCTTTCACCTCTGTTCCCCGTGCTTCAGGAGGATTGCATTTGTTTTCTTCTAACTGAACTTTTCTTTCCCCCGGCTTACAAGCCTTTTCAGGATTGGAAATAACTCCTTTGAGAATCCAGCACTAGGCCAATGGTTATAAAGGGTACATTTTAATCACAGTGAGCTGTCTCCATTCTCCTCATAGACAGTAAAGACCTCTAAGAACATTTAGAGTCATCTTTGCATGACCTCAGTGTTAGTCGTATGTCTCAGAATGTGCAAGTCAAAACCCACTGACAATAAGAGGATAAGGAACATAAATGTTTGATTATAACAAAATCCATTTTTTAAATACAGGCTGAAGTGCAACAACTGCTGTTCAGGCTTATCATTTATTAGCAGGCAGTCATCAGAATGGAGGTGCAAAAGACTTGATGACACTGCTTTTGCTGCTACAAGACCAAAGATAAGAACAGAAAATAAGAGAACTATATTAGATGGAGTTATTATTAAAACACTTATTTTGTGGTTGACTGGCAATGTATCTTCTCAGACTTGCAGAAATCTCTGAGATCTTAAATAGCAACATTACGCAATAATAGAGGTCAGTTATTTACAGCGGCCAGAGAAATTTGTTGCTACTGAAAAGCAATATGACAATTATGTCTCACACAGACCAGGTAGTTCTTACATTGCATTTACACTCCTCCCGAAGCTGAATTGAACACAGGACTGAATTTGGTCCAAAGCCTGTAAGCCTTTTGCAATTAAAATGCAAAACCTGTTCCTGCAGATTTTATTTCGTATCATGTTTATTACACGAAGCAGCCCCCCCTGGTTTATTAGGCCTAAACAGCTTTAAATAATTCAGTTGTAGAATATTAGACAGTGGTGGAGATAAAAAGAAATTAGGAAATACAACTAAGGGGAGGGAGAAAAAAAGAAATTAGGAAGTACAGCTAAAGGGAGGTGAAGAGGGAATTAGGAAGTCCTTCCTTGGGGTCTATTATAGACCTGTGGTAGTGATCAAGGAGAAAAAGGCTTGCTGCAGAGCACAAAGGATGCAGCATGGACAAGGCACGGCCTGAAGAGGAGATGACCAGAGAAAAACCAAAAGCCAGCTTGAAAGACTTTATTTATGTTCAATAAAAGTATGACCCCTGATTTGCATTAGGTAAAAACTGCCCCATCTCCACGGACCTGCTGTCCCAATTAACACCAGATGAGAAATGGCCATACCTTGTTCTTCCACGGGTAAATACTGAAGAGAGCCGCGCACAGCCTTGTTCTTCATCACATATCACATTAACAGAGTCCACTCCTGAAGCTCTCAGCTAATTTAGCTGGATCTCTATGTTCAGAACTAAAATGAGACTGATGCCAGCTGCCACACTGCTTTCCCAGGATTTACAAAGCTCTTCACCACAGGTGCTGAAGTCACATCCTTATCCTGACTCCACGCAGCAAAACATGGCTGGGGCTGTTCCTTGCACGTGTCTGGAGCCATTGCACATGGAAATAAATGAGCGCTATTATCTTGTAATAGGAATGAACACAGCTGCTGAAGGAACTATTAAACATGTCACAATCACCTATATTTAATCTTACACACTATGCATTTTGATAGCAACAGAATTACTCAGTGCATAAAACTAAAGATCAATGGGTCTGCACAGTGTCCAGTTATTGAATTAATAGTTTATGGTCTGTCTGACTTACAGTTACTGCCAAAACACAATGGCATAGTTGGGAGTAAATATTTAATGGGATAACCAAGTCTCCTGTATCCATATTTTTACACAACACTGTGTGCAGTGTTTGGCTGGATTGCAGCCTTTCTGCCGGCTGTTTCTACCCAAGGGTGCCTCAGTACACAGCATCAGCTCCTGAAGGCTATGACAGTACTGACAGCATCCACTATTTATTTTGTGAATAGGAAAGGGTTATCCTTGATGGTTGCACAGCGCCTCTTCACCTGGAGCTTTAGGTGGAGGTGTCAAAGCGACGGGATAAATTTACATTTATATTGACACACTGCCCTGGCATTCACCCCCTCTTGCCAGGCCTGGATCCGAGCCACAGACGCTCGATCCACTCGAGATCCAGACGGGATGCGATCCCCCGCTCCCCCAGAGATGCGAGCTTGTTTGGCGTCTTTTTCATTTCTATTTCTGCGTCCAGTGTGTTCCCGCTTGCCGGGGCCGCCCCTCCATCCCGGGGGCGGGCCGAGGGAAGGAGCCCACCCCCCTTGTCCCCGGGGAGCTGCCTCCCCTCGCCGATCACCGCCGCCCGCATCCCTCCCGTCCANTGCCAGCTGTGCCAGCTGTGCCAGAGGTGCCGGCGGTGCCAGCGGTGCCGGGCCCGCACGGCATAGCCGGGCCGCAGCTTCTGCACCCCTGCGCCTTTAT